>CM054063.1:348022853-348405544 GCA_028641055.1 Alopecurus myosuroides
TCACATAAGGAATATGAGTTATGCAAAATAGAGCATCAATAAGAAAGTATAAAAAAATAAGTCTAACCCACTTCCTATGCATAGGAATCTTGTACAGAAATAAATTAAAGAATCTCAAACTAGAAATCATAGGAAGGTAGAACAACAACAGTTTCAAAACTTTCAACAAAAAGAGAATTTGCAGTAGCATCATGAACAAACTCAACAACATAATTATCACATAAAGCATGTTTGTCATGGTCTAAAACCACACAATTCATATCAAGCTCAAAAATAGTGGGATCAAAATTTAAAATCAGCTCCTCTTTTTTTCCACTTTTAGAAATATCAAAACGAGATGATTGATCACTTATAAAAGGTATGGGACTACTAATAGAAATCCCATTTGCAGTAGAATTATTATTTATAACATCAATTAACATAGGACCATCATCTAGAGCATTATCATATAAATTTTATAAACAAACTTCCTCATTATCATGCATATCAATAGTTCGAATAAACAGAGGATTATCATAGGATTTATCAAAGTAGCCTGGATTACCACAAATAACAGTAGCAATATCATTCTCGCAAGTTTCATTAATAGTAGTATCAAGGTCACAAGTATAGAAAGTATCAATTTCATCAAAAAGGGATATTTCAAAAGAATCAATAGGATCATCAATATAACACTCATCTTCCTTTGGTGAGCATGGAGGGAAATCAAATAACGTATGAGTTAAAGAGTTACTCTCATTGGGAGGTTGACAATGTTAACTACTCCATTCTTCCTCCTCTTGATCATCACTCTCCTCCTCTTTTTCATCCAATGAGCTTCCAGATTCAGCAGTTTCTTCTTCCATAGGTTCCTCCAAGGCATTAGTCTGCTCCTTTGGGGGAGAGCATCTATTAAGATATTTCAGTATGTAGTAATTACAATCCTTGTAATTAAAAAAGCAATATTCAATTATATCATAAATCTTTTTATAAGGTCAATATCTTCAAGAAAATAAGCCATTTTGAATGCACCCTTCCAAGCAATAAATTCCTAAATTTGTCCCACATCATAAAAGTCATAATTTCCCTTAACTTAAGAAGATATGGTAACATTATCATTATACTCACATTGAAAATGGAGTTGTTTATACCTACTACAATAACAAGATTTATCAAAGCAATAAGTAACATTATAAGTAGAGCACAAGTTTGTAGCGTAGTTATGCAATTTATAAATTTGCTCCCATAAGTGTATCCCTTTTTGTGACAAGCGGTGTTCCTTATAATATGTTTGTTGTTCATACGTGAATGCACATTGCCAATAAGATCTAGTTTCAAAGACATTGTAACATCCCAAGTATGAAAAACTACCTTTAGAATGTTTGATTTTTGTTAAATTATGTTTTGCATCATGGCATCTTAAGTTTTGCATTTGTTTTCCAATTGTTTTCCTTTGTTTTCCTTTGTTTTCCCTTGTTTTTCTATTTGAATTTCAAACCAAATTTCAAATTCTTATTTCACACTTGTTCTGTTACAATTTTCAAATAAAAATATTCAAATAAAAACATCTATTTGTTTCCATTAAAAATAGAAAGTTCAAACTATTAGTTTGTTTCTTTCAATAATTCATTTAATTCAAATTTCACTCAAAATTCAATTAAATTACAAACAACAACCCAATTTGAAATTTTTGAAAAAACAAAAGTTTGCACATTGGTGCTGTTACAATAAATAACCTATACAAATGTTTTCCCTAAATTTTTCTAACCCAAAAACTATCCTTTTCTTCCCTTTTTCTTTTCAGCAAAAAAAAAACCGAAACAGAAAAAATAAAATAAAGCAGAGAGAGAGAGGGGCAGGCCAGCCAAGTGGGCTGCGCCCACCAGCCAGGCCCAGCCCACCTCTCTCCCTTTCCCTTACCTCTGTACGGCGTTCATCGCGCCTGTCCACGTCGGCGGTGCAGAGAAGGGAACGGCCACCGCGGCTCCTCCTCCTCCTTATAATCGGCCACGAGCTCCTCCTCCCGTGCCCTAGCTTCCATCCTCCCCTTCTCTCTCACGCCGCCGCCGTCCAGCTCACTCCACCCTCCTCTGCTTCTCCCACCTCTGAACACCACCACCGCAAGCAAACCCCGGCGATCGCCGTCGCCAGGATGTTCCTCAGCGCGGGCTAAGCGCGGGAACCATCTCCCCTCTGCTTCCTCTCCCTCCTCGACACCTCCGTTGAGTCCGCGCGGGCCGGGAACGACGCCGCCGTCCACCTCGCTGTCGCCGCCGTCAACGACTGTCTCCTCCCGAGCACGAACCCCTCCCGGTGAGCGCTCACCTTTCTCTCCTTTCCCTCTCTGCACGCGTGGCACACCAGCACGCCCATAGCACCCTAGCACTCACGCACGCGCAGCAGCACAGCGAGCTCGCCGCCGGCGATCACCATCCCCTTGGTGCAGTTCAGCTAACTGAATTTCATTCAGTTTCAGTTAACACCGCCAACTGAATATTATAACCCCAAGCCCCCCTCTACTGACAACACACAGCAGCCAGCCCCACTGGCCAGCGCGCTGCGCGCTCGCGCCCGAGGGCGAGGGTTCGATCCCTCGCCTCGCGGGTTAAATCCGCCCTTTTTGTTCCTTTGCCACGCAGGCGCGCAGGTCCCACCTGCCAGTGGCCGTGGTTGCCACGCAGCACACACACGCGCGCCACGTAGGCGCACAGCTGGGCGCTGGCCCACAGGCCAGTGACCCAGGGCTGTTCTGCCTCGCGTATAAAAAGTCCCAGGGACCTATTCTGTATTCTTTTTTTCACACAATAGCCCCTGGACCATTTCTGCAACTGTTTAAATCACAGATTAGTCCTTGATTTTCAAATGCAAATAACTTGGGCATATCAAATCCAAATTAAATAAATAAAATATGTTTTCTGTACCAAATTTAATTCTCTACATGTTTAAAACATTTGTTTACTGTTTTTAACATTTAAAATATTTTCAAAACTTCAAATTCAAACAACTCATTACAAATTTGGTCAAATTCATAACTAATTCAAATTTAATTCAAATGCCACATATAAAATATGTTTTCCATGCCAAATTGAACCACCTTTTCAAATATAAACTTTGTTTCCTGCTTTGAATAACTAAAATTGGTTAAATAATTTGAATCTTGTTTAAATCATTTAAAATTGCTAAATTCATAACTTGGTCAAATTAATTTCTTTTTTGAACATATAAAATATGTTTTCAAACCAGTAAAATATAATCTTTTCAAATATGAATTTTATAAAATGTTTTGAACAAATAAAAATTTAAATAATTTCATACTTGAATTGAATTCAATTAAATCTTGTTTAAACTTGTTTAATTCATAATTAATTCATTTTAAATCCTTATTCAACAAGTGAAACATGTATTCCACCTAAAATTTTGTGTTCTTTCCAATTATGAATTTTGTTATCTATTTTGAACAATTAAAATTGGTGAAAACAACAAATGCTTGTGTAACTCATTTAAGAAGCCAATTTTCATAACTTAATAAATAAAATTTCCAAACTTGGTAAACACCTTTTCAATTTGAGTCTATTGTTGTTTTCTCATTGTTTTCCTCATCCGTGCATCATGCTAATCCACTTTCATAGGTTGGTTATTTTTAGATCATTTAATCCAACCTTAATTCATGGGCTTTCCATATGCAATCCAAATTGTATATGGGTCCATTTAATTATGTTACCATGTCAACTAGCTTATTTTGATGCATCAATTAAATTGTCATGCATCATCCCATGATTGTGCATTATGTCATGTTATTGATTGTTTGTCTCTCTGCGTTGTTTGTTTGCTTCTTCTCGAATAGACGACGACATTGAGACAGACGAGGTTTACGACACTACTTCTGAGGAGTTAGCCCAGTACCAGGCTACTGAGTTTGCATGCAAGTATTCACTCACCAGAACCATTGTGTCCTTTCCACACTGGATATCGATACTTTCCGTTGTCTATTCTGCTAGCCTTAAGATTCGTTGCTTGTGTTCCGATCCTATCACTGTTATCCTGTAACCCTGAAATAGCCTATCCTCCACACCTATAACCCCATTGCTTGTTGCCTGTGTCTTACTAGCATGCTTAGGGTTGTTTATGCTCGAGTCTGCTGTCCGTTATTTCTGTTACCTTATTTATTATGTTCTGGGGCTCGATGTTAAACAATAACCTGTTAATGATTGAGGTAATGCTAATTTGATGATAAGGCACCGGTAGGAGGCCGGGTATGGTTTTGAGGCCTGCTAGTGTCGAACTCAGGAAAAGTCTTTGTCCTCTAGATCCATGATGAGCGCGCTAACCGCATGTGGGAAGCGTGTATGGGCGCCCCCCTCAACTTGATTCGATTCGCATCTCGTCCAAATCGCCTCATTTAGTTCGGGTTTTTCCATTTGCCGCATGCATATGCAGGTGCGAACCCGAGGCCAGGGTGGAACTTTTGTAGTCGGCATTTAGGGAGACACGTTCTTAGAGTGCTATGAGGGTCCCCTTTTCTTCGTGGGGCTTGATTAGCCGTGCGCTCAATTGCACGGGGTTCTTTGGGCTTGATGCGAAGAAGAGTTGGGTTGTGTTGAGTGCCTCGCTTGGTGGAAGTGCATTTCCAATCTGGCGGGGTATTCTTACGTGTTCGGCCAAATTGGTGCATCCCTGCAGGGTTAAATCTTCTCGAGAAGCCGTGTTGTCCGTGGTTATGGATGACTTGGTGATAGGGCTGGCTAACAAGGATTAGACAACTTACACCTATTTAATGATAACTTGACTAGTAATAGATCTTATTGACACAATAACTTGACCCATCATTAATCCAACTGTGTGAGTTATCCTCGGATTGCTTCTTTGGATAAGGGGCGAGATCCAGGATGGGTTTGTTTGAGGTTAGTGATAGTTGGTTACGATACGCTATCTTATCCCCTTCTTTTAGCCGGAAGTGTAGCGTGTTTCTGTAGTTGGTTAGAGCAGCCTGCTGCCGTACTTTTGTATCACCTATTCTTCCGTTGAACCCAAAGCATCTGTACTTGGTGTTGCCGGGTACACTTTGGTATCTTGTGAGTCTTGCTTGCCAGTACTTGTCTGTACTGACCCCTTTGGGGCTGTGGTTTCCGCAGACTACGTTTCCGAGTATCCCCATGGTGGCTACTACGTGGAGTATGACGAGGCTGCTGACGAGTAGATAGCGGACCCGGGCAGGATCCGAGACATCGTGGATGGGCTCCGTCTTTTCGTTTCCGGCCTCTTAGGCCTATTTGGATCTTGTCTGTACTCAGACACTTTGGATGCTTCCGCTGTGATGTAATGATGACATGTTGGGACATGTGTCCTCTGGATGATTGTATTTGCTATCTCTGCTCTAGTGAGAGCTATTTGCAACTTATTTCAATCTTTTGTGTCTTAGAGATATGTTGTGATATCACTTGTTCAAATGTCGTTGACGTACCATGTGTGTATGTTATGAAGTACGTCAATGGAAGTAGTCGGATTTCTATGGGATGATTTACACAAACGATGGATAGTAGAGAATTGTTGTCACACGTTTACGTGTTGGCCTGCTCATATTGAGATGCGGGTGCTGGTATGCCCCGTAAGCCATTTTTATACTATTTGGCGGACTGTGAGTATCCTCTAGAAGTCCGGGTGCGACAAATGGTATCAGAGCCTGTCTGCCTGTAGGATCCCTTTTACTGGTCGCAGTTGAGTCTAGAAACTATTTTGTAGCTATATAGGAAAAATAAAACGTGAGAGTAGGAATTCTGTTCTTTTATTTCTTTCCCCACCCACCCTCCCTTTTTCTGGTAAGGAAGTGCAACGTTGTTTTCTCTTCTCATCTAAACTTTCAAGTTAGGTTTTCACGTATCCTGGTTTCTCTAGGATGATTATATCTACTAGACCATAGGAATGGAGGTGGTTGTGACATGATTTATCATGTTGCCTACTCACGATTGAGAACGGAGGCGTGTAAGCCCCGGAAGCAGATCCTCTATTCCTTAAGCAGTAGATATTGATCCTTTAGAAGCCCGGATGGGTTTTCCGTAGTACCTCAGGAGTGTTTGGTCTCGTGTTTCCCAAATGTTGCTTCGATATCCTGTTCTTCTCAACATCCTTTTCGTCCGTTGAAACCTTGTTGTTGCTTGCCACTTCAGTTCTTCTACCGGCGTCTAATCAAAACTTCCCAATCATATGCAGATGGATCTCAGGTTCTACCCGCAGGTGGTTCGTATGACTCGTTGCGAGAGCACTGCCGGTTATCCGGAGATGCTGAGAGACATGGTCACTTTTCTGGGTTTCCGTTGGGCACCAGAGTACCAGGTCTACGAGCAGCAGCGAGAGTTTGACCAGACCTACTACCAGGCTATCGTCTACATTCTGTCAGATGATGGCATGAGCGTAGTCCACCGCTACGAGGCAGTAGGTTCCACAGTGGATATGGCTGTGCAGCAGGCAGCTTATGTGAGTCTCACCGTCCTTCGTGCTGACTACTGGGGATTTGACGATTCTATCTATCGCCACATTCCCCGTGGTTACATCACTTCGGAGGGAGCTCACTTCACTCTCTACGACAACTTGGATGTCTACGAGCATGATAACTCCAGGCTGCACACCACCGCTCAGTTTGTCAGGCACAGTGACGCAGTTGCCAGCACACTATCTCAGGAGTTGGTTTCAGTCAGAGAGCAGATCTACCTTGCTTTGACTCGTCTGGCGACTTACACCACAGACTTTGTTGGAGACGAGCGCTTTGCACGTTTCGATCAGCCAGTTGGTCGTTGTCTGCCAGATGCTGGAGGTTACGAGCCGATCAGAGGTCCACTCCTTAACCTTGGTGCTGGTTACACTGGGATTCCCCGCTTTGGAGCACAGGGAGTCGACGCTATGTATTTCACCACACCTAGAGTCGCTCTCAGACCACGTCAGATCTACGTGGATCGTCGTTCTACCTACTTTCGTGGGCGTGCTCCTCACCGTACCTCTCGCCGTACTCCTAGTCGCCGTCCTGCGTGATGAGCATGGGAGTACTGATGTATCCATTCTTAGCTATGTTTAGTTATCCTTTGGCACTCGAACCATTTATGGTGTGTTGGATATTCTGATGTATTTGAACATGTGATGATGTACCTGTTGGTTATCTATTCATGCGTCGGAATAATCTCTCTTTCGGTTTCCAAGTCTATCCTTTTCTATTGTTGTGCTAAAATGCATTTCCATTCAGGATGCCGCCAACAAGGAACAACCCGCCTGAGCCACCGCCAATCACGGAGCTGTTGACTCAGATGACCCAAGTCATGGCGCAGATGGCCCAGTTTCAGACTAATCAGCACAACAACCAGACGGCTCCACGAGTCAGCATCAAGGAGTTTCTCAGTCTAGGCCCAAGAGCTTTCGTGGCCACATGCGAGCCTCTGGACGCGGATGACTGGATCCATGAGATAGCTAAGGCTCTGGAGATTGCTCATGTAGCTGAAGAAGACAAGGTCAAGTATGCCTCCTATCTGCTGAAGGGTCAGGCAGCTACTTGGTGGGAGAACTTCCAGGCCATGAGAACTGGGATACCAGTCACGTAGAATTGTTTCAAGGAAGCCATCCTGAAGCACCACATTCCAGATGGTCTCATGGAAAGGATGCGTGAAGAGTTTTGCTCACTCAAGCAGGGCAAGTTGGACGTCATCGGCTATCAGAGTGAGTTCAATCGCCTCGCTCATTACGCTGGAGATGAGGTGTCCACTGAAGCTAAGAAGATGGCAAGGTTCCGCAGAGGTTTTAACCCAGAACTCAAGTATGCCCTCACCAATATCAAAGCCAACAGCTTCGAGGATCTCGTTAACACCGCGCTCAATGAAGAAAATGGGCGCAAGGCGTTCGAGGAGTCTCGCAAGCACTCGCGTGAGGGTGGTTCCTCCTCCAACATGACCACCCCTCCGCAGAAGCGCCGCATCTGGGTACCAAATGGTGCTGTCACTCGGGCTCCATACGCCCAAGCTTCTCCAGGCTTCGCTCCCCGCCCACCCAACCCTGCTCAGATGCATGATCAGAGGGCCTCGATGGGGCAGCCAAGGCCAGGGCCTCCTCGTGTCGTCACTTGCTACAAGTGCAAGCAGACGGGGCACTACGCTGACAATTGCACGCAGAGGGAGCTACCTCCACCACCACCTCGTCCCAACACAAACCAGGCAATGGTGCGTGCTCCCCCGGCTAAGGCCTTCAACTCCAACAACAGGCCTGTCGGGAGGACCGCAAGGGTGAATCATGTCAAGATCGACAAAGCTGAGGAAGCTCCTGACGTCGTTCTCGGTATATTACCCGTAAACTCTTTTCCAGCTAAAGTGTTGTTTGATACCGGAGCATCGCATTCTTTTGTGTCAAAGATTTTTGCCACAACAAACAACCTAATTGTGGTTCCACTAAGCAATCAGATCACTGTTCACTCCCCGGGATCTCAAATGTTGACTTCCAAGATAAGTAAGGACAATCAAATCCTAATTGGAGGCCACATATTCCTTGCTTCACTCATGTTCCTGGGAAGTTCTGACATTGATGTCATTCTTGGTATGGATTGGCTGAAGGCCAATAAAGCAAGGATTGACTGTGCTCAAAAGTCAATAACTCTGTTCCACCCTTCTGGCCAGATAATCTATTCTCCACATAAAACAAGTTCCATTCAGCTGTGCAACCTCGATGCAAAACCTCTACCTTCACTTGAAAATGTTCCGGTGGTTTGCGAATTCCCTGACGTCTTTCCAGAAGAGTTGCCAGGGATGCCTCCGGACAGAGCTGTTGAGTTCGTGATCGAGCTTGAGCCAGGTACTGCTCCAATCTCTAAGCATCCCTACAAGATAGGAACTCCCGAGCTGAAGTTGTTGAAGGAACAAATTGATATGTACATGGAAAAAGGTTACATTCAACCTAGTTCCTCGGCTTGGGGTTTCCCAACTCTGTTCGTCGCGAAGAAGGATCACACAAAGAGACTCGTTGTTGACTATCGTCCTCTTAACGAGAAAACCATCAAAAACAAGTATCCAATTCCTCGTATCGATGATCTTTTTTATCAACTTGCTGGAGCCTCAATATTCTCCAAGTTGGACTTGAGAATGGGTTACCATCAAATAAAGATCAGAAAAGAGGATATTCCAAAGATAGCCTTCACCACTCGCTACGGTCTATATGAATTCACCGTCATGTCCTTTGGTCTCACCAATGCACCGGTGACATTCTCTCGACTCATGAATTCTGTCTTCCATGAATACCTCGACAAGTTCGTTGTGGTATATCTTGATGACATTCTTGTCTACTCAAAATCCGAGGAAGAGCATGAAGAACATCTTCGTCTAACCCTCATGAAACTTCGCGAGCATCGTCTTTATGCCAAGTTCTCCAAATGTGAGTTCTGGATTTCAGAAGTTACTTACCTTGGTCATGTCATCTCAGCCAAGGGCATAGCCATTGATCCAGAAAAGGTTAAAGCAATTGTTGATTGGAAACCTCCAAAGACGGTGAAGCAAGTAAGAAGTTTTCTTGGCTTGGCTAGCTATTGCCGTCGTTTCGTCCAAAACTTCTCCAAGATTGCCAAACCTCTCACTGACCTCACAAAGAAGGACAAGAAGTTCGTTTGGTCTCCACAATGTGATGAAAGTTTCAATCTCCTGAAGACTAAACTCACTTCTACACCAGTTCTGGTTGGCCCAGATCCTTCCAAACCTTTCCAGATATTCTGTGATGCTTCTCTCCAAGGTCTAGGTGCAGTTCTTATGCAAGAACGTCAAGTTGTGGCTTATGCTTCACGTCAGTTGAACGCACATGAGATCAATTATCCCACTCATGACCTTGAACTTGCAGCAGTTGTGTTTGCCCTCAAGAAATGGAGACAATACTTGTTGGGTAATTGCACAGAAATCTTTTCCGATCATAAGAGTCTAAAGTACATCTTCACTCAACCAGATCTAAACCTCAGGCAAAGGAGATGGATTGAAAAGATTAAAGACTTTGATCTTACCATTTCTTACACTCCAGGCAAGGCTAATGTTATGGCCGATGCTCTCAGTCGCAAGTCGTATTGCAATAATCTCATGATCATGGAAAGCCAACCTCCTCTTCATGAAGAATTCCAGAAGCTGAACCTTGGTCTTGTTCCTCAAGGCTATCTTGCAAACTTGACAGCCAGTCCAACTCTCGAGGACAAGATTCGTTCTGAACAACTTCGTGATGCTGTAATCAAGAAGATGGTAGGGCACATCAAAGAAGGCAAGGAGAAATTTAAGTCCTTCTCAGTTGATGACAAGGGAACTGTGTTCTTTGAAGGACGCATTGCAGTTCCTCAAGTTCAAAGTTTCAAAGATGTCATTCTCAAGGAGGCTCATGAAACTCCTCTCTCCATACACCCTGGAAGTACAAAGATGTACCAGGATCTCAAGACACTGTATTGGTGGCCTGGCATGAAACGTGAAATTGCTCAATACGTTTCTGAATGCGACGTTTGTCAACGTGTTAAGGCAGTTCATCAGAAAACAGCCGGTCTTCTCCAACCTCTGAAAATCCCTGAGTGGAAGTGGGACATGATTGAAATGGACTTCGTCACTGGTTTTCCAAAGTCCAAGAGGGGCAACGATGCAATCTTCGTTGTCATTGATCGACTCACTAAAGTAGCTCACTTCTTTCCTGTCAAAGAAACAATCTCAGCTAGCCAGTTAGCAGAGCTCTACACAGCAAAGATTGTTCCTCTTCATGGTGTTCCATTGGAAATAAGCTCAGACCGTGGAAGCATCTTCACTTCTCATTTCTGGAAAAGCTTTCAAGAAGCATTGGGCACCAAACTTCTGTTCAGCAGAGCCTACCATCCTCAGTCTCAAGGGCAAGTCGAAAGAGTCAATCAGATTCTCGAGGATATGCTTAGAGCATGTGGTATCTCCTTTGGCATGAAATGGGAGGAATGTCTTCCATATGCTGAATTCTCCTACAACAACAGCTTCCAGGCAAGCCTAGGCATGGCACCATTTGAGGCTCTCTATGGCCGCAGATGCAGGAGTCCAATCAATTGGTCTGGAGCTGGTGAACGTTCACTCTTAGGCCCTGACATTGTTAAGGAAGCCGAAGAGAAAGTTCGCATCATTCGTGACAATCTCAAGATTGCTCAGTCTCGTCAGAAAAGCTACTATGACAGCAAGCACAGGGATATGATCTATGCACCTGGTGACAAAGCATATCTCCGTGTAACTCCCCTCAGAGGCACTCATCGTTTTGGTGTCAAAGGAAAGCTTGCACCAAGATACATTGGTCCTTTCAACATTCTCTCAAGGCGTGCAGAAAATGCCTATCGTCTTGAACTTCCAGAAAAACTATCCAAGGTGCACGATGTGTTTCACGTGTCACAACTCAAGAGGTGCTTCAAAGATCCAGATCGTGCAGTTGATCATGATGCCATTGAACTGCAAGAGGATCTCTCTTATGAGGAGCACCCTGTTCGCATTCTCGATGAGACCGAGCGTAAAACTCGCAACAAGAGCACCAAGTTCTTAAAAGTGAAATGGTCTCATCATTCCGATAAAGAGGCAACGTGGGAGACTGAAGAGGATCTTCGCAAGAAGTATCCGGACCTTTTCTCTTCTCGGTAGGAATCTCGGGGCGCGATTCCTTCAAGGGGGGGCGTTTTGTAACATCCCAAGTATGAAAAACAACCTTTAGAATGTTTGCTTTTTGTTAAATTATGTTTTGCATCATGGCATCTTAAGTTTTGCATTTGTTTTCCAATTGTTTTCCTTTGTTTTCCCTTGTTTTTCTATTTGAATTTCAAACCAAATTTCAAATTCTTGTTTCATACTTGTTCCGTTACAATTTTCAAATAAAAATATTCAAATAAAAACATCTATTTGTTTCCATTAAAAATAGAAAGTTCAAACTATTAGTTTGTTTCTTTCAATAATTCATTTAATTCAAATTTCACTCAAAATTCAATTAAATTACAAACAGCAACCCAATTTGAAATTTTTGAAAAAACAAAAGTTTGCACATTGGTGCTGTTACAATAAATAACCTATACAAATTTTTTCTCTAAATTTTTCTAACCCAAAAACTATCCTTTTCTTCCCTTTTTCTTTTCAGCAAAAAAAAAACAGAAACAGAAAAAAAAGCAGAGAGAGAGAGGGGCAGGCCAGCCAAGTGGGCTGCGCCCACCAGCCAGGCCCAGCACACCTCTCTCCCTTTCCCTTACCTCTGTACGGCGTTCATCGCGCCTGTCCACGTCGGCGGTGCAGAGAAGGGAACGGCCACCGCGGCTCCTCCTCCTCCTTATAATCGGCCACGAGCTCCTCCTCCCGTGCCCTAGCTTCCCTCCTCCCCTTCTCTCTCACGCCGCCGCCGTCCAGCTCACTCCACCCTCCTCTGCTTCTCCCACCTCTGAACACCACCGCCACCGCAAGCAAACCCCGGCGATCGCCGTCGCCAGGATGTTCCTCAGCGTGGGCTAAGCGCGGGAACCACCTCCCCTCTGCTTCCTCTCCCTCCTTGACACCTCCGTTGAGTCCGCGCGGGCCGGGAACGACGCCGCCGTCCACCTCGCTGTCGCCGCCGTCGACGACTGTCTCCTCCCGAGCACGAACCCCTCCCGGTGAGCGCTCACCTTTCTCTCCTTTCCCTCTCTGCACGCGTGGCACACCAGCACGCCCACAGCACCCTAGCACTCACGCACGCGCAGCAGCACAGCGAGCTCGCCGCCGGCGATCACCATCCCCTCGGTGCAGTTCAGCTAACTAAATTTCATTCAGTTTCAGTTAACACCGCTAACTGAACATTATACCCCCAAGCCCCCCTCTACTGACAACACACAGCAGCCAGCCCCACTGGCCAGGGCGAGGGTTCGATCCCTCGCCTCGCGGGTTAAATCCGCCCTTTTTGTTCCTTTGCCACGCAGGCGCGCAGGTCCCACCTGCCAGTGGCCGTGGTTGCCACGCAGCACACACACGCGCGCCACGCAGGCGCACAGCTGGGCGCTGGCCCACAGGCCAGTGACCCAGGGCTGTTCTGCCTCGCGTATAAAAAGTCCCATACACCTATTCTGTATTCTTTTTTTCACACAATAGCCCCTGGACCATTTCTGCAACTGTTTAAATCACAGATTAGTCCCTGATTTTCAAATGCAAATAACTTGGGCATATCAAATCCAAATTAAATAAATAAAATATGTTTTCTGTACCAAATTTAATTCTCTACATGTTTAAAACATTTGTTTACTGTTTTGAACATTTCAAATATTTTCAAAACTTCAAATTCAAACAACTCATTACAAATTTGGTCAAATTCGTAACTAATTCAAATTTAATTCAAATGCCACATATAAAATATGTTTTCCATGCCAAATTGAACCACCTTTTCAAATATAAACTTTGTTTCCTGTTTTGAATAACTAAAATTGGTTAAATAGTTTGAATCTTGTTTAAATCATTTAAAATTGCTAAATTCATAACTTGGTCAAATTAATTTCTTTTTGAACATATAAAATATGTTTTCAAACCAGTAAAATATAATCTTTTCAAATATGAATTTTATAAAATGTTTTGAACAAATAAAATTCTAATAATTTCATACTTGAATTAAATTCAATTAAATCTTGTTTAAACTTGTTTAATTCATAATTAATTCATTTTAATTCCTTATTCAACAAATGAAACATGTATTCCACCTAAAATTTTGTGTTCTTTCCAATTATGAATTTTGTTATCTATTTTGAACAATTAAAATTGGTGAAAACAACAGATGCTTGTGTAACTCATTTAAGAAGCCAATTTTCATAACTTAATAAATAAAATTTCCAAACTTGGTAAACACCTTTTCAATTTGGGTCTATTGTTGTTTTCTCATTGTTTTCCTCATCCATGCATCATGCTAATCCACTTTCACAGGTTGGTTATTTGTAGATCATTTAATCCAACCTTAATTCATGGGATTTCCATATGCAATCCAAATTGTATATGGGTCCATTTAATTATGTTACCATGTCAACTAGCTTATTTTGATGCATCAATTAAATTGTCATGCATCATCCCATGATTGTGCATTATGCCATGTTATTGATTGTTTGTCTCTCTGCGTTGTTTGTTTGCTTCTTCTCGAATAGACGACGACGTTGAGACAGACGAGGTTTACGACCCTACTGCTGAGGAGTTAGCCCAGTACCAGGCTACTGAGTTTGCAGGCAAGTATTCACTCACCAGAACCATTGTGTCCTTTCCACACTGGATATCGATACTTTCCGTTGTCTATTCTGCTAGCCTTAAGATTCGTTGCTTGTGTTCCGATCCTATCACATGTTATCCTGTAACCCTGAAATAGCCTATCCTCCATACCTATAACCCCATTGCTTGTTGCATGTGTCTTACTAGCATGCTTAGGGTTGTTTATGCTCGAGTCTGTTGTCCGTTATTTCTGTTACCTTATTTATTATGTTCTGGGGATCGATGTTAAACAATAACCTGTTAATGTTTGAGGTAATGCTAATTTGATGATAAGGCACCGGCAGGAGGCCGGGTATGGTTTTGAGGCCTGCTAGTGTCGAACTCAGGAAAAGTCTTTGTCCTCTAGATCCATGGTGAGCGCGCTAACCGCATGTGGGAAGCGTGTATGGACGCCCCCCCTCAACTTGATTCGATTCGCATCTCGTCCAAATCGCCTCATTTAGTTCGGGTTTTTCCATTTGCCGCATGCATATGCAGGTGCGAACCCGAGGCCAGGGTGGAACTTTTGTAGTCGGCATTTAGGGAGACACGTTCTTAGAGTGCTATGAGGGTCCCCTTTTCTTCGTGGGGCTTGATTAGCCGTGCGCTCAATTGCACGGGGTTATTTGGGCTTGATGCGAAGAAGAGTTGGGTTGTGTTGAGTGCCTCGCTTGGTGGAAGTGCATTTCCAATCTGGCGGGGTATTCTTACGTGTTCGGCCAAATTGGTGCATCCCTGCAGGGTTAAATCTTCTCGAGAAGCCGTGTCGTCCGCGGTTATGGATGACTTGGTGATAGGGCTGGCTAACAAGGATTAGACAACTTACACCTATTTAATGATAACTTGACTAGTAATAGATCTTATTGACACAATAACTTGACCCATCATTAATCCAACTGTGTGAGTTATCCTCGGATTGCTTCTTTGGATAAGGGGCGAGATCCAGGATGGGTTTGTTTGAGGTTAGTGATAGTTGGTTACGTTACGCTATCTTATCCCCTTCTTTTAGCCGGAAGTGTAGCGTGTTTCTGTAGTTGGTTAGAGCAGCATGCTGCCGTACTTTTGTATCACCTATTCTTCCGTTGAACCCAAAGCATCCGTACTTGGTGTTGCCGGGTACACTTTGGTATCTTGTGAGTCTTGCTTGCCAGTACTTGTCTGTACTGACCCCTTTGGGGATGTGGTTTCCGCAGACTACGTTTCCGAGGATCCCCATGGTGGCTACTACGTGGAGTATGACGAGGCTACTGACGAGTAGATAGCGGACCCGGGCAGGATCCGAGACATCGTGGATGGGCTCCGTCTTTTCGTTTCCGGCCTCTTAGGCCTATTTGGATCTTGTCTGTACTCAGACACTTTGGATGCTTCCGTTGTGATGTAATGATGACATGTTGGGACATGTGTCCTCTGTATGATTGTATTTGCTATCTCTGCTCTAGTGAGAGCTATTTGCAACTTATTTCAATCTTTTGTGTCTTAGAGATATGTTGTGATATCACTTGTTCAAATGCCGTTGACGTACCATGTGTGTATGTTATGAAGTACGTCAATGGAAGTAGTCGGATTTCTATGGGATGGTTTACACAGACGATTGATAGTAGAGAATGGTTGTCACACGTTTACGTGTTGGCCTGCTCATATTGAGATGCGGGTGCCGGTATTCCCCGTAAGCCATTTTTCTACTGTTTGGCGGACTGTGAGTATCCTCTAGAAGTCCGGGTGCAACAGACATCAAACATTTCTAGCAAGCATGATAAAAGCAAATAACAAGCAAAACAATACAAAGTAAAAAATGATTGGAGGTGAGAGACTCCCCTTGCAGAAATTCTCTTCCTCCCCGGCAACGGTGATACGTCATAAACGTATCCCTAATTTCTGATGTTCCATGATTGTTTTCATGTTATTTCCCACATGTTTGCTATACACTTTATGTCATTGTTATCTATTTTCCAGACTAACCTATTTATAAGATGCCATAGAGCCAGTTCCATATTTTCTGCTGTTTTTAGTTTCAGAAAAGTTGCTCTGGAAATATTCTCGAAATTAGAAAATTTGAAGCCCGGAAGTCTTAGAATTCCCGAAGGTTCCATGGAGTCCCGGAGAGATCCGGAGAGGGGCCTCAGGGGGACCACACCATAGGGCAGCGCCCCCTGGCCGCGGGGCCCCCAGGTGTCGAAGCTCTGGCTCCGCAAATCCCTCAGGTGACCCTATCGGGTTTCGACTAGGAGATGTCATAGGCACTGGTGAAATCGTCGGCTTGACAGGGGGGCGAGATTTACCCAGGTTCGGGGCCCTCGATGTCACATCCCAATTTTGGAATACCTGATAACACAGTTGTTTTGCTAATTGCTTGACAATTAATCTTTGGTTGTATTTGTTTGAGTGCAACTAAACAAACTAATTATATAAACTTACATGGCTAAGAAATTGAAAACAAAATATTCAACATATTGTTCCAATGACCTTGGCAATATTTTCTAAAGTAAAGATTGATCAAAGAGTTTTCCAAAAACTATCTTATAAATCCCATACATGTTGAATATTACTTCAAGGCCTAAATTAAGAAAGAGAAAACACTAAATAAATTTCCCTAAAAGATTATCAGAAAAAGAGGCATTCTTAGATGCTTCACCAAAATATTATCAAATGTTTTTCCAACCTTGCAAGCTTAAAAACAAAGGTATTGGAGAGCATTGACTTGTTATCTCTAGTCATATAAATATTTTGGCAAAGCATTGCTAAAGAAAAGCCAAGTGCTTTATTAAATAGAAATTCCAATATTTCCAGAAGCAGAAAACTCAAACAAGTTACTATTGGAAACTTTCCTCAAATGATTTGAAATTCATACCATTGCTTCCTTATATCAAATAAGGAACACACACAAGAGGAGACCAAGAATTGAATCCATTAAAGCCCTGAAAACATGATTTTTCTCCATAGCAACATTTGGGATTTTGAACAAATTTGTTCTACAAACTTTTTCCAAATGCCATGAAATAAATATCACATTCTCTATATCATGAATAAGGATGAAAACCAAAAGGGCACAAGTTTTTGAATAATTTAAGTTGCCAAAAACCCCTGTTTTCTTGACAGCACCTTTTAGAAATTTGAACAAGTTTGTTCTATGAAGTACCTCTAAATGACTTGAATTTTCTACCACATAAGGAACACATCAAATAAGGAATGTGTGCCAAAAATTATCATTTTTGGAAACACTTAAGTAGTCAAATAAATTCAATGTCCATTTATGTAAGAATTCAAATTTGAACAACTTTGAATTATCAAGTTTATTCAATTGAGCCAATTTTCATATATGTTGTACATCTAAACTAATTAGAATTTTGGGCAAAAGTATTTAAAATTTAAACTTTGTTTGATTGGTGAAAACAGGCTTTTTCAGAGAGGACAGGGACCTAGTTGTAAATACCCAGGGACCTAAATGAAATCTGAGTCATCTCCTACCTCTAGCCATGCTGTAGCAAACAGAAGACCTACACCATTGCTTCGAGTGGAAGGAATTCGGGAGGATAAAGAGGCCCCCCCCATGTGCCTTGTCTCCCCCAGGCCCCCCTCTATCTCTCCCCCCCCTCAAGCTCTCTCCTCTCCCTCTCGGTAGAAAATGCCCAAAAACCGAAACCCTAGGATTCGCTTCGCCGCCGATTAGGCCATTCCCGAGCTTGCCTCAACTCTCCGTTGACACCAACATCTCCGCATCATCGTGGCTGTGCTCGGTGCCAAAGGGATTGAGGTGGGACGCCGCGAGGAGGCCGCGCCGTCCGAGTTCTTCTTCGGCTCCGGGAGCACTCCGGCGAGGGATTGCCGCCGCCGCGGACCTCCTCCTCCCTATCCGATCCGTCCCACACGTTCATGGTGAGCAGGGGATTCCCCTAGACCATTTTTCCCTCTCCCTCTCCGCGTATTTCGTCGCCGCGTCGTTTTCCTCTCCGGGCCGCCGCGCGCCGTCGACGCGGGCCGCGCTCCGGCCACTCCCAGGAAACGGCGATGTCCTCTTTGGGTAACCCGAGTCGAGTGCTACGTGTAGGTGCAAGTGAATCGCAAAATCATGCACGGTATCGGTCGATTTAGCTCGCCGGAGATTTTGCCGCCGGCGAGTGAGGTCACCACGGCGTCACGCTGGCGTCATCTCCCTTGACCCGCGCAGTAGAGAGTCAAACCGGCAGGTAGGGCTCTGCGCTGCCCGCGTGGACCCTGGCCCACTGGTCAGCGGCGCTGGGTAGATCCGCCCGCGGTAGAGCCAGATTTGGCCGGCCCAACAACTGGATCTGGCCCATCCCTAGTTCTTTTTCCAAATTAATTTTTACAGAAACATTGCAGTTTACTTTTGGCTTTAAAAGGCAACCTAAAAGATGATTTTGACCAAACAAAAATTCACAGTGGTACCTCAACTAATTCTAAACCACCTCCAACTTGTAGATCTACATTTGGATGGACATTTTTGAAATTAAAAATGATTTGGCAACAGGTACCAGAAACACCAAAATGAGCACCATTTTTATTTTACAACTCAGAATGAAGTGAGGCCAATTGCATTGGAAAGCCCTTGAAATTTCCTAACAGGAGCATTTAACCTCGTTTCCAAATTCATTGTATTTTTGAAATGGCATGCAATTTGGTAAAACACCAGAGAGCACTTTGGTGATTTTTATAAAATAATTAAAAATGATTTTTGATGCAAACTCAACTGGATGGTCTTGTATATGTTTAGGGCTATCCAAACCTAGAAGGGTTTAATTTTTAGATGATCCTAGAAAATTTGGTGGACAGATCTTTGATTTGCTTGTTTCTGCCATTTTGGCATTTTAGCTATTTAAATTATGTGATTATATTTTTGTGTTACAATATTGTTTTCTAGCATGTATAAGTTGTGTGAACTTGTTTTATAAGGTTTACTTAGCTATTTTAGCATGTTAGAATGTGTGGACTTGAGTTGAGAAGAAATAGAATTTTTGGTAATAGCATTTGATTATTCTCTAGTAATACTTGCATAGCATTTTTGAGTGATGAATTCATGTGCAAAGCACTTGGATTTTTTGAGTGTATCCAGTACCATGTTGGTACTTAGTTTGTGTTGTTATCACCTCTGCTATGTTGCATTGGAATTGGTAGAAAAGCACTATTAGCTTTGTCATGACTATGAGTTTTGTTATGGAAAAATTCCCTCAGGTGTGGAATTTTGACATAATCATTTGTGGTTTTGTGACCACATATTTTTGGGTTGTATCCATAGGTCCAGTAGCATTTTGATAAGTTTATTATGAGTACTTGACTCCTAGAGTTGTCACTTGTGTGAAAATAATAGCATGAGTAGCATTACCTTGCTTATGTTAACATCCTATTATTTTCTACTAGTATGGTTATTGCACTAGATGCTAGTTTAGGTTTTTGCTAATTGTTGTCAAGTGTGACCAGAGGCTTTGTGACCTCTTAATGCTTTGTTATGCTAGTGGAACACCCACTGGTTTCATTGCATTTTTGGTGGAAACATTATTTCCCCAAACTAGATGCATTTCTCTTATGTAGTTTCATAACTAATGAGTGCCTAGTATTTTTGCTTTGGGAATTTTTTGTGCTAAATGAAAATGTGTATACTTCTGTTTGTAAGTGGTTATAATCATGTGTGGCTTTCTAGGAAAAATCCATCTTTGGAGTGTTGTTTGATTCCTCTAGTAATGCCCTTTTTATTACTACTAGTATGTAGGAGTTGCCCTGCAAATTGATGCATTGTTTTATTAAATGGGATATTTTTGTTATAGCAAGTATAGATAATTTTTCACTACTGTTTTTGTGACATGGACCCTCTGGTTGTATTTCAATTACTTGATTGAAATACATTCATTGATTCTTCATGTGTGAGTAGTACTAGTTTCCTTAGCAGTTTTTGCATTGAATTATTTTTCCTGCCAACTTGTGTTTGGTAGATATTTGTGTATCCTTGAATGAGGACATGTTTTCATTCTCATTATGATAACATGGTTCCTTGTATGCATTTTAGTAATTTACTCATTATGCTTGTTTGCATAGCAAACTTTTAGTAGAAACATGTCTATAGGATTCCCCCTTTTTAGCCATTATTTCTATTGTTCTCACTATGAGAAATTGTGTGTTTTGTGATGAGTCTATTACCTTGTTACACTTGTGTAGGCTCACTGATTTGTAAAAGTAACTTTTGCAAATCATGTGTCTTAGTTATTCTTGATGTGAATTTAGGCTTAGCAGATTAGCTACCTTGTTCTTTTTGTGTTGTGGTTGATAGACCCATTGCCATGATTATTTTTGTGCATGTTTTATAAACTTTTAGTAGTCTCACCCTTGTGAAACTAAGTGTATTTTGGGCTTATTAATATCTTGGTATGAGAGTGGCACACCCACTGAATCCATGATATTAAGGTTGTGAGATATGTTCCTCCAACCTTGAGCTGTCTTATTAAATGGCATTCTGTCAAGTGTGTTTGTTTGATTGTTTGCCTCCATTAATAATTGTGTGATTAGTTATTATTAGTTTCCTTGCTGTATGTATTATTATGTATGGTTGCTTGCATTGATTGGTTCTGAATGTGTGTCCTTTATTCCTTTTACGACGTTAGAAAACGAAGAGGAAGGAAGTGTCGTGAAGCTCTGTTTCAAGTTCCAGTCACTCCAAAAACCAGGGACACAAGGAGATACCAGGCAAGCATCCTGATTGCTTGCTGATACAAAACTTACCATAATCTATCATGCATGCTTTACCTCTGAATTTTTACAAAAACTTGATTATCAAAACTATTTTTGAGGTGGAAATTACTACTATACTATATATAGGTTACTATCATGCCAATAGTTAAACTTGGTAATACCAAGCCCATAAGCCACCATATGGTATTTATTGCCATCAAATATACTAGTCCCTAAGTGGACACCCTAAAATTGTGATTCTACAAAACAAAGGCTTTACGGAAAAACCCGGAGAAAAGGCGGATCCTTGTTCTCCGGAGGAATGTGGAAGTGGTCATTTTTGAGAAAGTGGTGTTTTCAAAAATGACACATAACCTAGTCTTCGCTGGACAACCTTTACCGTACTGCCACTTTACCCCGATATGGGTAGGGGCTTGATTAAAAACTTGTTATGGTTAGTATGTGTACTATCTCAAGTGCTATAGGGGATGGGATCCTCCGAACCGAAATGTCGCTAGGAGTGGGGAATACGGGACATCTAAAGTGGGGGATTAATTTTCCCTCCGGATGCAGCAGTTGGGCCTCCTGTCTGGGCGGTGTGCGACACGGCTTGCCGGGGAGGGGGAAACCCAATTGAAGAGATAGACATGTTCTAGCTTGTACATAGTGGATAGTCAAGATCAGTTATCTGATGTTCTCATAGGTGAGGACAGTCCATGGGTGTTTCATGGCGGATTCTGGATCTGGTGGAAATGTGTACACCTCTGCAGAGTAAAACTATTTCGAGATAGCCGCGTCCTCGGATATGGACAGTTGAATGGCCATGTAGCTAGCATTGTGTCAATGTTTTCAAAAAGGAAGTTTTTGAAAAGGGAATTTTGGAAAGGAAGTGTTGAACTTGTGAAGTTCGGAAAGGAAGGAAAACATATACCGTGGAGGTATCGTCGATGATGAAAAGCCAGATGATGTGATACAAAACAAAATGTTTTGCAAAGAAAACCTTTTCTACTCTAAGCAAGAATTCTGGAAACTGATTCCAAGAAGTTTTGCAAAGAGAAAATATTCTTTAACAAAACCTTACAAAACCTCTTGTACATGTGAGATCTACAAGAGAAATAAAACTATATATTATTTTTCTTCTGAAGTATCTTCTTCAACGAAGATACAGAATAACCTGACTGCAACTATGGTGTCATCTTATATGAACACCATTGATAGTGAACCATATTTATAGCCTACCTATTCCACCATATAAGCATACTTGCATGTTGGTAAGTGAAATGATGGATGTCTTGCTGAGTACATTCAAATGTACTCATTATGGTTTCGCCCCTGGTATCTACTTATCAGATTTTGAGAAGGAGCCTCAAAAGGAGATCTATGAAGAGAAGTACGGAGTTGACGGCTTTGCGAACTAGGATCGTCTCCGGGTCAACAGCCTGTAGGTTAAGGCGTGACTTGGGCTCAACTACGTTGTGTTTTAATTGTCTTCCGCTGTGTTTGTTAAGTTGCCTGCCCTTTGTGGCAGTTGCGTTAAACTTGATCATGTGATCTTTTTGTAATACCTTTATGTATTCGTGTAATGGATGATGTATTTCTGTGTGCCAACTGTGTATGTTGTTCACGACTGATCTTTCTGGGATCGTGAATGTATGCATACGTAGGGTTTCAGACTGCCGGTCTGGGGTCCTTACAGAGTTGGTATCAGAGCCATCCTGACCTTAGGAGACCTTAGTTAGCATGGACGTCAGATAGGAAAGAAAAGTATTTTGGAGTAAAAACCTATTTACTATCTAAATTATTTTTATCTAAGGGAATTTTAGTATATTTTCCCTCCTTATTATCTTTTCAAAAGATTCTAAATGCATATAAAGGGCGTCCTTGAACAGTGGTTCGAAGGGCGGGCCTTACAGAGTTAGTATCTCTCTCGGTTAAGAGTTTATTTCTTACTTATTTGCAACTGCTCCGCTCTGTTTTTGAAACATCTCTCATCTTTGAAGTTTTCTGTTCAGAAAATAGTTGGGGTTTCAAAAACAGATTGTTGCATAAAGTTTTATCAAAACTTTACTCCTATTATCTTGTTTCCATACAAAAACTTTTATACTTGCCGATGTCCCGAGAAGACCAAAATAATTGCCTAGCTCTACAGTGATGATGGTCAGAAGTAGATGTAGTTCTTCAGCCACTTCTAGGGTTTTGGATTAGTCTAGTTTGGAGTAATTTAGCGATAACTCCATGAGTCACCTCCCCCGACGTAGCTCCAATGGAGCCTTGCTTGTGTGTTATGGCTTGCTTATGTGTGTCCGTAGGACTTTGTGCTGTTGTGTGGTGTAGAATTTGGTTCATCTAGGCTTCTATATGTTTGTGGGGTGCTCAAATTTTGCAAATTTGTGATTGCCCCGCTCTTGTTTTTGAATCGCCTCGTGTTAAATTTTTGCAAGCAAAAATGTTGTATAGTATTCAAAAACAAGAATTTGTTGCTTAGACTTATACTTGTTTTCGCTTCATAATGCGACCCGTCGTGAACCACCACCATTTCTCCCACCAAAAATGAAAGCACCGTTGTGCCTAAATAGAGGACCATCAAGCCACACGAGCTGATAGCATTGCTACCAGTGATGCACTCCAAAAGATAAAGCTCCAACAACGACAACCCTCAAAGAAGAAAGGGCGTGAAGAAAACCAACCAATACTGACCAAAACCTCTGTGTTTTGTCTGTTTGCAAAAGACTCTTTTTACCTTGTTGGCTAAATGTCGCACCTTTTTATGTCCTCTTTTAAAAGACCATACTAGAGAGATCCCCTTTTTAAAGTTATATACCTCCCTCCTCTGGAGAAAGGTGAAAAAGAAGTCTCCACATGCCATGATGCGCAACCCCCTCAAAAAGCCAATCCGAAGAGCACGATTCAATATTCGACGTACGATGACGCTAGTCGTACCTTGTCGGACAAACATTATTTAATTAGAAAGCTAAACAGACTAACATGCTTGGTCTAATCTTAGGTTGACACCTGACCAAATCATGCAAACTACTAACAACTCTTTCTAAACCAAAGAATTAAGTGACTTAAGACACCTTTTAATCTAGTTGGTAAAAAGGAGAAGTCACGAGAAAATAAATGATGACCTATTCGTTTACTAGTCAATAGGTTATCGGGTGTATCTACTTTGGAAACCAAATCTTAATAGACATGGTAGGTACTATGAAAATTCGGGGTTTAGAAATTAAGTGAACGATGGAATGGATATGATAGATCTAGAAAACAGCAGTTTTCCGGTGTTTGTTTCTTTGTGTGCTCTTGATTGAAATAAATTTGTGTATTATTCAATCTTGCTTCCTAACTTATATGGAGTTGTTAGGACTTGTTATTATGTTGTTCTCTTACAATAAATCTACCCTAGAAAGTGTGTGCATGTTTGAAAACTCGAATAAAAATGAAATAACATTTGTTACCTTCTAGTTTATTATTTGGAAGTATTGTGAGAACTAGATCTGGGTATACTTTCTTAGTAGATTTTGTGCTATGTTTTCCTTGAGTCCAGTACCATTTAGGTACTGTTATTTTTGATACTTTTACCTATGTTAGCATGCATGTCTCTTAATAGTAAAGCATGTGTAAGCATGGCTATCAATATGCACTAGTATTGTTTCACTAGATTAAATAGCCTTATAATTTTATCTTATATGCAAAGTTTTTCATGAGTAACCAGAGGCTTAGTACCTATTTTTTTTCCTTGGTATTAGTAGGCCATAGCCCACTGGTCCCATTGTATTTTGGCTTGAGGATGAAAATCCCCAACCATACACATGTGTGAAAATAGCATGTTTCACTATGTGATTGATTTCTATTTTCCACCATGGAAAATATAATTGTTTCTTTTCACCTATGCAAGTGAGAAGTTTATTTCTTATTAGTAAATACTAATATGTTTAGGTGTGATCCTTTTTTTTAGCATAATATTCCTTAGGGGTATCATGTTAAGAGATGTTTCACTATCGTGCGCTAAAATTAAATCGTTCGCAAATAAAATAAATTCCTCTTGATTGGTAGATTGTTTGTGAGTAATTTTAAATTGAGTGTATGGATTTTTGAAAAGGTTTAGATAACTTTTCATTAATTGCATAGCTACTGGTTGTGTGAGTTATACCTTGCTTGTTTGCTAGTAATTGGTTAAAGAAAACAGAAATTGCTAGAAGAAATTTCTGCATGTTTAATAGTTGTATCATGGGATTGTTTTGATGTTTGTGCTTACTAACATGAGTAAGTTTTGTGTACTGTTATTAGGTACACTTATATTCATGGCTTGCTTGTTTAAGTTTAAACATCATGATAGAAATTGTTTGCTCCTCTAGAGTGAAACTAGTTTCACCACTAGAAAATGGTGATTTTTGCTCTAGTATTACCCTCTTTTTATTTTATGAGTATATGTGTTGATATAGCATGTTTAGGAAGTTATTACTTCTGTTATCATGCCATGAATTATTTAGTTTCATGTTCTATGGTTATAGGATATGATTATCTCGTATAGCATGCTGGTGTAGATTTTTCATACTAGTGTGTTATTTGTGCAGACCTTTTTTTTATGCCTGTGTAATAGGAGTTTTACCTTGTGTAAAGATGGTGTTTTAGAGTATCTTTATGATTGTATTCATTGGTTTTTAGCTAATGGTTGTTTGCTAATTGTTCATGATTGATGGATTCCAAAACCTCTAATAAACAATAACCTAGTGAATAAATAGTCTATTCATCTGTGGTGTTGTTTGCTTGCTTATTGGATTTTGTTTAAATGTTTTAAAACTTAGCATGAGTTTATACTTGTGTTATGATTGTGCTTAAGAGCATCTTATGAAACTAAAACATCCAACTAAAATCATGAACACATTAAGTGATAGTTGCTTGTGGTGAGTAATACCCACTGCCATGGGTATTATTCTGTCTGTTTATTTTACCTTAGCAACCTAACCTTTGCACCCACAAGCTATATTTTTTAGCTTATTATGTACCATGTTATGTGAGTGGTACACCACTCCATATGTGTCATGTAAGATGTGGGATATAGCTAGGAACTCATGTAAATTTACGGTACATTTCCAGGTAGTTCTGCACTAACCTTAATTTTTGTCAAACTATGAAACAAAAGTTTTGGACCTAAAACAAGTACTGGTGTACTTCTTTTAATAGTGAATTCACTAATTTAGGGATGTACCCCACCTCCCAAGAAAAGTCAAAGGGGGGAAGCACCGGCACTCCAACACTAACATGGTGTTTGTTGGCCCTCCCTTAGTCCTCGCTTGTGAATCTCGGGGACGAGATTCTTTTTAAGGGGGGAAGACCTGTCACATCCCAATTTTGGAATACCTGATAACAAAGTTGTTTTGCTAATTGCTTGACAATTAATCTTTGGTTGTATTTGTTTGAGTGCAACTAAACAAACTAATTATATAAACTTACATGGCTAAGAAATTGAAAACAAAATATTCAACATATTGTTCCAATGACCTTGGCAATATTTTCTAAAGTAAAGATTGATCAAAGAGTTTTCCAAAAACTATCTTATAAATCCCATACATGTTGAATATTACTTCAAGGCCTAAATTAAGAAAGAGAAAACACTAAATAAATTTCCCTAAAAGATTATCAGAAAAAGAGGCATTCTTAGATGCTTCACCAAAATATTATCAAATGTTTTTCCAACCTTGCAAGCTTAAAAACAAAGGTATTGGAGAGCATTGACTTGTTATCTCTAGTCATATAAATATTTTGGCAAAGCATTGCTAAAGAAAAGCCAAGTGCTTTATTAAATAGAAATTCCAATATTTCCAGAAGCAGAAAACTCAAACAAGTTACTATTGGAAACTTTCCTCAAATGATTTGAAATTCATACCATTGCTTCCTTATATCAAATAAGGAACACACACAAGAGGAGACCAAGAATTGAATCCATTAAAGCCCTGAAAACATGATTTTTCTCCATAGCAACATTTGGGATTTTGAACAAATTTGTTCTACAAACTTTTTCCAAATGCCATGAAATAAATACCACATTCTCTATATCATGAATAAGGATTAAAACCAAAAGGGCACAAGTTTTTGAATAATTTAAGTTGCCAAAAACCCCTGTTTTCTTGACAGCACCTTTTAGAAATTTGAACAAGTTTGTTCTATGAAGTAACTCTAAATGACTTGAATTTTCTACCACATAAGGAACACATCAAATAAGGAATGTGTGCCAAAAATTATCATTTTTGGAAACACCTAAGTAGTCAAATAAATTCAATGTCCATTTATGTAAGAATTCAAATTTGAACAACTTTGAATTATCAAGTTTATTCAATTGAGCCAATTTTCATATATGTTGTACATCTAAACTAATTAGAATTTTGGGCAAAAGGATTTAAAATTTAAACTTTGTTTGATTGGTGAAAACAGGCTTTTTCAGAGAGGACAGGGACCTAGTTGTAAATACCCAGGGACCTAAATGAAATCTGAGTCATCTCCTACCTCTAGCCATGCTGTAGCAAACAGAAGACCTACACCATTGCTTCGAGTGGAAGGAATTCGGGAGGATAAAGAGGCCCCCCCATGTGCCTTGTCTCCCCCAGGCCCCCCTCTATCTCTCCCCCCCCCCTCAAGCTCTCTCCTCTCCCTCTCGGTAGAAAATGCCCAAAAACCGAAACCCTAGGATTCGCTTCGCCGCCGATTAGGCCATTCCCGAGCTTGCCTCAACTCTCCGTTGACACCAACATCTCCGCATCATCGTGGCTGTGCTCGGTGCCAAAGGGATTGAGGTGGGACGCCGCGAGGAGGCCGCGCCGTCCGAGTTCTTCTTCGGCTCCGGGAGCACTCCGGCGAGGGATTGCCGCCGCCGCGGACCTCCTCCTCCCTATCCGATCCGTCCCACACGTTCATGGTGAGCAGGGGATTCCCCCAGACCATTTTTCCCTCTCCCTCTCCGCGTATTTCGTCGCCGCGTCGTTTTCCTCTCCGGGCCGCCGCGCGCCGTCGACGCGGGCCGCGCTCCGGCCACTCCCAGGAAACGGCGATGTCCTCTTTGGGTAACCCGAGTCGAGTGCTACGTGTAGGTGCAAGTGAATCGCAAAATCATGCACGGTATCGGTCGATTTAGCTCGCCGGAGATTTTGCCGCCGGCGAGTGAGGTCACCACGGCGTCACGCTGGCGTCATCTCCCTTGACCCGCGCAGTAGAGAGTCAAACCGGCAGGTGGGGCTCTGCGCTGCCCGCGTGGACCCTGGCCCGCTGGTCAGCGGCGCTGGGTAGATCCGCCCGCGGTAGAGCCAGATTTGGCCGGCCCAACAACTGGATCTGGCCCATCCCTAGTTCTTTTTCCAAATTAATTTTTACAGAAACATTGCAGTTTACTTTTGGCTTTAAAAGGCAACCTAAAAGATGATTTTGACCAAACAAAAATTCACAGTGGTACCTCAACTAATTCTAAACCACCTCCAACTTGTAGATCTACATTTGGATGGACATTTTTGAAATTAAAAATGATTTGGCAACAGGTACCAGAAACACCAAAATGAGCACCATTTTTATTTTACAACTCAGAATGAAGTAAGGCCAATTGCATTGGAAAGCCCTTGAAATTTCCTAACAGGAGAATTTAACCTCGTTTCCAAATTCATTGTATTTTGGAAATGGCATGCAATTTGGTAAAACACCAGAGAGCACTTTGGTGATTTTTATAAAATAATTAAAAATGATTTTTGATGCAAACTCAACTGGATGGTCTTGTATATGTTTAGGGCTATCCAAACCTAGAAGGGTTTAATTTTTAGATGATCCTAGAAAATTTGGTGGACAGATCTTTGATTTGCTTGTTTCTGCCATTTTGGCATTTTAGCTATTTAAATTATGTGATTATATTTTTGTGTTACAATATTGTTTTCTAGCATGTATAAGTTGTGTGAACTTGTTTTATAAGGTTTACTTAGATATTTTAGCATGTTAGAATGTGTGGACTTGAGTTGAGAAGAAATAGAATTTTTGGTAATAGCATTTGATTATTCTCTAGTAATACTTGCATAGCATTTTTGAGTGATGAATTCATGTGCAAAGCACTTGGATTTTTTGAGTGTATCCAGTACCATGTTGGTACTTAGTTTGTGTTGTTATCACCTCTGCTATGTTGCATTGGAATTGGTAGAAAAGCACTATTAGCTTTGTCATGACTATGAGTTTTGTTATGGAAAAATTCCCTCAGGTGTGGAATTTTGACATAATCATTTGTGGTTTTGTGACCACATATTTTTGGGTTGTATCCATAGGTCCAGTAGAATTTTGATAAGTTTATTATGAGTACTTGACTCCTAGAGTTGTCACTTGTGTGAAAATAATAGCATGAGTAGCATTACCTTGCTTATGTTAACATTCTATTATTTTCTACTAGTATGGTTATTGCACTAGATGCTAGTTTAGGTTTTTGCTAATTGTTGTCAAGTGTGACCAGAGGCTTTGTGACCTCTTAATGCTTTGTTATTCTAGTGGAACACCCACTGGTTTCATTGCATTTTTGGTGGAAACATTATTTCCCCAAACTAGATGCATTTCTCTTATGTAGTTTCATAACTAATGAGTGCCTAGTATTTTTGCTTTGGGAATTTTTTGTGCTAAATGAAAATGTGTATACTTCTGTTTGTAAGTGGTTATAATCATGTGTGGCTTTCTAGGAAAAATCCATCTTTGGAGTGTTGTTTGATTCCTCTAGTAATGCCCTTTTTATTACTACTAGTATGTAGGAGTTGCCCTGCAAATTGATGCATTGTTTTATTAAATGGGATATTTTTGTTATAGCAAGTATAGATAATTTTTCACTACTGTTTTTGTGACATGGACCCTCTGGTTGTATTTCAATTACTTGATTGAAATACATTCATTGATTCTTCATGTGTGAGTAGTACTAGTTTCCTTAGCAGTTTTTGCATTGAATTATTTTTCCTGCCAACTTGTGTTTGGTAGATATTTGTGTATCCTTGAATGAGGACATGTTTTCATTCTCATTATGATAACATGGTTCCTTGTATGCATTTTAGTAATTTACTCATTATGCTTGTTTGCATAGCAAACTTTTAGTAGAAACATGTCTATAGGATTCCCCCTTTTTAGCCATTATTTCTATTGTTCTCACTATGAGAAATTGTGTGTTTTGTGATGAGTCTATTACCTTGTTACACTTGTGTAGGCTCACTGATTTGTAAAAGTAACTTTTGCAAATCATGTGTCTTAGTTATTCTTGATGTGAATTTAGGCTTAGCAGATTAGCTACCTTGTTCTTTTTGTGTTGTGGTTGATAGACCCATTGCCATGATTATTTTTGTGCATGTTTTATAAACTTTTAGTAGTCTCACCCTTGTGAAACTAAGTGTATTTTGGGCTTATTAATATCTTGGTATGAGAGTGGCACACCCACTGAATCCATGATATTAAGGTTGTGAGATATGTTCCTCCAACCTTGAGCTGTCTTATTAAATGGCATTTCTGTCAAGTGTGTTTGTTTGATTGTTTGCCTCCATTAATAATTGTGTGATTAGTTATTATTAGTTTCCTTGCTGTATGTATTATTATGTATGGTTGCTTGCCTTGATTGGTTCTGAATGTGTGTCCTTTATTCCTTTTACGACGTTAGAAAACGAAGAGGAAGGAAGTGTCGTGAAGCTCTGTTTCAAGTTCCAGTCACTCCAAAAACCAGGGACACAAGGAGATACCAGGCAAGCATCCTGATTGCTTGCTGATACAATACTTACCATAATCTATCATGCATGCTTTACCTCTGAAGTTTTACAAAAACTTGATTATCAAAACTATTTTTGAGGTGGAAATTACTACTATACTATATATAGGTTACTATCATGCCAATAGTTAAACTTGGTAATACCAAGCCCATAAGCCACCATATGGTATTTATTGCCATCAAATATACTAGTCCCTAAGTGGACACCCTAAAATTGTGATTCTACAAAACAAAGGCTTTACGGAAAAACCCGGAGAAAAGGCGGATCCTTGTTCTCCGGAGGAATGTGGAAGTGGTCATTTTTGAGAAAGTGGTGTTTTCAAAAATGACACATAACCTAGTCTTCGCTGGACAACCTTTACCGTACTGCCACTTTACCCCGATATGGGTAGGGGCTTGATTAAAAACTTGTTATGGTTAGTATGTGTACTATCTCAAGTGCTATAGGGGATGGGATCCTCCGAACCGAAATGTCGCTAGGAGTGGGGAATACGGGACATCTAAAGTGGGGGATTAATTTTCCCTCCGGATGCAGCAGTTGGGCCTCCTGTCTGGGCGGTGTGCGACACGGCTTGCCGGGGAGGGGGAAACCCAATTGAAGAGATAGACATGTTCTAGCTTGTACATAGTGGATAGTCAAGATCAGTTATCTGATGTTCTCATAGGTGAGGACAGTCCATGGGTGTTTCATGGCGGATTCTGGATCTGGTGGAAATGTGTACACCTCAGCAGAGTAAAACTATTTCGAGATAGCCGCGTCCTCGGATATGGACAGTTGAATGGCCATGTAGCTAGCATTGTGTCAATGTTTTCAAAAAGGAAGTTTTTGAAAAGGGAATTTTGGAAAGGAAGTGTTGAACTTGTGAAGTTCGGAAAGGAAGGAAAACGTATACCGTGGAGGTATCGTCGATGATGAAAAGCCAGATGATGTGATACAAAACAAAATGTTTTGCAAAGAAAACCTTTTCTACTCTAAGCAAGAATTCTGGAAACTGATTCCAAGAAGTTTTGCAAAGAGAAAATATTCTTTAACAAAACCTTACAAAACCTCTTGTACATGTGAGATCTACAAGAGAAATAAAACTATATATTATTTTTCTTCTGAAGTATCTTCTTCAACGAAGATACAGAATAACCTGACTGCAACTATGGTGTCATCTTATATGAACACCATTGATAGTGAACCATATTTATAGCCTACCTATTCCACCATATAAGCATACTTGCATGTTGGTAAGTGAAATGATGGATGTCTTGCTGAGTACATTCAAATGTACTCATTATGGTTTCGCCCCTGGTATCTACTTATCAGATTTTGAGAAGGAGCCTCAAAAGGAGATCTATGAAGAGAAGTACGGAGTTGACGGCTTTGCGAACTAGGATCGTCTCCGGGTCAGCAGCCTGTAGGTTAAGGCGTGACTTGGGCTCAACTAAGTTGTGTTTTAATTGTCTTCCGCTGTGTTTGTTAAGTTGCCTGCCCTTTGTGGCAGTTGCGTTAAACTTGATCATGTGATCTTTTTGTAATACCTTTATGTATTCGTGTAATGGATGATGTATTTCTGTGTGCCAACTGTGTATGTTGTTCACGACTGATCTTTCTAGGATCGTGAATGTATGCATACGTAGGGTTTCAGACTGCCGGTCTGGGGTCCTTACACTCGAAGAGGTAAAACCCTTACTCCTGCCTTCTGCTGATCTGTATTGGATGATTAGATCGATTACAGGGTGCTCGAATCGAGAGTAGATCTCGAGTTTCAAGGCTTTTGTGGTCGTGCGGTAATACTTGGTCCTCTCCTTGGGGGCTCTCCTGGCTTTATATAGATAGCCAGGTCTCGAGTCCAACCCGGAGAGGATACAAACCCTAGCTTGAGTCGGTTACAATCCCTAACTTAACCCGCAAGTTGATGCGGGTGGGCTTCTCATGGGCCTTCTAGAGTACTCCAAGGGCGCTTCCTGTCGGGCCTTGACCAGAAGGCTTGAGAGGGGGTGTCCTTACTCGCAGGGTCCAGGATCCATGCCTTCGTCAGTAGCCCCCGAGCGTGTGCTCGACTGGGAGTTACTTTCAGTCGAGTAGACGGTCAGAACTTTTTTTTTAATCTCCTCTCGGAAGTTCAGCTTGACGGTTGTTATTTTTGAAGGGTGTGTCCCCTGTATTGCAAGTTATCAAACTCGAGTATCGAGTAGTACTGGCGCCTGTTTTACGGCTTTTATTTGCAGAAGGATGTGGCACAGTAGCTTGGCTCTCCCGAGAGATCAGGGCCAATTAATTGCGACTAGGGCAAAAACACTCCTGGCCTACACAGATTCGAGACCTCCGACTCGAACCCGATGAGGTGATTGTTGCGACTGGGCCGTTGTGGACTTATCGAGTCGAACTTAACCTATGAGGGTACCCGGCGCGTCCGCTAGGATTTTTCTTCGTGTTGTTGACACGGAACTATACCGGAGGACGCAGCTTTCGAGTGCGATTCCAGGCCCAAAAGAAAGATCTTTCTGAGTCTTACCTTCGTACTCGAAGAATACGGCATCCAGATGTGCCTAGTCGGCTGAACAATCCAGGTTCTTATGATGTAGAATTATCACGTGTAGGAGAAGTGGGCTTTTTCCACCCGATGGATTTGTTTGAGCTCCATACGAAAGAAATTTCGCGTTGGAAAAAAGAACTAAGCCCGTATGAAGAAGTTTTCATGTTCGGGATGCCGTGCCCATACGAAAGAGTTTTTCGTGCATAGGGTGTTTTCGTCTCTTTTCGAAGAGGTCTTGCTTTGTTCATGGAAAAGTTGGTTTCATTCGAAGGAATCGATATCTGTACGAAGATAATTTTCGCGTTTGAACTTCCATTCGAAAAGATCTCAATTTTGAATGACGAACGTCATGACGTCATGGCGCACTCCTCTTCTCCCGATGGGACGTGACGGAGTGGTAGCAGATGGTGGCCCACCTTGTCGGCTTTTTGACCGGGAAACGAGACGTCGCTCCCGTTTTCTACGCGAAACGCGCAGTAAATGCGCACGATCTTTTGTTAAGATCGTGGCACGAAACAGCGTATGCCGCCGCTTCGTTTCATCCTCACGCGTGGCAGCCGTGATTGGTGCCACGTAGCGTATCGTACGGCTGAGACTGCTTTACCCCGTGTATAAATAGGGGTGTTAGCGCCGGAGTAAAATTTTCCCCGCTCTCTGTCTTCGTCTTCTTCCTCGCGCTCGTCTTCGTCTTCCTTGCGCTCGAGCTCTCGCTGTGAACAATGGCCGGCGGAAAGAAACGTGGCGCTGGAACTTCCGCGTCTGGCGAGCCTTCTGCGCCACTCGCCCCTCGCGCCGGCGACTGGCGCACCCCCAACACCACTGCTAAGAGCATCAAGGAGATGCAGCGGGAGGGTCTGCTGCCGGCGGAGGCGGAGAAGCGCGTCCGTCTTGGGAAGAGGGAAGAGGTACCAAACCCTCACTCGAACGAGCGCGTGGTCTTTGTGGACCACGTGACTCGAGGCCTCTCCTTCCCTCTTCATCCTTTCTTCATCGGGCTGCTGTGTGCCTACGGCATACAGCTCCACGACCTTCCCCCGAACGCGGTGCAGCACATCTCGTGCTTCATCGCGCTTTGCGAATGCTATCTTGGCATTCGCCCGCACTGGGCGCTCTGGAAGGCGCTGTTCAAGATCCGGATCTTCCGCGAGAAATCGCGGGTGGAGTCCGAGCCTGGTGAGCCACTTCGCACGGGTGGCTTCGGGATCCAGGCGCGCCAGGAGAATGCATACTTCAACATGCACTTCATCGACTCCGCCCAAGGCTGGCGGAAGAAGTGGTTCTACGTCGCCGACAACAGCTCGAGCGGGCTTGTAGAGTTCCACCCATTCGCAGTTCTGGCGAGGCGCAAGTCTTGGAGCCACAAGATGTCAGCCGAAGAAACCCAGACATTCACACCTCTACTCGAAAGAGTAGCTGCTCTTCGAGACCAAACCTCGGGAGTAGTGCTCAATGGGCTCCATCTGGCGAGCCTCTTCTTGAAGCGCAGGATCCATCCTTTGCAGCAGAGGCCTTCCACTATGTGGGAGTATCAAGGTGCAGAAGATCCCAGCCGAGTGAGCCGCGAAGAACTTTCGAACGTGGAATTCGAGAAGAAGATCGCGGCCATCACTCGACTGAAGGTTGGGGAGCAATTCCCCGATTGCTCAGTCGAGGCTTATTCTGCTTCAAACCTTCCTCCGGCTGCGGTTAGTTTCCTGTCTTTAACTTACTTCCATCTTCAGAATTTCGTAGTCGATAAGATCTTTGCCGTCTTCTTATCTTTGTAGAGCCTAGCTGTAGCAAATTGCTACCCGCCCGTTGTTGGTGAAGATGCCTCGTGTCTTCAGTCGAGCCACCAGGACGGCGCGGTTGACACCAGCGTGGCCAACGCCTCCTCGAGTTCTGAGCATGATTCCTCAGATGATGTTGAAGACTCGAATGGCGTCCCACTAAAGCGCCGTCGGGTGAACGAAGACGAAGTCACCTCCAAAGACAAGTCTTTGGAGGCGTCACCTGGCCAAGCTCCAATTTCCGCGACTCCGCTTCGATCTCTTCCTCCTCTGGCTCCGTTCGCAACCGCCTGGAATGCGGATGACTTGGATGAAGACGACGAGGATGACGAGTAGGACTTTTCCATACTTTAATTCGATCAATCTCTATTTGTCAACGCTGACTTTTTTTGTCCTTCACTGCAGTCTGCAGGCGATCAGCCCGCGTAGGTTTGCCGCCGCTGTTCCTCCCGAAAAGAGGAATAAGGCAAAGGACGCGGGTGAGACCCCTACTGCGGGTACCGTCCAGAACTCTCCCAGGGCAGCGCCTGATGCTGCGACTGTGGAGCGGGAGGTCCCCAGCTCTGCTGTTAGAACTTCGGCCTCGAAGGAGGCGACGGACAGCTCTGCGGATCCCCTCTCCCGCGCCTCTGGACAGGTAAACTTCTATCTCTTTGGCTTTCACAAACAAATTTTATCGGGTGCACGACAGTGCTCCCGATGGGAGTAGCCCCCGAGGCTGTAGTCGATTGTAAATAATCGGGTACAGGCTCAAAACCTCTTTCTTCTCTTCTTCTTTATTTTGTCTTCTTCGGGTGCACGACAGTGCTCCCGATGGGAGTAGCCCCCGAGGCTGTAGTCGATTGTAAATAATCGGGTACGGGCTCAAGTCTAACTCTTCTATCTTCGTGCCTCCGCAGTCGCTCGTCGATTCCCTTGCGGCGATCGGTCGCCGCGTCGTTCTGGCCGAGACAGATTGCGAGTCGCTTCGATCAGAAGTTAACCGACTCAAATCTGAGAGCGACCTTCTTAAAGGTAAATTCCATTATCTTCTTGGCTTCAGTGTATCATCCATTCTTGATTTCTGATTAATATCCCCTTTGCAGCTCGAGCCGAATTCGCAGAGTCTGAAAAGACCAAACTTTCAGAGCAGGTAACAGCTCGGGAAGCTGAACTGGCGACTACCCGACAAGAGCTGGAAGCTTCTCGCAAGCAATCGGAGGAACTCAGTACGAAGCTTGCGGAGGCGCGGAAGGCCTTGAAGGACTTGGAGGAGGCCGGCAGTAAGGCTGACAACGACACTGTCGCGTTCCTTCGTCCCCTCGCCAAACGCTTTGCGGGTAAGTGTCTTGGGTTTTTGAACTTTTCATTCTGCTGATTTTTGCTAAGCATTATTTTCTTTGTCTGTAGATCTTCTGAGTGTTCCTCTGGAGATTCCTGGGATTCAGCGGGTGGACGTGCTGACCGACACTCTCGCGCAGCTCAGGAAGCATTCTGAGGGAATATTTTCCCTGATTAATGATGCTTCCAAAGCGTTGGCGCGAGTGCATGGCCGTCTTGTTGCCAGCGATACTCCTGCGCCTGCGCTGAGCGAGTTGTTGAAGGTCTTCTCGGAAGGCGACCTCCTGGAAGCCTTTGCGGTTGCTCAATCGGAAGCTGGCGCAAAGACTGCGATTCAGTTCGCTCTGGCGAACGGAGTTGATGGTCTGGAGGAGGCCTATTCGTCCATGCCGGTCGACCCTTCCACGGGCAAGAAGGTACGGCTATCTCGTTTTTCTGAGCAAGCCACTGTTCTTGCTCGGAAATTATCTGAGATGTTTGCTCGGAAGAAGGGAGGGTCGACCGCTGCTAGTGGCAGCACCAACGCGGCTTCGTAGGCTCTTTTTCTTTTGTTTCTGTTGCTTGGATGTAATGAATTTTGGGATGTATTCCCGTACCTTTGCTGGTCTTTTAATCGAAGCATTTTGCATTTAGAATTTATCCTTGTCGTCTATACTTTGCCTCCCGATGGGAGTAGCCCCCGAGCGATTAGTCAGATGTGCGACTGGAAACAACTCGAGTAGGGCGTCTCACTTCTTTCCTTGTACTTCTTCCAGGCGATTGCGTCTGCCGCTGAACCTTCGAGTGGACGTGGTAATCCAGTAAGTCCACTTGTGGCTGCCGTTGGCACTTTTGCTGGCCTTCGTGATAAGGTTCAGGAGGGTGAGCGTAGGCTGAAAGCGCTGCGCGGAGTAGCTGACGTGGCAATATCCAAGCAGAAATTGGCGGCTGAGCGCGAGCAATTTCTAATTGGTGAACTGTCTTCGATTGCAAAGGAGTTACTATGTGAGTAGTGTAGCCCCCATGCTATTTCCTCCTCTGTGTTTCTTAGCTTACTAAGTGCGTTTGCTTCTTAGTTGTGAAACCAGATGACAGGGAAGAAAAGCAGTGGGTGGAAAACCACATTCATCAAGAAGCTAACAGCACAAAGCCTCATGCGAGTAATTTCTGGTCTGATCGCAATCGAGGTTTTGTGATGGCTACCTTGAAGTTTCGAGTCCGCCAGGCGAAAATTCTCGTGAGTTCTTTCCACGAGGTCCTGGTTGCGGTGAATGCTGCTTTTTATCCACTTGAGAGGGGCCCCGAAGACTGGAGTTATCTTCTCAGGTTATTCGGACGAGAAGGAGAGGTTCGCGCGTGCGTTCGCAACCAGAAGACGTGCGGCGCGGTTGTTGCTCTCTCGTTTGTCCGAATATGGCATCCTGAGATAGACTTGAACTCCGTAGCTCGGCGTCCAGATTATGCAATCGAAGATATTGCGCCGTACTATGATGCTGTTCGTCCTGCAGCCGAGAAGATTATCCGAATGACCTCTGAAGAGGTGGATAGGGTCTTAGCGACTAAGAATGCTCAGCGTTTCGACTGACTTTATCGGATGTGAATATCCTGTAAGTTTATCTGTAGTTTGTAAAAACTGTAGTAAGGTGTGCAACCTTGTACTCGATAATTCTTTTCTGTGATGCTTAGTTTTAGGTGTAGCCCAAATGTATTTTATGGGGTGTGTACCTGTAACCTTTTAGCATGTAGTAAACTTGAAAGCTGTCGAGTAAATATGATGAGGGAATCATGTTTTTATTGCTATGACTGAGAAGTCATGTGTTCGAGCTACAAGATTGGCTAGTATAGCCTTATTGTTGCAAAATAAATAAACCTAGGGGTAGAATTTGCGCAGTTGCGCGATATTCCATGGATTGGAATAGATGCCTCCAGTCTCTGGATTCTTCAGTCGATAGGCTCCTCCCGGGATCACTTCATGTATGATGAAGGGTCCTTCCCAAGGTGGTTCGAGCTTGTGTCCTTCTTTTTGCTTCAGCCGCAACACCAAGTCGCCAACCACGAATGATCTGTGGCGTATGCGGCGACTCTGATAATTGCGCAGTGATTGTTGGTAGACTGCAGATCTTGCGAGTGCAATGTCCCGAATTTCGTCGAGTGCGTCCATATCTTCTGCAAGTGCTTTGTTGGAGGTTTCTTCACTGTAGGCTACAACTCGTGGGGCGCTGAATCGAACCTCTTCGGGGAGGACGGCTTCTGCCCCGTATACCATGAAAAATGGTGTGTATTGCGTTGATCGATTGGGGGTTGTGCGGAGGCTCCAAAGTACGGAGGGTAACTCCTCTGCCCAATGTCCTGCAGCGGGATGTAGCCGATCGAGCAATCTCTTTTTGATGCCAGCCGAAACTAAGCCGTTGGATCTTTCGACTTGGCCGTTTGTTTGCGGATGGGCGACCGAAGCAAACTTCAGATTAATTCCTTTATCCTCGCAGAACTGTTGTGTCTCCTTTGCAGTGAAGTTCGTACCATTGTCTGTAATGATGTCGTGTGGTACCCCGAATCTGCATACTATGGAATCGAGGAACTTGATTGCGCATTGGGCGCTACCCGAGGTCACTGGCATAGCTTCGATCCATTTGGTAAATTTGTCGACTGCAACCAGCAAATGTGTGTACCCTCCTGGAGTGGATTTGCGCAGTGGGCCAACCATGTCAAGCCCCCATTATGCAAAGGGCCAGGCGATGGGTATCATGTGCAACTCTGTGGCGGGCGCGTGCGGCTTGGGTGAGAATCGCTGGCAAGCGTCACATCTATCGACCAGGTTTTTTGCATCGTTGGCTGCTGTTAGCCAGTAGAATCCTGCTCGAAAGGCTTTTCCCAGTATTGCTCTCCAGCTAGCATGATGTCCGCAATCACCCTGGTGTATATCCCGGAGTAACTCTTTGCCGTCTTCGGGTGCGATGCACCGCTGAAAGATGCCCGAGATGCTTTGCTTGTATAACTCTCCGTTGATTACCCGAAAGGATTTGCTACGCCTGATTAGCTGTCGAGCCTCGCGTGGATCGGCCGGGAGCTGTTTGTTGAGCAGGTAGTCGAGATATTTCTGCGTCCAGATTGGCTCGACCAGAAAAACCTGCCGTGATATGTTATGAGTAAGCTCGAGAAGCGCGATTTGCGGGCTGACCTCGGTTTCTTGTGCTGCGGGTGTCTCTAGGGCTTTCTTCACTTTGACTGATCTCCGCTCGAAATATATCCCTGGCGGTATGGGTGTATTCGTGGAACCCATGTTGGCCAGTCTATCCGCCTCTTCGTTGCTGGATCTTGCAATGTGCTTCAACTCGCATCCTTTGATGCTTCCTTCGAGTAGATTATACATGTCGCGGTACGCGATCATGTTTTCAGCAACGGCATCGCATTCTTTCATTGTTTGTTGCACTATGAGATTGGAATCGCCATAAATCATCAACCGGGTAGCTCCACAAGCAATCGCCATCTTCATCCCGTGCAACAGTGCTTCATATTCTGCGTCGTTGTTCGATGCTGGATCATCTGGTGGAAAGTCTAGTCGCAGGACGTATTGCAGTTTGTCTCCACGAGGTGAGATAAGAACGATTCCAGCTCCTGCCCCTTCGTTTCTTTTGGACCCGTCAAAGTACATGATCCAATTGCTTGTATACTCGGGTGGCCCGGGTGTTTGTAGCTCTGTTTATTCGCTGATGAATTCCACGAGAACTTGGGATTTGACTGCATTGCGTCCTGCATAGGTGATATCCCAAGCACCCAACTAGATGCTCCACTTCGCTATTCTTCCGGATGCCGTAGGGTTGTTCATGATTGTCCCGAGTGACGCATCATTAACCACTGTAATGGCGTGTTCCTGGAAGTAATGTTTGAGTTTTCGGGCTGTGAGGACAACTCCATATGCAAGCTTCTGGTAATGAGGATATCGCTGCTTGCATGGCGAGAGCACTTCGCTGATGTAATATATTGGGCGCTGGACTCCGTATGCCTTGCCATCTTCAGGTCGTTCGACTACGATTGCAGTGCTGATGACCTGGTTTGTGGCGGCTAAATAGAGAAGAAGTGGCTCCCTTTCTTGTGGTGTTGCGAGAATGCGCCTGCTTTGCAGCGACCGTTTCAAGTCTGCGAATGCTTGTTTGGCTTCGGGTGTCCATTCGAATTTGTCTGTTTTCTTCAGTGGCTTGTAGAAGGGTAATGCCTGTTCTCCCAATCGTGCGATGAACCTGCTTAGGGCGGCTAATCGCCCTGCGAGCTGCTGGACTCCGCGTAGATTGGTAGGCTCCTTCATGGTGAGGATGGCTTGTATTTTCTCCGGATTGGCCTCAATGCCTCTGGCGGATACCAGGTATCCTAGGAGTTTTCCTGCGGGCACGCCGAAAACGCATTTTGTCGGGTTGAGCTTGATCCGATATGCATTAAGGGCGTCGAATGTTTCTTTAATATCTTCGAGGAGTGTGTCCTCTACTCGAGTTTTTATGACGATGTCGTCGACATATACTTGTACGTTCTTGCCAATGATATTGGCAAGGCATCTCTGCATGCAACGTTGATATGTTGCGCCTGCGTTTTTCAGCCCGAAGGGCATTGTCGTGTAGCAGTATACACCGTGTGGTGTGATGAATGCAGTCTTCTCTTCGTCTTCCTTTTTCATTCGGATCTGGTTGTATCCCGAGTAGGCGTCCAGGAAGGAGAGACGTTGGCAACCTGCTGTGGAATCCACGATCTGGTCGATTCGTGGTAGAGGAAAGTTGTCCTTGGGGCAGTGTTTGTTTAGTGACGTGTAGTCGATGCACGCCCGAAGGATATCCGTGTTCTTCTTGGGGACCAGCACCGGATTTGCCAACCAGGTGGATATCTTGATCTCTCTAATAAAGTTGGCGGCTAGCAGCCTATTTACTTCTTCTCCCAGCGCCTTTTGCTTGGGTTCTGAAAATCGTCGAGTCGTCTGTTTGATGGGCTTGGCGTTAGGAAAGACTTCGAGTGAGTGCTCGGCAAACTCCCTGGGTATACCTGGCATATCTGAGGGCTGCCAGGCGAAAATCTCCCAGTACTCACGGAGGAGTTTGACGAGCGCGCTTTCCTATGCTGGCGAGAGGGTTGTGGAAACCATCGCGGTTTTGGCGGAATCCGTCGGGTGCACTTGGTGCTTGCGAGTGTCGCTGTTGGCGCTGAATTCCAGTTCAGGCGCGTTTTTCTTCGTGAGGGGCATGACGGAGTGATCCGTGGTTTTTGCCAGCTCTTGTAGTTCTTCTTGCATCCCGAAAGATTTCGCGATCTCATTAAATTCTATGTCGCACTTATCCGATTTCTGGAAGTCCCCGTCAATGGTGATCACACCGTATTCGCCGGGTAGCTTGAGCTTCAAGTATGCGTAATGTGGTACGGCCATGAATCTGGCGAACGCTGTTCGACCAAGAATGGCGTGGTACTGTGAGGGCCAGTCGACGACTTCAAAGTCCAGGAATTCCCTTCTATAGTTGCGTGGGGAGCCCAGTACAACTTCAAGGTTGATTGTTCCGAGTGGACGTATTGCCTTGCCCGGAACTATCCCGTGGAAGGATGTTTCTGATTCCGTTAGGCCGTCCAGGTTTTTGTTCATTCGACGGAGTGTGTCCGCGTAGATGATGTTGATGCCGCTGCCGCCGTCCATGAATACGCGGGCCAGGTCATAGTTGCCAATTTGAGCTTGAATGACAAGGGCGGCGTGTCCTGGTCGATAGACTCGTGGCGGGTGGTCTTCCTTCGAGAACGTGATTGGCTGCTCGGCCATCTTCAGGTACTCGGGCTTCGTTGGTGGCGTCTGCACTGCCATGCATATTTGTCTCGAGTTAGTTTTTTGAGCTCTGCGAGAGGGGCATACCTTCTGTATCATCCCGAGGAGTTGTCCGTGCGGAGTCGGGTATGTATTTGCTCCCGTGTTTTGTTGTTGTGGTGCTGGCAATGCGGCGAGTGCCATGTTTGGGTTGGCTGGTGGAGGTGGTGGCGGTGGTAGCTGGAATTGTTGTCCGCCTCCTGGTAGCGGTGGATAGTTTTGGGTGGAAGCGAATCTTTTCTTGGCGAGCGCGTCCGAGATTTCGATGAACTTTCGGCAATCCTTGAGAAGGTGTGTTGCCTTAGTCTTGCCCGTGCGCTTGTCTGTGAACAGATGTAGCGAGCAGTACGCATCGAGGTCTTCCTCGGGTGATTTTTCTTCTACCTTTGGTCTCCATTCGCGACTTCCACGACGACCGGAGTCGCGACTTCGCGTGAATTCTGCTGCCACTAGTTCTTCTCTATCCTCGTGGTCGTAATATTTTCTTCTCTTTCTTCGCCCATGACGGTCTTCGTCGTGTGTGGGCGATGATGTTCTTTCATTGCGTACCGCGTCTTCTCCATTGGCCCATTTTTCGGCTATGACCATGAGCTCCCCTATGGTTTTGGGCGCAGCTCTGCCGAGTTCTTCTCGAAACGCGGTTCTTCTTGCTCCTTTGGCGAAGGCCTCAATCGCCACTTCTTCAGAGATTGTCCCTGCGGTGTTCCTGAGTGTGTTCCACCGCTGGATGTATTCTCGCGTGGATTCGCCACTTTTCTGTTTGCAAGCTCGTAGTTCTTCGATTGTAGCTGGCCTTTTGTAGGTCGACTGGAAGTTTTTGCAGAAATCGCGATGCAGGTCGTCCCACGATGCGTAGCAAGATCGTGGTCTCCTCTCCAGCCAGCTGCGGGCCGCTCCGGCTAGGTGCAAATTGAGGTATTGCATGGCCGTGTTCTTGTTACCACGTTGGCATTTTACTGCCGTGAGGTAGTCGCTTAACCACTGGGAGGGCTCGAGTGAGCCATCGTATTTTGTCACCTCCGAGCTGAGCTTGAATCTCTTGGGTAGAGGTGCTTCGCGAATACTGCGAGCAAAGCAAAGTGCTCCGCAGGTTTCATCGTCCGAAGACCCGGATGAGGAGCGCTCGCGATATCGTGAAGCCCTTGCTTTATCCACCTTCTTCTGGGCGAGATCGGATCGCGCGTCGTACCCGGACCGGTCGCGGTCGCTATCTTTTCTTGGTTCTTTATTTCGTTTTCTCGAGCGGCTGCTGTGGTGCCGCGAATCTTTGTCTCTCGGGCTGTCGTCGCTGCTGCTTCGACTGTCGCCGCGGCGTCGAGCCTCTTTTCCTCGGCCGCGACGCGGCGATTTATCCTTTCTCGGAGAGGAGCTCCTGTGCCTGCGGGGCGTGTCCTTGTCCTTGTCCTTCTCCTGTCGCGCCTTCTCCAGTTGTTCCTTGCGATCGTGGGAGGCGAGTTTCGCGGCTGCCAGCCCTAGACCCTTGCGGATATGTTTGTATTGTTCCACCCGAGGATCGCTGTCCGTGGGCTGGTTCATCTGCATGTAGGTTGCCGCGGCTAGAATTGCGGCGGCTGGAGTTTGCGGGTAGACGTTGCCATCGTTGTCAACCCTCATGAAAGAGGACGTGGTAGACCTGTTGGTCCCAGCCATAGATTCGTGGTCCCTCGTTGACGCTGCGGGTCCTTTTCCCCCGGGCCGGGTACCGACCGAAGGTGCAAGGGACAGCTCGGCTCGACGTAGGCTTTACTCATCCGCCGCTCTCCTGCGACGGGCTAGATCTGCTCGGGCGTCCTTGATGTTTGAGGCCGCTCTCACTAGGTGATAGTGGTAGGCGGTTAGGTCTTCCTGCGTGGCACCTGCTGCGGGTGGCTGACTCTTTCGCATGGATTCTTTGGCTCTTTTCCAGGCTTCCCGCGAGACGCCGATTAGATCGCGCTCGGTTGCGCTATATTCAGTTTCCGAGGGCTGTTCCGATCCTGCCATGCAGACTTGGGCCAGTCGTGGCCCGTGTGTCCTAGGCGCAGATCGGGAGGCTCTTCGCACCCGAGAGGGTTCCTCTGTCGAGAGTGCGTGGTAGTCGATCGTGTTGAAGCGGATGGACTCGCCGCTTTTCTCCATAGGGAAGCGCGAGTTGACGGCTCCAGATTCGGGTTCAGATTCATCCGAGAAGTGGAGGATTCCGTCTCTGTTTGCCATGAAGTTGAAGCTTCCGAACGTCAGGGTGACGCTCTTCTCCAGATCCTCGAATACCGGGCGTGATTCCGGCGAGTGAGGTGTGACTACGACGGATCCGATCCGTACAGGATTGTTCGGAGCCGTAGTCGATGGTTTCCAACGGGAGTTGGATGTCGATGAAGCCGAAGATGCCGGTGATCCAGCGCCCGCGATCCCCACGGTCGGCGCCAATTGTCGAAGCTCTGGCTCCGCAAATCCCTCAGGTGACCCTATCGGGTTTCGACTAGGAGATGTCATAGGCACTGGTGAAATCGTCGGCTTGACAGGGGGGCGAGATTTACCCAGGTTCGGGGCCCTCGAAGAGGTAAAACCCTTACTCCTGCCTTCTGCTGATCTGTATTGGATGATTAGATCGATTACAGGGTGCTCGAATCGAGAGTAGATCTCGAGTTTCAAGGCTTTTGTGGTCGTGCGGTAATACTTGGTCCTCTCCTTGGGGGCTCTCCTGGCTTTATATAGATAGCCAGGTCTCGAGTCCAACCCGGAGAGGATACAAACCCTAGCTTGAGTCGGTTACAATCCCTAACTTAACCCGCAAGTTGATGCGGGTGGGCTTCTCATGGGCCTTCTAGAGTACTCCAAGGGCGCTTCCTGTCGGGCCTTGACCAGAAGGCTTGAGAGGGGGTGTCCTTACTCGCAGGGTCCAGGATCCATGCCTTCGTCACCAGGCCTCCACCGCCTCTGCCCTTTCGCCTATTTATTTCCCTCGAGACGTAAACCCTAGATTTATTCTACTTCATCCAGAAAAACACCTGAGGCCTCCATCATCGTCATCCCGAGATCGGGAGGGTTCTGGAGCTCTCTCCGGTACCCTGCCGGGAGAGAAATTCATCACCGGAGGGGTCTACACCACCATGCCCTCTTCCGAAGTGATGCGTGAGTAGTTCATCCCTGGACTACGGGTCCATATTAGTAGCTATATGGTTGTTCTCTCCACTTTGTACCTCATGTTTAGATCTTGTGAGCTGCCTAACATGATCAAGATCATCTTTATGTTATGCTACATGTTGTGTTTGTTGGGATCTGATGAATGTTGAAGGCTATATCTTCTGATTATCAATATATCATGTTATCTTCATGCTTATGTTATTTATGATCTTTCATGCTCTCCGTTATTAGTAGATGCTCTAGCCAAGTAGATGCTAGTAACTCCAAGAGGGAGTATTTATGCTCGATAGTAGGTTCATGCCTCCTTTGCATCTATACTCGAGTGACAGAAACGTGACAGATGGAGGATGTGTTGTTGCCATTAGGGAGAAAACAACAATGCTTTGTCTAAGGATGATGTTATTTTTTACATTACACACTTTGCTTAATGAAATTATCTATTTCTTGCAACTTGATACCCAATGTTTGTTCGGATGATATTCGGAGGGTGGATTATTAGTCATAGATGCAGTTGGATAACTATCTATGTATTTTGTTGTAATGCCCGCCTGAATCACATAGTAATCTTTATGTCTTGCATATGCACTACAGTGCATCCTTCATTTCTGTCAATTGCCAAGCTGTAATTTGTTCACCGCACATGTTATTTATCTTTCACGGAGAGACACCACTAGTGAACTGTGGACCCCGATCATTATTCCTCATACGGATAAACACCTACTGCTTTCATACTGCTATCATGTTGTTCCTACTATTTTCCACACCATATGTTTAACCTTTGTGTTTAGCAAAACCGGTGAGATTGACAACCTCGCTGCTTCTTTGGGGCAAAGTGACTTGATTGTGTTGTGTAGGTTCCATGTTGCTTCTGAACTAGTCGATTTAACCTTGGTTTCAACCTTCTGAAGTTACTCCTTCCTCCTACTGGTCGATTTAACCTTGATTTCTTTCTGAGGGAAAACTTCTGATGTGCTCGTCATACCTTCCTCTTGGGGTTTCCCAACGAGTGCAAGACCTGCACCATCAAGATATTTTCTGGCGCCATTGCCGTCGAGGAAGAGAATTTCTACAAGGGGAGTCTCTCACTTCCAATCTCTTTACTTTGTTTTGTTTTTCTTAGTTTATTTTATTTTGTCTTTTTTGCTTCTCTTTCTTAAAAACACAAAAATTAGTTCTTATTCTAGCTGTAGTTTATTCCTGTTTTTAGTCTTACTAAAATGAGTATTCCTGAAGTTGAAGTCTGTTGCTTTAAGGAACAAGGTGGAGAAAGTTTGAAAGATCGTTGGTATAGGATAAGTGATGCTCATCATATATGCACTAAGAAATATTCCACGTTAATCCTTCTTAGGAATTTTTATGTTGGTATTACTAGCTGGTATAGGTATGTTCTAGACACTCTTACATGCGGTAATTTTCTGGGAACACCTACTTTGGAAGCCTGTAATTTGATTGAAAGTTTAGTTGGAACACCACCTACTAAGGATGTTAAAACTGAGATCACTTTAGATGATTTTATTAAAAAGCTAAACTCTATGGAGAAAAATTTGCCAAAGTTCCTTGATAATTCTAGCAAAGTTAATGAATCAATAGTAAGTATCAACAAGAAAATCACTGTTTTAGAAGCTAGCAATATCCATGACAATCAAAATATGAGGATTGGTAAACTAGAGGAGGCTATGGAAACTTTAAGCTTAACCTTTTATGCTCTTAAGTTTAAAAGGGAGAAACCTTTTGTGGGGAAAAAGAAAAAAATTATGTATGTCCCCAAGGCACCTAAACCAAAATCCCTAATGAGCTTAAAATTAATAAAAAAATTAGTGAAACTAAAAGTGATTTGCATGTTGAATAATCTTCAGGGGTGACTAAGGTACCCATTTCTACAATTGAGGTTTTGGATTAAATTATTGATTTGGATGCTTCTTCACTTGAAAATACATGATTCCATTTTTCTGGGCCTAGCTAAAAGGCGTTAAAGAAAAGCACTTCTTGGGAGATAACCCATGGTTTTATTTTTTGCTTTGTTTTTCTCTGTTTTATTTGATTCAAGGGGTTTTATACTTCTGTAGCGACTCCTTTTTATATTTATTTTCATGTTTTAGTAGTGCCAAGTAAAGTTTCTGAGGAGAGTTGGAGTTGGTTTTCGGATTTCTGCGCAGAAAACAGAATTCAGCTATCCACCGTAAAAAATCGTGAAAACTCCAGCCAGATCAGAATGACCTGAAGTATTTTAAGCTTATTCCTCGGCTAATTCTTCAACTTTTTCGTTCTTTAGGTTTTTCAATTTGCGCAACGTAAGTGCCTCGAAAAAATTCGTCTTTACAGATTGTTCTAGTTTTGACAGATTCTGGCATTTTTCTTGCATTGGCGCTTTTGCGATGTCGAGTGGATTTCTTTGTTTCGCGAAACATAAGTGGCTGTAGCTAATCTTTAAAAGTATCAATATCACTTGTTCCATACAGAACCCATGGATTTTTATTTGTTGCACTAACCCTCTAATGTGAATTACTGTTTGAGTATGGTGTGAAGGAAGTTTTCAAGTGTCAAGAGAAGAGGTGATATATGTGATCAAGAAGAGTGCAAGGTCAAAGCTTGGGGATTCCCCCGTGGTTCATCCAAGCATATTTTTAGAAGACTCAAGCATCTAATCTTGGGGATGCCCAAGGCATACCCTTCTTCATCAACTATCTATCAGGTCACTTCTCGTGAAACTATATTTTTATTCGGTCACATCATATGAAGTTTACTCGGAGCGTATGTTTTTTTTATTTTGTTTTACTTTGTTTTTTTTGTTTTCCTTGCTGAAATAATATCATTGGTCCTAGCATCCTTGTTTGATAGAGAGACACGCTCCTCTTTTTCACTTGAATACTTGCTATGCTAGTATTCTTAGTTTTTCTTCTAGTTACTGCAAAAATTCATGTTCAGCTCTTGTTTTCCTTGCATCTCTTATTCAGAGTTGTTAGTTTTAGTAGTGTTATGTGATTAATCTCATGTTTTCTTGCTGTATCATGTAGATAATTTTGTTAAAACATATTTTGCATGGTGCTTGTTGGGAAAAGAAACTGCTGCTTGAAGTAGAATTTTAATAGTGCAAGTAGAAGCTTGTAAAAAATGTGGGTAGAACTTTTTCATATCATGCTAGATGTTATTTTAGTTTTAAATCCTTGTGGTTATTGATTAGCATGATAAGCCTCAAATAGCTGAGAGTGTTTAATGTGCCATTGAAAGAATCATAAGTTGTTCTTGTCATATTGAAGCATAAATTTGTGGTATTCTCCTTTGAATGTTTTATTTGGTTGACTTGGCGCATGCTCACACCATGTTTATGACTATGAACCAGTAACTAATAGCCTCTATGATCATTTAGTTTTAGAATTTGTGGTACCACTTATGCTTTCATTAATGATATTATGTCGTTATGCATGATTATGGCTCTTATGATCTCTTTATTTGTCGCTCCCAGTCTTTTGCTAGCCTCCACCTGTACTGAGTATGGAATTCTACTCGTGCAATCCAACTCCCTAAAACCAAAGTTTTCCCATTTTGTCCACCATACCTACCTATATGTGGTATTTAAATGCCACTCCAAGTAAATTGCTCATGTGTTACCTTTAAAACCTTCAAAATTATTCCTGCTTTGTGTTCCTGTTTTTGCTCATGAGGACGTAAATAGAGAGTATTTATCTCACTTGTTGATTGGATTTCACACCATAGACTAGTGGCTTCATCCACTTATCCAATTGATAGAAGAGATGTCAGCGGGGTGCCCAGCCCCAAATTAATACACACAAACTCTCTTCACTATTTTTGCCCCTGATTTATCAGTCAAAGCATATATACTTGTGTAAACAAAAGAGAAAGAGAGATGACCTTCTACACCAGCTGTGTCCTTCACATGGGAGCCGCTCTTGTGAAATCTAGTTGTCTTCTGACGTACTGTATTTTCTGTTTACCATTCGTTGACGTTAGCATACATCTCCCAAAATATAGACACTCCCCCATGGTATGTGATTGTTGGCAGGCACCCGAGGATTCGGGTAGCCATGGTTTGTGTAAGATGGATGGGAGGAGTGTCAAACATTTTATATCTCTATTAATAAAATAAAATCTCTAGCACATGAGTGATCCATGCTTCCCTTTGCGAAGGTCCTTTCTTTTACTTTTATGTTGAGTCTCCATCTTCTAACTTTGTGCACAATTGAGGGAGCATATTTGCCATTCTGAGTTGTATGTGCATTTGTCCCAGAAACATTATTAATTGATTCATGATGTGTTATTGCTTGTTCTCTAACAATTTGTTCTAGTCTTCCTCATGAAACTTTGAAGGTGTCCTGACATTTATGTTTTTTCCCACTCTTAAGGACTTGCGAAATATCACTTTGCCATGCTTTCTCTATACTCAAAACAAATGTATATCTTTCTTTGCACTGTTATTCATGATCTTTTATTTGAGTTACTTCTCATGATGCAAGCTTTATTATTAAAGTTCTATGTATCATGTTTGTGTTTAAGTTCTATGATCTCAGGTTACATATGATTTTACATTATGATGATCAAGTTTATGTTGGTAGCATGTGACCTCAGAAATTATGTGTTTTTATCATTTACCTAAGCTTGGGGATGTTAATACATCATAAATGTATCCCTAATTTCTGATGTTCCATGATTGTTTTCATGTTATTTCCCACATGTTTCCTATACACTTTATGTCATTTTTATCGATTTTCCGGACTAACCTATTGACAAGATGCACAGAGCCAGTTCCCTGTTTTCTAGTTGTTTTTAGTTTCAGAAAAGTTGTTCCGGAAATATTCTCGGAATTGGAAAATTCGAAGCCCGAAAGTCTTAGAATTCCCGAAGGTCCCACGGAGTCCTAGAGAGACCCGGAGAGGGGCCTCAGGGTGCCCACACCATAGGGCGGCGCCCCTGGCCGCGCCGTGGGGTGGTGTGGGGCCCCCAGGCCTCCACCGCCTCTGCCCTTTAGCCTATTTATTCCCCCCCCCCGAGGCGTAAACCCTATATATATTCCACTTCGTCCAGAAAAACACCTGAGGCCGCCATCATCATCATCCCGAGATTGGGAGGGTTCTGGAGCTCTCCCCGACACCCTGTTGGGAGGAAAATTCATCACCGGAGGGGTCTACACCACCATGCCCTCCTACGAAGTGATACGTGAGTACTTCATCCCTGGACTACGGGTCCATCGCAGTAGCTAGATGGTTGTTCTCTCCACTTTGTAGCTCATGTTTAAATCTTGTGAGCTGCCTAACATGATCAAGATCATCTTTATGCAATGCTACATGTTGTGTTTGCTGGGATCTGATGAATGTTGAATGCTATGTCTTCTGATTATCAATCTATCATGTTATCTTCATGCTTATGTTATTTATGATATTGCATGCTCTTTGTTATAGTAGATGCTCTCGCTAAGTAGATGCTAGTAACTCCAAGAGGGAGTTTTTATGCTCGATAGTGGGTTCATGCCTCCTTTGCATCTGTGCTCGAGTGACAGAAACATGAAGGATGGAGGATGTGCTGTTGCCATTAGGGAGAAAACAAAAATAATTTGTCTAAGGATGATGTTATTGGTTACATTACACACTTTTCTTAATGCAAGTATCTGTTTCTTGCAACTTAATACCCAACGTTTGTTCGGATGATATTCGAAGGGTGGATTATTAGGCATAGATGCAGTTGGATAACGGTCTATGTATTTTGTTGTAATGCCCGCATGAATCGCATAGTAATGTTTATGTCTTGCATATGCACTACGGTGCAGCCTTCATTTCTATCAATTGCCCAGCTGTAATTTGTTCACCACACATTTTATTTATCTTTCAAGGAGAGACACCACTCGTGATTTGTGGACCCGGGTCCTTTTTCCTTTTATGGATAAACACCTACTGCTTTCATACTGCTCTTATACTGTTCCTACTGTTTTCCTACTATTTCCCGCACCATACATTCAACCTCTTTGTGTTCAGGAAAATCGGTGAGATTGACAACCTCACTTCTTCGTTGGGGCAAAGTGATTTGATTGAGTTGTGTATGTTCCATGTTGCTTCTGAACCGGTAGTGCGCCCTGCTATCTCGGCTGCTTCAACCTTCTGAAGTTACTCCTTCCTCCTACTGGTCGATTAAACCTTGGTTTATTTCTGAGTGAAAACTATTGTTGTGCTAATCATACCTTCCTCTTGGGTTTCCCAACGAGTGCAAGACATGCACCATCAATCAGCGCTAGAGAACTGGTGTAGGACTTGCACTCGTTGGTAGAACCCAAGAGAAAGGTTGTGAAGAGTGCAGCGGAAAGTTTTCCCTTATAAAAGAAACCAAGGTTGAATCGATCAGTAGGAGGACAAGCAATTTCCAAAGGTTGGTGTAGCTGAGGTGGCAGCGCGCACTACCGGTTCAGCAGCAACGTGGAACCTACACCCAATTCAATTTTCCCCAACGAAGCAGTGAGGTTGTCGATCTCACCGGTTTTGCTGAACACAAAGAGGTTAAACTTATGGTGTGGTAAACAGTATGAGAACAATATGAAAACAGCGGTAGCAGTGTGAAAACATTGGAAGCAGTAAGAAAACAGTGGAAGCAGTGTCTGTATTATTAGTATGAGATAATGGACCGGGCTCCACGGTTCACTAGAGGTGTCTCTCCATAAAAGATAGCTAACATGTGTGGTGAACAAATTACACCTGGGAAATTGATAGATAAAGAAACATGCATGACATAATGATTACTATGAGATTCATGCGGGCATTACAACAAAATACGTAGATCGTCATCCAACTGCATCTATGACTAATAATCCACCCTCCGAAGATCATCCGAATAAATGCTAGATATTAAGTTGCAAGCAACATATTATCGCAATAAGCAAAGTGTGTAATGTAAACAAAGTAAACAGTGTTGTTTTCGCCCTAATGGAAACAACACTTCCTCCATCCGTCACGTTTCTGCCACTCGAGCACAGATACAAAAGAGGCATGAACCCACTATCTAGCATAAATACTCCCTCGTGGAGTCACTAGCATCTACTTGGCCAGATCATCTACTAACAACGGAGAGCATGCAAGATCATAAAAAACATACACATGAAGACAACATGATAGATTGATAATCAAGAGACATAGTGATGGAGGGATAATAACCCGGTAGGCCAACTCCAAGGTATAACCCGGCCCAAAGGACGCTGCGCAGGATCCGGCTAAGGATAAAGAACTTTCGTCAGGCCCAAGTTTGTAGGCCCAGTAACCCGGATTGTGGGTTATGGTAAAGGAAGGTTAGGGTTCGTATGTCGTGTCCGGATAGGATCCAGGGTGCGCCTTGGAGAGTAAGCCAGGGGGTACGGGTGCTTTATGAACCGACCCCTAGGATTAGTTAAGGGAGATCCAAGAACCCTAGTAGTACCGCTTGATATCGAGCATCCAGTGTATACAAGAGATCGAGTTAATATATTGAGATCGGAGACTCGGCGACTTGATTGCCGGCTACCAGATCGAGTTTCATCATGTTTTCCTCTGAGCTAAACCCTCTCCCAAACGCCTGTGTCGTCTTGCCCCAAGATCAGTTACCCCCGATAACGTCTGCCGTGATTATCCCACGACAGTTGGCGCCCACCGTGGGGCCTGCGTCCAAAGGTGTTTACATCACGGGAGAAGCTCGGAAGAACATGGAGAATCATGTCATCGGCGAGATCTACATCAACCACAAAGGAGAAAAGATGGTGGACGATTCCGGCTGGGGGCCAGAGTCGGATCACCTCGAGTCCGGATCTACTGTGACGATCGGCCAGATCAACATCTTCATCGGTATGGTACGTACGCCTGATTTAAAGGGACAATATCATGTGCATACTACAGGAACTTCTAGCAGGGACAAAGAGACGTTAAAGCAAGCGGTAAACTCGGTTTCCTCGGCTGTGCCGGGATACCTGAGATGGGCGGAACAAGAGGTAACGTGGAGCAGAAGAGATCACCCGGAAAGAATAGAGCGCCCAGGAGTCTTGGCATTGGTGGTCGCGCCACAGGTCAATGGTTACGAGCTGAAAAGGGTCCTGATGGACGGTGGAAGTAGCATTAACATCCTGTATTGGGAAACCTTCTTACGCATGAGCCTCAAAGTGTCCCAGCTACAGAAAAGTTCGACAGTCTTTCACGGGATCGTGCCGGGTCACGCGGCGAGCCCCGAGGGAAAGATCACCTTGGAGGTTGCTTTCGGAGAATCGACGGATAATTATCGAGTTGAGTGGCTCACGTTCGAGGTGGTCAAATTGCGCAGTCCTTATCACGCGCTGTTCGGAAGACCGGCTTATGCTAAATTCATGGCTAGGCCGTGTTATGTGTATTTGCAGCTAAAGATTCCGGGTCCTAAACGGACCATCACCGTACATGGGAACCGGGATATAGCGGCCGAGTGCGACGAAGGAGATTCAGTGATGGCCGAGCAAGCGTGCAAAAAAGAAGAACTCGAGTATTACCGGTCTCAAGTAAATCCGGATGATAGAACAGCTTTGAAAAGGCCGAATACTGAGGACGAGAGAGCAAAATTCAAGGCAGCACAAGACACCAAGAAGATAGATTTTGTTGAAGGTGATTCCACTAAGCAATTTACTATAGGGTCTAATTTGGAAAGAGAGCAGGAGAAGGCACTTGTGGAGTTTATTCGTTCAAATGCGGACGTATTCGCCTGGACACCTAGCGACATGCCGGGTATCCCTACGGAATTGGCGGAGCACAGTTTGCACGTAGATCCCAGGTCCAGGCCTGTGAAGCAGGGCTTGACGAAGATGAATGAGGAAAGAAGGAAAGCCATAGGTGAAGAAATTGCTCGGCTATTGACAGCCGGCTTTATCATGGAAGTGTTTCACCCGGATTGGTTAGCAAATCCGGTTCTAGTGATGAAAAATACTAACGAGTGGAGGATGTGCATCGATTTCACGAGTCTCAACAAGCATTGCCCAAAGGACCCGTTCGCGCTACCAAGCTTAGACCAGATCGTAGACGCAGTAGCCGGGAGTGACCTGCTATGCTTTCTGGACGCATACTCCGGGTACCACCAAATTAAGCTTAAGAGGGAGGATTGGGAGAAAACATCATTTATAACCCCTTTTGGGGCCTTCTGTTATAAAACCATGACGTTTGGATTGAAGAACGCTGGCGCAACTTATCAACGGTGTATTCAAAAGTGCTTCGAGGACCAAATTGGACGCAACGTCCATGCCTACGTGGATGATGTGGTTATCAAAACCAGGAAGGCGGAGACGTTTATCGATGATCTAAAGGAGACGTTCAAAAACTTGAGGAGGTATCAGATGAAGCTTAACCCGACAAAGTGCGTGTTCGGAGTTCCAGCCGGGAAATTACTCGGCTTTATCGTTTCCGAGAGAGGAATTGAGGCAAACCCGGACAAGATCAAAGCTATCCAGAGTCTGAAAAAGCCGGAAAATTTAAAGCACGTTCAAAAACTCACGGGCTGCGTGGCAGCCTTGAGCCGATTCATATCAAGACTCGGAGAAAAGGAAATACCCTTGTACCGGCTCTTGAGAAAGTCAGACAAATTCGTATGGGATCAGGAGGCGGATGAGGCGTTCGAGGCACTAAAAAAGCAGTTATCTGAAGCACCAGTGCTAGCGGCTCCGGGTCCTAAAGAGCCTATGTTGTTGTATGTGGCAGCATGCCCCCGAGCCGTCAGTGCAGTAGTGGTCGTGGAGCGTAAAGAAGATGGGAAAGGTTATCCAGTTCAGAGGCCGGTTTATTATGTCAGTGAGGTATTGTCGGAAGCAAAGCAGCGCTATCCGCATTGGCAAAAACTGGTTTTCGGGGTCTTTATGGCCAGCCGGAAATTGAAGCCGTATTTCCAGGAACACCCCATAACGGTGGTTAGCTCAATACCAATGTCGGATATCATCAGGAACTCGGATGCGACTGGAAGAATAGCCAAATGGGCGATAGAAATGGGGGATTATCACATCAGTTACGAGCCCAGGTCAGCAATCAAATCTCAGGCTTTAATTGATTTCGTTAACGACTGGACACATGCAGGCATGACTACAACGGTTCCAAACTCCGAGTCATGGATCATGCACTTCGATGGATCTAAGCAATACGAGGGATCAGGAGCTGGAGTGGTGCTAACGTCACCCAAAGGAGATAAATTAAGTTACGTACTACAAATTCACTTTGACTGTTCCAACAACGTGGCCGAGTATGAGGCCCTATTGCATGGCTTAAAGGCAGCCAAGGAGATGAACATTAAGAGGATACGATGCTTTGGAGATTCGGACCTTGTGGTACAGCAGGTGTCAGGAACTTGGGATAGAAAGGATGCAACCATGGCGGCATACTGCAGGGAGGTTGATAGGGTTGCAGGATGCTTTTCCGGGTATGAGGTGGAGCATATAGACAGAAGAAAGAATGAAGCAGCAGACGCCCTTGCTAGACTCGGCTCGCGCAGAGAGCCGGTTCCACCTAACGTGTTCCTGGACGAGTTATGGCGACCATCGGTTAAAATCGAGTCTGAGAAGGAACTGGCAAGTAAAGACCCGGATACGGAGCTCGTGGCCACTATACGCGCTATTCCCGAGTGGACAGAGCCGTTTTTGGCCTACCTGTCACGAGGCGAGTTACCACAACAGGAGGTGTTAGCAAGGCAAATTTTGCGGAGAGCAAAGGGATATTCTATCATTAATGGGGAGTTGTACAAGAGAAGTGCAGCAGGAGTCTTTTTACGCTGCGTAGCACCAGAAGAAGGCCGACAGATTCTCAAGGAAATCCATGAAGGCGATTGCGGGCATCATGCATCCACAAGATCCCTTGTGGCCAAGGCTTATCGACACGGATTTTTCTGGCTGACGGCTCTAGCAGATGCGGAAAGATTAGTAGCAAGGTGTGACGGATGTCAAAGGTACGCTCGCCAAACCCATGTGCCGGCTATGGAATTACGGACCATCCCGTTAACTTGGCCGTTCGCTGTCTGGGGGATGGATATGGTTGGCCCCTTTCATATGTCACCTTGCAAGAAGACACATCTTTTAGTGGCTATTGATAAATTTACCAAGTGGGTTGAGGTTATGCCAGTTACTAATTGTGAAGCAGCTACAGCAGTTAAGTTCCTGAAAAGAATTATCTACCGGTTTGGGTATCCTCACAGCATAATTACCGACAATGGAACCAACATGTCCCTTGGTGAGATGGAAAAGTTCTGCGGCAACAATGGAATCCGGCTTGATGTAGCATCAGTGGCTCATCCACAGGCCAACGGACAAGTGGAGAGGGCAAACCAAGAATTGCTCCGCGGGTTGAAACCACGATTGTGAGTCCCCTGTATCAGGGCTGCTGGCGCGTGGGTCGAAGAACTTCCTTCCGTGGTTTGGGGTATCAACACTACACCCAACAGATCCACTCACATGACACCCTTCTTCATGGTCTATGGGGCGGAAGCAGTGTTACCGAGTGACATTATTCACGACTCACCACGAATATCAGCTTACGTCGAAGTGGAGAATGAAAAAACCCGGCAGGACGCCGTAGATATGTTAGAAGAACAAAGGGAACAAGCCCTGGAAAGATCAGCCATATATCAGCAAGATCTACGGAGGTATCACAGCCGGCACGTGAAAACCCGGGTCTTCCAGGAAGGAGACCTGGTTCTGCGCCTGGTACAGTCAAACGAAGGAAAACACAAGTTATCACCACCATGGGAAGGACCGTTTATCATAAGCCGGAATGTGCATAACGGATCATATTACTTGGTAGATGCAAGGGAAGAGTCGGCTACAGTTAATGACACCGCTCATACCACTTCATCTATGCAAGAAAGAGACAGACCATGGAACGTGGCGCAGCTACGTCCGTACTATACTTAGTAAAGATTATATTGGCAAGTGGAATTGCACGGTGTAACAGGCAGCAGGTTTCAGACGTACTCTTTTCCTATCCAGGGTACCCTTGGGGACTGGATGGGTTTTTAATGAGGCGGCCTGCTGACCTAACTTTTTCATATCAAGTAAAGAGGTGGTTATTCTCATGTTCTTCACTCTCAGCATGTCGCATATATAGGTCTTGGGGGCTGATTGCTTGAATAGCACAGTTGAAAACTCAAAGACCCGGCCTCGATGCCTATGAGTTATAAGGGCCGGTCACTCGCAAACGAGTACGGCTGCAATCTTATAACCGGACAAAGGAGCCAAATTTTCTTGACTTGTCTTACTTAAGCTCGATGTGACTCGCACTAAAATGGCATGATTTGCTCGCTTACGATTACAATCAGCCATGAAGCCCAATGGGACTTGGTTGACCCTGTTTCGTACAGATGTAACAACATGATATCCATGCGAAAGCCGGCTTATAGTATCAGATAGTCAAAAGGGTCATCTAAACCACAAGTTATGCAGAGTACAGGGCTGATAGCCGGAAACTCAACGATTATTAAGCATAACTTCAAAACCTATGTGAAACGGCTCTGGGCTTTTTGGACCTAGCAGCAAGCAAATGCGTTCTCCTTGAAAGATCACGTTTCCTAGACTCGGAATCCGGGTATTGGGGGCTCGGGATCTCGAAAACGAGAAAAATTGTTTGATTGTTAAAATTCAAAAATCCAAAAATCCGAGTCTTGGGGACTTAGCAGCAAGTCCGCTTGTCAACACCCATGAGACCCGGAAACCGAGTTTCACAAAAGGAACAATAAAGAAAGCCGGATATCGAGAGCAGATGAGTTCAAAAATGGATAAATTTAAAAGGTCAGAAGAGGCATAGAGTATATCAAGACCTTAGCGTACATTACAAAATCCCGGTGAAAGATATCAAAGGTGCACAGGCGCACCACCCAAAATATAATTGTTTAAACAGCACATCGGCCGACTGACGCATAAGAAGAGGCATTAAATATCAGGTATCACTCGGCTTCCATCTTGGCCTTGCCCTTGCAATCATTGGTGGTAGCAGCAGCACCCGGATCAGTAGTACCAGCCCGCGCAGGAGGTGGAACGACTGGTGTTGAGGTAGCGGGTGCAGAACCGGCTTCAGCTTGCTTTTTGGCAGCCTCCGCCCTCAACTTAGCAGCTTCCTCCTTCCACCGAGCCAGCATATCATACGGCTCGGGAAGATCCGACTTAACCGCTTCACCAGCAGCATCATATGCAGGAACGAGGGAATCAACATCCAGGTCGTCAGCGATCACGCTGGCCGGGTAACGGACCTCCTTCTGGACAGCCTGAAAATCCTTCACTGAGAACTTGGACCCATCAAGCTTGAACTCCGGAAAGCCGCCCATAAGCTTCACTAGCTCGAGCTTAGGGGAATAAGCCTTAGCAAGCGCAAGCCCCCGGGTTACTCCAACCCGGCAAGACGAGCGTTTCCAGTGCCAAATCCACTCGGGGATAGTGGAGAAGGCATCCAGCATTCTCTTCAGATCGACATGCCCCTTACCCGGCCACCGTAATTCCTGACGGATCCATTTGGTTCCGGCGCATAGCTGCCGGATAACGCTCTTGATAGTTTTCAGCCTGGCAATGTCATCCTCATCCGGCATCACTTCGTCCGGGCCTGAAGAAATGGAAACATGAGTCGGGAAAACTCTGGCTATTTATCAAAAGGATAACCCGGAGGAAGAAACGTACCAAGCAAAGCACGATACGTGTCAGCAATTTGGACAGAAAGGCTTGTTAGATCATCTTCTGCTTTGTGAGCCCTTTTCCTATACTTCCTCATTATCATCCTATTCCTCCTGGCCTCAGCCTCGGCTGCTTCACGCAGAACCACCTCCTTTTCAATGAGCTTGGTGGCATCTTCCAGTTTCTCCTCAGATTGAGTCACGAAAGATTGCATGGACACAACGAAGGATTAGCCGGGTAAAGGGGCAAGTTATCAGTCGCTTGTATCATAAAGTCCCAAGCAAATTATGAATCAATTCACTCGGAACTTGGGGACTGGATAAGGACACAAGCAGCGTTAGTCGGATTTACCTCGTGTTTGGCTATTAAAGCCCCCAAGATGTTTTCTTCATTAGCCCTCAAAGTGCGCAGGGTTTCAAGCATCTGGGTAAACATCAGGTCCTCGGGCTGGGCACCGGAAGAGCCGGCAGCCTGATCGCCTGGTGGGGGAGCTCTCCCCGCCCGTGGGGTCGAGACCCGGACGGTTTGAGTATCCGGGTTAGGAGAACCCATCCTCGTATCCAGAACCTCGATCTCCTCGTCCACTGGTTCCAACGAGGAAGGAGACCCGGTGGCTCGGTGAAGTGGATCGCCCAAGGGGCCTTGTTCCTGGTTATTCTCAGTGTCACCGCCAGTCGCGGCATCTACGTTCTCAGTCAGCTCCTCTGTCCGATGGTTATCCGTCTCTACATTCTCCGGGTCACTGACGGTGGCTTGAGTGCTAAAAGAAAGATGAGAGGAGGCAATTAGCAGTGGTGATTGGAAATTGTCAGGCATCAAAAGAAGTCATATAGCAAAAACTTACCCGGCATTCACGGTGTAGTCTGGCGGGAGCTCGCCGCTGGAAGCAGATGAAGTCGCCACAGGGACCACTAACGGAACCCGGAATTGCCCGGCACGTGGATGGTTAGGAGAAGGGTGGCGGCGAGGAGAGTCGGCAGGACGAGACGGAGGAGCACTGGCACGATGGACGGAGGAGGTAGAGATGCCCGGGTTAAGGGGATCTTCACCCGGGGAGCTCTGAGTTACTCTGCGCTTGGCTGGAAGAGAATCCTTCAAGTACGACGAGTTCGATAATTGATGGTTAAGTCGTCGCATGGCGTCAAAGGAGTAAGGTTCAGAGGATAACGAGGAGAAAGGAACCTTGGACACTGCCCCTCTGGTCTTCCTCTTGGCTCCAACTGTTGCCTCTTGATCAGATTCGGTAGCCTCCGGGTCATCTTCGTTGTTTTCACCTTCGTCCTCCAGCCCTGCGAACCGAGTGTGCGTCCGTGGGAAAAAGTTAAATGGGAGGAAAATGATGCAAGTGAAGATAATACAAGTTCCGGGCAAGTACCTTCACTATCATCGGCCGGCTCGTCCTCTTCTTCCGGGTTTCTGGAAGGGGGGGAGGGTTCAACTCTCCAGAAGGGGTCATCAGCCTAAGACAAAAGGATGAAATTAAGGGTTAGAAGCTGTATCAAGTCAAAGTGTGGAAATAAGTTATGAATATCGGATATTACCGCTCGAGCCGGGTTTTCCCGAGTAAATGGGGGCAACCCGACGATGTTCTTTATCACCTCTAGCTTCTCTGTCAAGAAGCCCTTGATGGTCTTGTTGGTGTCGCCGGTCGCGAAGCTCTTGGTGGAATATCGGAGTGCATCCGTGGTATGCCCCGAGTACTCGCACATTAATTTGGTGCGGATGGAATTGGGTTGGATTCGAAAATCAACCCATGTTTTCACTAAATTGAGCCCAAGGAGGCCTTGGGCTGAGAGGATGGCTATTTTGGCTAACAAGGGAAGGATCACCTCCCTGTCTGAGTCAGGGGCAAAGGCATTGAAAGACTCGGAAGGCTCGAGGAGGCCCTCCGAGTAACCCGGCAGTCTCTTCTCGCCGGGTGGAGAAGTGTCATGGCCGTAGAAGAAGGATAATTGCCAGTGCTTGACATGAGAGTTCAGATTGAGGGTTGGCATTGGGGAGTTTTTACGGCGTTGGATGGATACCCCGCCGCATGTGAGAAGTGCTCCGTCGCCGCTTTCGCGCCACGGCTTGCACTGGAACAGTTCAATGAAGAGAGTCAAACTTGGCGGAGTGCACAAGTATGACTCGGATAGGACAATGAAGTGGGTAATATTCAACATAGAGTTAGGCCCTATGTCGAACACCGGAGGCCGTAGTGGCTCAGGACTTCGCGAAAGAAAGGGTGACCCAGAGGGCGGAATCCCCGGGTCACGTGCTCTACAAAGCAGATTACCTCGCCGTCGGTGGGAGTAGGTTGGGTCTCGTCACCCGGCGCCCTCCAGTGAATGTCCTCCTGAGGGGGAAGAACCCCTAACTCGGCCAATTCTTCCAGTTTGGCCTTGGTGACAGTAGATCGCCCCCAATTGGCGGATATGGATTGGGTTGTCTTCGCCTGGGCTGGCTGCTTCCCTTGCCTTTTGGGAGCCATGGGATCGACCTGCAAAACACAAGAAAAAGAGGTACAGAAAATGAGACTCGGAAGTATTGGGGTATCAGGAAAGCGTGAAAACTAAGAACTATCCGGGTATCACGCCATGAAGTGGAGATTGCAAGGTATCCGGGTATTAAGTATAACTATATAGATTATTTGTCACTTACGTATGGAAAGGTGTTTGGGGAGGACGGATGGTTGCCCATGTATCTACTGCAAGCAAAATAGCCGGAAAAGGAGGATTTTCCGGGTGTCAATGTTATGTGCGGAAAATTGAGGTGAAACGGATCTAGATTGGAAAACTCGCGAATGATTCTACGAAGAGATTGGTGATTAATAATGGTAGGAGGGCGATGTGTGATCATCAAACAGGTTGTTGAAGAAGTTAGCAAGCATCTAAGCCATCTAAATTCGGTGTGACGAAGAAACGGCCCACAGGTTGACCTAGATCCAATCTGGGATGAATCGAGAAATTGCGAGGCCAAATTAAACAAGTACAAGGAACTTACTGGGAGATCTTGGAGTTTAGTGCGACGACTATGGACGGCGTGGCTCGAGCGCCCCTCTGCGATTCTTGGCGAGCGGGGCGAGCGCGCAGCGGTGAAGTTTGGCGGCGGCGCGGGATGGCTCGAAAGCGGATGCGGCCGGCGATGGCTTTGCACCGGCGGCGAGCGCGAAATTCCTGCGGTGGTGTTACGAGGGCGCAAGGAGTGAAGAAGGAAAGGAGAGAATGGAGTGAGGCGTTGGGTTCTAGGTCATCCCCTGAACGCTATTTATAAGGCAAGGGTGAGCTTATCCCAACGGCCGGAAGCCAGAAATTATGGGGAATGGTTATCCGCGCGGATCCTACGAGAAATGCTTTAAGTATTGAGCAAGGTATCTGGACGAAAAAGAGAAGGAGATCCACCCCGTGATATCAGGGCCAATTATCGAGTATAGAATCTTGACATTTTTATTGGGGTTTAGACCTGGAAAGTTAAGCCAGGTATTTTGGAGAAAAGCCGGGTTACTATATGGCCACCGTGGAGTAAGGCCTAGCTATCTATTAAAGCACCTTAACCCGGCCTCCATATACTTGTGTGTTTGATATTCTTAGAGGGAATAGCGAGCGCTTCAAGGAAGGATCCGTGAAGCCCAAGCTATTCTGGGGACTACTGATGGAGGGATAATAACCCGGTAGGCCAACTCCAAGGTATAACCCGGCCCAAAGGACGCTGCGCAGGATCCGGCTAAGGATAAAGAACTTTCGTCAGGCCCAAGTTTGTAGGCCCAGTAACCCGGATTGTGGGTTATGGTAAAGAAAGGTTAGGGTTCGTATGCCGTGTCCGGATAGGATCCAGGGTGCGCCTTGGAGAGTAAGCCAGGGGGTACGGGTGCTTTATAAACCGACCCCTAGGATTAGTTAAGGGAGATCCAAGAACCCTAGTAGTACCGCTTGATATCGAGCATCCAGTGTATACAAGAGATCGAGTTAATATATTGAGATCGGAGACTCGGCGACTTGATTGCCGGCTACCAGATCGAGTTTCATCATGTTTTCCTCTGAGCTAAACCCTCTCCCAAACGCCTGTGTCGTCTTGCCCCAAGATCAGTTACCCCCGGTAACGTCTGCCGTGATTATCCCACGACAGTTGGCGCCCACCGTGGGGCCTGCGTCCAAAGGTGTTTACATCACGGGAGAAGCTCGGAAGAACATGGAGAATCTTGTCATCGGCGAGATCTACATCAACCACAAAGGAGAAAAGATGGTGGACGATTCCGGCTGGGGGCCAGAGTCGGATCACCTCGAGTCCGGATCTACTGTGACGATCGGCCTCAAGGCAGCTCACTAGATCTAAACATGAGTTATTAAGAGGAGAGGAAAACCATCTAGCTACCGCTATGGACCCGTATTCTACTCAAGAATCACTCCGGAGGCGGGCATGGTGGTGTAGAGCTCTCCGGTGATGAATTTCCCTCCCGTCAAGGTGCCGGGGAGAACTCCAGAACCCTCCCGATCTCGGGTTGACAATGATGGCGGCCTCGGGTGCTTTTCGTGGAATAGTGGTATATATTTAGGTTTCACGCATTGGGGACAATATATGGGCGAAAGGGAGATGGCGGTGGGCGCCCAAGGGGCCCACACCCTCCCAGGCGCGGCCAGGGGGCGCCGCCCTATGGTGTGCCCCCCTATGGGCCTCTTCGGGACTCCGTGAAACCTTCGGGAATTCTAAGACTATCGGGCTTCTAATTTTCCAATTCCGAGAATATTTTCTAAACAACTTTTCTGGAACTAAAAACAGCAGAAAACAGGAACTAGCTCTCTAGCGTCTTGTCAATAGGTTAGTCCCGGGAAATCGATAAAAATGACATAAAGTAAAAGGAAAACATGTAGCATATGGCATCAAGACAACATGGAACATCATAAATTAAGGATACGTTTATGACGTATCATCGGGGTGGATGAAGTTGTGACAGGATTTGAAACAATAGAGCTTGAGATTCCTGGAGGCGACGGTGAGAAGACACTAGGAGATGTCAAGCGCGCTTTCTCCCTTTGGAACAAGAAATACATCGTCTTTCTAGGCCCCTTGCCAAGGATGGCTCCTCCTTGTAGCAGTCCACCTCAACAACAAAGTCCACACCTACCCGAGAGGTACCCCAGCGCGAGTCCATCTCGATCTCCACCGCATGAGGAAACGCATGTTAAGCGGGTCGGTTCGCTAGCTAGGAAGAGACCTAGAAAGAATAAAACACTGCCGCCTATTAAGAAGTTACCTTGGGAAAAAACTGACAAGGAAATCGCCTCCATCGTTAGGTCTGAGCTTGATGCCCATTTTGCACCGAAAGTGCCCTAGATACCATTTGTGAAGATACTAGATCCGGTGCTCGTTACGCGTACCATTGAGAATCTATATGACCTTGTACCATCACCGCCATCAGACTATATGCGTTCTATTGAAAGGTCGCATGACGAGATGGTCCAGCCGAAAAAGGGAAACAAAGTCCCCAGCTCGACCAGGCGAAAAAAGGAAACAAGTTCCCCAGCTTGGAGAACAAGAGGCTCAATCCCCCCCCCCCCCCCCCCCCCCCCGCTCAAGGTGTTTGACGACAAGGCCGCTCAAGCTTCTCTACAATACATAAGTGAAACAACCTTTGTCCCCTTCACTGATCTAGCATATAAATATGTTCACCGGGAAAATTTGGTCGAGAATGTGAGGTCCCTATCAACAAAATGCGTAATTGGCATACCTGGTACAAGAATGTCGCAAACACATGGACTAATTGTATTATTGTAGGAGTTAAGGAAGAGAACTACTTCCAACAATACGTCGTGGCCGTTGAGTTCAGCGAACTTTTTCAGTTATACAATCTCTGAGCCCTCGACAAATCTATCGTCAGTTGCTATTGTCTGTAAGTGATTTATTTCTATAATCTAAGTCTTTAGCTCAGATTGTTCGTTTTCTGCAATTATCCTCAATTTAAACTTGTTTGCCATCTAACTCTACACTGATATTTACATAATATCTTAACTCGAGAGTTGTATCTGCAATCGGCATCTGTATGTACCTATTATACTATCTGGGATCACAAGAGAGAAGGAGAACATATTTGGTATACCAGGACTTGTGGGCATATGATGCACCCAATATTGCAAAAATTATCAAACAACAAACCTTTACACACAACATATGTCCAACAAGCTATGAATTTTCTATTCAAATTTAAAGCGTTGCTGGGGAAAAAAAACGTCGGGTCGGCCATAAATAGGGTTGTAAGTGCTATCAACACTGATTTATTTCATGTAAAAAATACTATTTTTTTCATTTTTGTCAGCTATTTTTCTTTTTGAATTTAGAATTAACATTGTATATGATGTTTGTGCGTAGTGTTTCTATGCACTGTTTAGTGTACGACATGCCCACTTCATGCAATACGTCCTCCATGGAAGTGAATGCAGTATCAACTTTTTTTAAAACGGGGATAAAATATGTGCCCCAATCTATTAACTAAGTAGAAGAGAACTACATAGTTATTTAATAAAACCTGGCAAAATCCATTACAACGAAAGCACATCCAGATTAGTCCCAAAGCATGCAACTCCCTAGCAGTATCAACTTTTATCAACCAATCCGAGGTCGTGTCATGCCGTACAAGCACTTCCACAGAAGGTGCAGCTATGATATATTCAAGGGAGAGTTTCCCCAAGTAAATTGAATCCATGGAGATCAAATGGAATTTACAAGGATTAGTTGGGAGGCCAGCCATGCATTGGAGTAGTAGACTAACCCTAAAGTTCGTACTAGAAACGGCAGATCATAGTCGAAAATAGTACTACAGAGCTCCTTTTCCCAATTCATCAAAGATAAATGCAGAAATAGCTAGCCTAGAGCCTTGCCAATGTTTCCTTGAACATACATTTACGAAGGTTAATAGCTGCAACCTGCAACCGCAAGGTGGGACCACATTGTAATAATTTATCTTCTATTTTCTTTTCATGAATTATAATGCATCTTCTCCGCTGAGCTGAGATAAGCTTTTCTCTTCCAAATTAGAGTATATATTTCTCCGTTGATACAATTAGTTCTATGACATATTCTATTTCTGCCATCAAAATCATGTTTTGTTTTCAGTCATCATGTTTTACGATCCAGCTAGCTAGCATGCAAATGTCAAAGATTATAAAGTCACAACGGCACCAGTGAACTGGACCTCACGTGCGTAGTCCTAATATAACTACTAATGGATGTAAAAGCTGAATCAGGAGATTATGTGAACTCTACTACACATGAGCGCGACAGGGTAGTACAAGTGCAGAGCTATTAGTCTGCATTGCATCGAGCTTAATCTGTCATCTTTTGCCCTGTGTTCGTGAATAAGAAATAGTCATATATACAACGTCCTTTTGTTCCCATGATGATGCAAATAAGGCACATAACTAGCTAGAAACACACTAACAGTAATATATGTGTCCTACTGATCCAACCCAATCAAGTTAATTAGTAAGCTTGCTAGTGTTTAATGAGACAGGGAAACATTCTGGTGTCCATCCTTGTTTAGTGTACGGCCGAGATGTGCCTCTCATGTATGCGAATGAATCATTGAGTGATGCCATGCAAATGCATCATGGGATTCGAATAGTGAGATTGGTGACAGACTGCCCGCCGTAGATCGCTCAAAAAAAAAAAAGATTGGTGACAGACAAGTTGAACAGTAGGTACGGATGGTTGAAGAGACAAGTGTCAAGGCCCTAGTGTCCACCAAAAATGAAACGTGTCCAAGCCCCCTCTCAAATTAAATCTATTAATTAAGCGTGAAATCCACCTTTTGCCTCCTAGCAATCCAAAGGAAAATCTGTAAAGTAAGATAACTAGCGTAAAAAAATATCAAACTAAAGAGTAAAAATTGAAATTTACCCACCAGTTGTTGTAGATCAAATGCACTTGCAGCTGTGGCATGCACCCCTCCCAATAAACCATATCCAACGAGATGCTGCAATTTATGGTCGTGCAGTGGTGTAATACCAGCATGCTGACACGTTAATCTAGGTACCTCTGCACATTGAAGCAGAGTACTTTGATTCAGTGGACTCAGGTCAGCACTTGCACGATGCTCCATGTGCGAGGAAGATGGGTAGCTAAGTCCTTCCGTAATGGGGGTATCTTAGCGCGGTATCATAAGCACTTTGCTTACGTGGCGCCCTATTTAATGATGAAAGAGTGTGTAGTTATATCTTATATAAGATACAACTCTTGCACGAGATCATAGGCAAAAATAGTTGCTAGGCCAATCACAAGCAAGTATTAGGCCAAAATTATTAAATACTACTTGATTTAGATACAAGCTATAAGATACAATGCATTAGGATGGTTGTTTCTTACATTTTTCGCCCACCTAGGATAGCAGGCTAAGATACAATGCATTACGGAAGGTCTAACTAACCCATGTGATTTAACTTAATGCATCTAACTCATTGTATACTACCTTGTGGAATTATAACACAGATCTACCCATAAGTTTATGCAAACCGACCCTGGCACAAGTCAATAGCCGAAACGCGCTCCTCCTCATCCCCGCGGGCGAGGCAGGGGTGAAACCCTAGCTCCTTCCCTCCGTTCCTTCTCCTCCTCTCCCTCCCCGCCGCCGTCGGTGGGAGCCGCCGGGTAAAGCCCGCGCGGTGCCCGTGGCGGCGGGCTCTCCTCTACCCGCGCGCCAAGGCGTCCTTGCGGAGCGGTCGCGGCTGGCGGCGGTGCGGGCTTCTTCCGCCGGCCTGGCTTGGCTGGGTTCCGGTGGTGGTGAATCCCCGCTCTCCTCGCGCGCGTTCGGTGGGTGGAGGCCGGGCGGCCTGTGCTCGGGCGGGGCGGCGCGGCCATGGCCACGATGCTGGATTTGCAAGCCGTCCTCGATTTGCAGTGGGTTGGTGCGAGTTGTGCTAGGAGGGTTGGACTGGGCAACACGGCCACGGACAAGGGGTCTCCGGCCGCCTCGGTGCCTCGGGCCAGGGCAGGGGCCCTAGGCCGAGAGCCACCCTCCACCTCCAGATCTGGCTTTTCCCCTCTCACAGCCGGATCTGCGTGATGACGGACGCGGTTGTTGTCCAGTTCGAGTGTCTTCGCGTCGGCGTTCGGGGTGCCGGCGGTCGCCCTTCTCCCTCTGTTGTGCGGCGCGTGGAGCTTGAACGTCGGGGCGGCGGCCCTGGATGGTGGGAGCCTTGTTGGTGTGCGGGCGAGCCAGTGGCAGGCGAGCAACTTGATTGGCCGATGTCCGATTGTTGTCTTGGCGGCGATTTGTGCATTGCGGGGGGGGGGGGGGGGGGGGAGCCGGAGAGATCATGCCAAGGGGAAACCCTTGCCCAGCTCTGCTGGGCCACGACGGCTACGTCCATGGGCGTCGTCCCCTTCTTGAAGGCATCGTTGTGGTTACTCTCGGGGCTTCCTCGTACTCCGGGTGAAAACCTAGGATCCTCGGATCTGGTGGTGGCGGCGCTTTGGCTCCGTGCTCTTCTTGAAGATGCCATCTTGGAGTCCTCGTCATGTTGCTTCGCGAAGTCTGTGCAGCGGAGGATCTTGGCGGTGCTCTCTTCGGAAAAGTTTACGATTTGTTCTGCCCCTACGGTGCCTCTTCGTTGGGTCTCTTTTTGTTGATGTCGGCGGCTGCAGTTCGTGGGCGGCGGCGGTGTGCTCCCGGTGGCGGTGCCAGTGAGGCTGCGTGTGCGGCGGGGTGCGTTGTGTTGGTGTGCCCGTGCTCTAGGGTGAGCTCCGGACCGACATTTCTGCCCGTTCTGCCCCTCCTCGGCGTAGCGTTCCTGGGTTCAGTTCGTGCTCTTTGCTCTGGGTTGTTGTAGTCTCCACGAGTGACCTATCTTTTGTGTGTGTGTGTGCGGTCCTATGTTGTAACCTGGATTCAGCTCCTTGTATCTTTGTCGCCGTTGTTGGCGTTATTAATTTAACGTCGGGCCTTTTGGCCTTTCATCTAAAAAAAAGTTTATGCAAACCCTGCTCTAAGGATTAAATTATTTTTTATGCCGACATAGATAAGAGAAAAAAGGGAGAGGGAAGGGAATGTTCCCTTAGGCAAGAGTCAGTTGTAGCATGTGTTTCTCAACATATTGTGAGAGTGGGAGGTGAACAATGTTTTATTAAAGTAACTGATGGTCGGTCGGATAATTGCCGGAAGTTTAAGTCAAACGCTCTGTTATTACCTCGTAAAACCGACGGTGTTTCAAATACCCAACGGGGAAGAAACATCTTACGGTTATTAACACTTAATAGCCTACGGTTCGTAGCAATACCCGACGGTATATTTACCACCGTCTGGTTATTTGGTCACATGCCCGTCGGTTCAAAATTAAGTCTCGGCTATATGCTTTAGTGACCGGCAGTCGATTACTAACCATTTGTCACATGTGACAATATCCGAGGGTGAATTTCATAGCCGACGGTTAAGGTGGTCCCTTGGTTATTTATTCAATGGTCGATGGTGCTAATGAAGGGGGTGCCCATGACTATGGCCGAGCATCCGCGACGGAAATTCATTTTGATTACTCAAGCTGGATATCATATTTGAGCTTGATTGGTTGTTTTCTTAAAGATAAAAAAAAATGCACCCATCACATACATCATTGGAGAATTCGAATTTTGAAGTGATATTATGCCTTATTCCAATTAAGTTCTTGTATTGTGGATTGGTTCGGCCAATGAGGAAAACCAGTGGAGATATTGGGTTAGTGTTTCAGATGATCCATGTATCTAAGGCGGTGCTTAATTTATGAAGCAGGGGATTGCTGGAATCGAATCTACTGGAAGCCTATGATGGTATTAGAAAATAAATTATAAATAGGTTTGAAAGCCAAGATTCGTGCATTTATTGCTACTGCAATGTTCAAATGATTTTTATTAATATTTTTACTTGTTATTTATGTTTAAAAAAAGCAGCCACAATGATTCATTAAAATTAAAATTACTCACTAAAGAAACGAAATAAGGGATTAAATTGAAAGTCTTAAACGTTTTAATGGAAAACAAAAATTGGATTATGAGGATAGAGTCGGGAAGCATACATTTAAATCATATTTTATTTAATTACGTTTTCATTTCTTGGATGATTAGTTAGATTTCAATAGTTTTTATGCAATATAGTAAATATCTTTTAGATAATTTCTTTATTTGCGGAATGTGACAAAAAATTAAGTTTTGCAGTTTTGGTTACCCTTAGAAATTTTATTATCACTTTTACTGGTTCTCGTCGAGAAATAGGTTTAGGGCTCGCTCGACCACAATAGAGAGGGAGAGGAGGTGGAGCCCCGAGTCAGCGATGTCGACGAGAATAGAGCGAGATGGGTCCATTGCCGATGCATCGGCCAACTGCGGAGGCAACGGACGTGAGAAATAAACTTAGTTTCAGGCTCGCGATGTGCTAGCACCGGATGGTTATCATGGTTGCATAGATGCCTTCGATGATGATTTCCCCCTAAGTCTGGATGCTGGGAAGAGCGCTAGAACTCCCGAATTAGGGTTTTGTGACGACGATGTCTCTATCTATTTCACGCAAATTTTCTCCGTCCCTGATGTTTTTAAGTATGTGGCTATTTGTAGGCGAAGGGCAACTTGTATGTGTGTGTGGGGGGTGGGGGAGGTGGGCCCCACACCACTTCCATGCGCGACATAGGATGGGGCCACGCCTGCTGACTCCCCTCCCGGTGATTTTTCTCCCCTCCGTATATAATTAAAACTTCCTGACTTTTACGGATTTTCCTAGAAATTTTCGTGTATAACTTTTATGAACCAAAAAACAGCAAAAAAAAAATGCCACGAAACTAGAACCGGATATCTTGTCAATAGCTTAGTCTACAAAAAATAGCATAAAACTTTATAAATTTGTAGTGAAAATATGTAACAATTACATAAAACAATCATGCAACAATAAAAATAAGTATAGATACATTTTACCCGTAAGAGTTTTAAAAAACTAATTTTAAAAAATATAAAAAGACATATAGATGATAGTTACATATCCATAAAAATTTCATGCAGAAACATGTTACTGTTTGAGCTAAACAAAAATTACAACCACGCGGACCTAAAATGGATGCACTATACATTTTTTTATAAGGTATTATAGATCTAGACATTTTTTTGGCAACCCAAAAATGAACAATTGTCGGTGAAATTTTACATGCATGTAAATTACATCTTTATTTCTATGAGGGGTTTGCTCAAAACAAAAATAAAACTATGAATATGATTTCCCCTTAATAAATCAAAACCAACTAGATAGATGAAGAGTTCTACGGAGTACTACTAGTGCATTCATGCACACATGTGAAGAACATTGGTGGTTGTCGAGCTGCACGATCTATGCTTCCTCCAGCTTTGCACAAGGTTAGGTGAAAAAATAAAATTTAAGAGAACATACATCCTATACGGGAAGGTGATTGAGTAAGACTGATTTCTTCATAATTATTTTGTTTCATATAAACGATCGAGGTATTAATTGAAAGAACCTACCAGGCCCAGAAAGATCCTTCCCAGTCATTCACAAGGTTGAACTTGAGATCTTCCCATGATGTCTCAGTTCTGAAGAAAAAAGACATGCATGTAAAATTTGCTTTGTGTGCATTTACATTATTTATGTGTTGCGCTAGAAAAAGCAATTCCGTGTATTTGGAACAAAGGAATATGAAAATTAATACATGAGTGTCATGATTGTTCTTAATCAATAGGGAGCTCGCACACCTGGGTGCACAAATTTGTCGAGCGCCCCACAAATCAGAGTTCATATGATAACTACTTTAAAAAAAAGCTTTGCCACTGATTCTCAGTCCAGGTCCTGTTTTAGTACTCTAATTAATGTAGAAATGTGCTTATATTAGTTTATACTTCAATACTCCATTGCCTGCGAGGATGTAACTACTATAACCCAAAGCATAGTTGACTGTAAACGAAGATCAATCAACTTGACTTCCGTGCCCTTAAGCTCAGCATACAATTTCAGGCAGCTAACTTCTAAAATTCAGCACACCATTACGTTACCTTACCACAATTGGTTACCCACGCAAGCCATTCAAACCCTCGGCATCTACAATTCATCAGAGAGCCAACAACATACACGAAACAGAGTCACCAAACAACCATTAACAGTTTTCTACAGATGGCCCGATTTTGCACCGATCCGATCCGACACAAACAGGTATACATACAGTTTCGTACAGACACCGACACCAGACCAACAACAAGTCTTGTTCTGTTACAGGGTGGCGAGCCAAGACTTCCGCCGCGACGATCCTCATATCAGAGATCTGATTGTGCGCGCCCTCAAAACCAGACACCACCCATTCAACATGAACCACTACTTCAAAGATACACCCACCATGTGAAGGAGATCACATGGAGCTACGCTCTCTTAGCTTCAATCATTATTGTTTAGGAGCATACACCTCGATTTGCTCCTCCAGCTGCATCAAAAGAAAGCAGTAGGCCAATGATTAAGAAAAGCCCACGATGCATAATCAAGGCACATGGTTTCACAAATCAGCCATGTTACAAGTTGGTCAGGTATCTTATCTGGGTACGTGTCAAAGGTTAATTTAAGCGGGAAACAAGGAAATTTAACTACTCCCTCCGTCCACTTTTATAAGGCACACTTCTTACCACTGAAGGACGGAGGGAGTACTTACAACTAGCCCATACCACTATCCCATAAATCTATCCAAAGGTGATAGAAAAATTAAGAAAGGAAAATCCAACGGCCAACAGGGACTTTCACATACCTCAAACTAAATGTCTCTAGACAAATTTTCAATAGCAACATGAATAAGATTAAGGTTATTCTTTTTATGTTAAACAAAATATTGCAAATCTACAGAAGTGAGACCAGTGAGAGGTTGAAAGTCAGAAGCAAACCATTAGCACATAAGGTGCTTACCTGAAGCATGGTCTGGAACTTGTTGCGGATATCACAGAACTCATTCCTAACAATAGTCAACGCCATGAGGCACCTGGAATAATACAAACACACCACTGTCAAATTCTGTAGAGAGTAATCAAACTCAACTGAAATGGGTCAGAAACTGCAACCCTCTCTCTTAAAAAAAACTCAAGCCAGAATTTAGTCATGCTATAAACAGAAGTCTAGAAACAAGAAGTTACGAGAGAATCATCAGAGAATGCAGAATAGTTACTATGTAAAATCTATATGTAAGGTAGTGAGTACTCACCCATCTCTGCTTTTTTCATCAAAGAACTGACGGAACTGTTGGCACATAAGCTTCACTTTACCAGCCCCAACACTGAAACATGCCAAAAAGCAGCGATCAGGACACAAAAAATTCTCTAACTTACGTGTGAGTGTTGATACACATCAGCATTGTCAAAACTATGTTCAGAGCCTCAGAAGGAAGTAAACAAACATAACAATGGTGGATTATCAAATTATCCACACAACAAGTCCATGGAAAACTACTGCTGATTCAACGGCAAGCACCCGATCACTGAAGCTGAGGCCCAGGCCTGATCCCGTCAGTTCAGAGTGCAGATTAGTAGTTCGATTTGATACAATGATGTCTCAAGCAATCTACAAGAAAAGGCAGGTGTTGCACCTTGCTACTACTTCACAGCAGGCAACAAAAACCAAAATTTTGAATTATTTGACACGACAAATGGTAATTGCGATGTCATAACCATATATTTGTTGAGCCATCCCCTATCAAGGTTCGCAACGCTGTACTGATGACAGCCCTGAAGGCGTTACATAGAATAGGAGATTAATAGTGTCAGAAATGTTGGCAAAACGACAAACTTTTCCTTGCCCAGCTTGTCATTGGCTTAATAGCAGATTGAACTGTACCAAAAATGTTTCGCAAAACGACCAACTTTTACCTCGCCGAGCTACAATATTGCAATTACAATGACAGGTATACTGTTACTTCTGTTGCACAAAACAGGACTAAATTCTGCTCTTCTACTTAGGGAAATAGGACAGCAGAAAGGACAGGAACTGAATGAGCCATGACGCACAAACTCTACGCTGACACATGTTCCAACAGATCCATTCCCTATCAAGGTTGGCAACAAAATAAATTGTCGATAAACCAGGAAAATCTCCCACTTGTGTTACCTGGAATAGCAGATCAAAGTACCAGAAAGCAGAAATGTTTGCAAAAACGACAGATTTTTCGTCACCGAGCTAGACTATTGCAATCAAACTGGCAGGAATATCCTTTTGCATGAAAACACGGGTAAACTCAGGTCCTCTATTTGTGTTTATAAAACAGCACGAACGACACAAAGCACGCAAACCATGACCTACAAAATCCTACCAGAAATGCCTTGCAAAACGAAAACTTTTCTTTGCTGAGCGAGAATAGTGCAATTAAAAATTGCCAGGCATACCCTTGTCTCCACTGCACGAAACACGACTAAAACTCCTGGCTACAGAACATTGCAAAAGACACGAACCGCGTGAACCATGGCATGCACCCTCTGCACAAACACATCTGAACAGAATGACAATGACAGTGGATAAACAAACAGTAAAAGCATTACCTAGAATAGCATATCAATAGTACCCAAATAAATTGTTTTGTAAAACGACAAATTTTCCATCGCCAACCTAGAACATTTCATTTAAACTAACAGGAAAACCATTGATTGCGTTGCTCGCGACGACTAAATTCAGACTTGTACTTATGGGAACGGGATAGCGCACCAGGCATACAAAATCCTACTCCGACACACTCAAATAGAACAGTAACAATGACAGCGGATAAAGAAACAGTTAAAAATGATTGGGGAAAAGGCCGAATAGCAGCCCCAACAACTGACCTGGCGCTGCTCCCCTTTAGCTGGTGCACGAGGGCGTCCACCTTATCGAAGTCCACGACAGGCTGCGCCCTGCACACAAACACACGAAAATGGGACCAAATCAGTACCCAAAACACGATGGGGGCATACTAACAAATTCGGAGAACGAAAGCGTGGGCGGTGGCACGGACAGCAGGCCGGCGATCTCGCCGAGGATCTTGTCGGCGTCCTCGATGAAGAGGTTGACGACCTCGCCGACGAATCCCGGGGCGTCGTCCTGGAGCATCTGCAGCTGCTGGAACTGCTCGTCCACCGAACCCTAGATCGCAACACAAAACACGCCAAAGTAAGAGCAGAGCAGGTGAGAAGTCAGCCCGTCAAAGTCAAAATGATTCGCCGGCGCCCGGACCAGTGATCCGCAACGAATCCGACCATTCCCTGACAACATAGACCGAGCGTAGGTGAAACTCACCGCGGCGTACATGGCGGCGATGTGAGCGTTGAGCTGGTTCTTCAGCGCGACGGCGGCCATGGCGACGAGCTCCGGCGAGACGAGCGATCCGGCGGGGTGGAGGCTCGCAGTCGGAGGAGGCGCACGGGGGAGCAGAGGAGAGTGCGCTTATGCGCGCGGGGGAGGTAGATGGACGGAATTCGAAGCTGCGGAGGCGGTGGCGGCGGAGGGGAGTGGGCGAGGAGAGAGAGACGGGCGGCACACGGTTCGATTCCCCCATCCGTTCTTATGTACCCCTTCTCCTCCTTCCGTTTTTACATTTCTGGAAAAGTTTTTCCACTCCACCCAGGGTTTTTCTTCTTTCTTGGTTCCACTTTTCCATTTTCCATTTTCTTGCCGGGTCATGTTTTTATTTTTCGAAAATTGAATGAATTATTCTTTGGCTTGATCACTCATCAACTATGTCGGAGACTTTATGCACGTCGTTATTTGGGAATTAGTTTTTAGCAGGCAAACATTTGCGGTGAGTAGAAGGGGCGGGGACCCGACGAGGTCGTGTGGGTACGTAGAAGGGGAGGGAACCCTGTGAGTAGTAAGGAACACAAGATTGAACGACGGCTGCGCGGATAATAATGATTTGCGTAGCGGGGCTTAGAGGGTTGGCCTAGTGGGTGGTGGCCAAATAGGAGGGTGTGGTGCATCACAGACGATGCCGCTGGTGGACGAGTAGGAGGGTGTGGTACGGCGTAGAAAATAGCGGTAGGGTTTTTCTTCTATGCGGTTGCGGCCATGGTGCGTGTGGGGCTTCCACGACAATCTGGTGGGCTATCCAGCGGTAGTTGGCATCAAGATGATGTGGGGACAAAGGAGTAGAGGACTGTGTTCTTATGCGCATCGGGGAATGATGAAGATGGACGGAATTCAAGGCTACATCGGCACCGTGGACGAGGTGATATAGACATAGGCGATCACACGGTTCGATTCCAGATTAAATATGTTGCCTCTTGCCATTGCTTGCTTTCTCCATTCGTGTCTCATTTTTTGATAAAGGAAACACTTTTTTAAAAAAACTAGCATACTTTCTTCTTTCTTGGTGGTGTTTATCTTTTTTTAGAATTTTTAAAAAAAATTCCTTAGGTTGATGACTCATCAACAATGCCCTCTTATATTAATAGGATGCGGAAATCATTAGTTTTAATTTTAGTGGGCCAACATTTACGAGGATAAGTAGAAAGGGCGAGGACCCGGTTAGATTGCGTGAGTAGCAGGAAGGGCGTGGACGAGGTGCGAAAGAAGGGAGAGAGATGAACAACGTGTGTGGACATAATGTCGACGTCATGGGGCTTAGAGGGATGGCGTGATCAAAGATCAATGGCAGTGGTGGTTGAGTAGGAGGACATGATACATCGCGGACGGTGGTGGCGGGGGCAAGCAAGCAATTCTACTTCCATCGGAGAAAGGGATGGTAGAGATAGGAGGGACTAGGTGTCGACTCCCATCAGCGAGTCCTGCAGGTGATATAGGGGCGGTCGACATCGGGAAAGGTACAACGACCAAGTGGTTGTACATGCTTTCCCCGAAGAAAGAATAAGATGAAGGACGCCTTTCCCTAGGCTCTTGAGATGGGACCCCTTGAAACGAATAGAAGGTGAAGTCACAGGGAACATAATTCGAGCTACGGTGACTGAATGGGCGAGGACACGGAGACGAGAGGGAAGCACACGGTTGGATTCTCGATTATATATGCTTGCCTCTGGCCACCCCTTATCCATTATTTTCCCCATTTTTAGAAAAAAATCCACTATTTTGTTTAAACTAGGTTTTTTCCTTATTGGTGGCTTCGGTTTTTTTCCTTCTTTCATTGGTGGCTTCTTTCCCTTCCCATGGTCATGTTTTTTTCTTCGAAATTTTAAAGAGGTCCATTGGATTGATCACTCATCAACGATGTCCTCTTATATTATTAGGAAGTAGAAATCTGAAGCCATCCTTCTTAGGGTGTTACTTGTAGTTAGGTTTAGTAGGTGAACATTTGCGCATGTAAGTAGAAGGGGAGGGATCCTTTAAGATCGTCCGAGTAGGTAGAAGGGGTGGGGACCTGGTGAGGAGTAAAAGGAGATGGTGGGGGCGACGTGTGTGCGGATAATATTGACGTTGATGGGCTCAGAGGGATGCCCTGGTAAAAAACCGATGTTCTTGGTAGAGGGTATCATATGTTGCAGACCATGGCGGTCGAGTGAGGGTGAGGTGGAGAAGTCAGGCGAAGGATTGAGGAATAAGAATCGGTTGCGCGCTAAACATGAATTCCAAGTTACGACGGCTATGTGCGTATACAAAAATAATCTCAGTCGTAAAGAGTGAACGGTATTGCAACGTGGTGCTTTTAATGGGAAAGTTGGACATTTGCCGCTCAAAATATTGGCAGTGCCAATCTCTCACTTGCAGATGGGGCCCAGTGCCACATGTAAGTGATGCACAGGAGGCAAAATTTCAGTTGCTAGAAAATAACCTTTCTTCTGCAATTGGAAAACCACACGTGTTTAAATCGTTTGCTCACCGTACGCCAGATCGCATCTACATTAAGGCTCATTTTGTGGTTGCTGAACTTTCTTAAGCTTAGTTTATGATTTTCTGCAAGAAATTAACCCAGAAAAGCGGGCGGAAGCTAATTCGCCAAACCGAAAGCGCTGACAACAATTGGGTTGGAAAAGCTGGACTATCATAAAACACGTCGATACCAAATGCAGCCTTAAAAATGTATAGGACACTTCCATATTTAAACCTTTGTGCCTTGTGCAGAGCCAAGTGTATTCTTAAACAGAGGAGGAACTATTAACAATTCTGAGCATCATGATGATGATGATCAAGTGAAGTTTACACATTTCCCCCCAATTCAAATACATTATCGTGCTCGATCTGGACCGGTCAGTAAGAACGGGATATGCTTCCTAGCCAGGGAGATCTCTCCACATTCCTTTGCTTTCGGTTAGCACATGGTCCTCCTTGTCTGCCTGTCTCCATGCCTCTCTGAGACTTTTCCATGATTTTTTTGTTGTACTATCATCATGGGGTAGAAGGTACAGCACATGTTGGGGATCTCGTCTGAGTTCCCAGCAATCTGTCACTACGACCTGTACTCGTCGCAGATGATGTCCATCAGGTTCCGACCCCAGCTTGACGCCTCCGTGATGCTTCCCATGTCCTCCTCGTCCAGCTCCAGCGACAGCATCGGGCTGGTGTCCCCATTATGCTCCGAGAGCCCCAGCCTCACACCCACCACTGAACCCGCCATCGATGTCTGTCTGTTCCAGAGAACAGGCACAACGACACAGGTTACACAGTGGCATCAGACATTGGTTGTGGCAAATACTATGGAAAAACAGAGATGGCAGACATCGATGCCGATACGATCAGTATGTCCCGTTCCTGAATATAGAAAAAAAAATTGCAAGGAAGATGTGAAGGCAGATGGATACCTGGTTCAGAATGTATCTGACAGCGACGGTCGAGATAGGGACGCCGTGTTTCAATGACACCTTTTTCAGGGTCTAAAGCAATGCCTAGAACAGGCACCAGCCAGCCCAGGGGTCAACCATCTGCCACATAGCTCAAAGAATAAGAATGGAAGGGAACTCGGAAGTGGGCAACACGTTCAGCCAAAACCATTACAAGGTGCTCACCCTCTTGTATTTCTGCAGGGATGGGGTGTTCAGAGGAGGTCCGGCAAAAGGTATCGACACGTTGGTGTCGAGGAACTTCTCAGACAGAAGACCACCCATCACAGTGCCGTACCTGCGTCAAGGAATAACGCGTCTGAACTTCAGACTGTCTTCTTACTGAAAAAGTAAGGCAAGGAATAACGCGTATGAACTTCAGACTGTGTTCTTACTGAAAAGGCAAGGAAGGAGGCATGTAGGGGGAGGAGAGGGAGCAGACGTTATAAGCTTTGACTCCGGTAAGCTCGCAAAGCTCAGCCATCTTTTCCTGTGGGCGCATATCAACGATAGAATGTTGAACCTGATAATGGCAACAACTCTTGACATTATATCCGAGGACCATATGGTCAATGACATCAACAAGGGAACACGCGTTTAGGCAGGTAAGCAGTGATACCTGATTATTGACAATGGCTAGGATTATTTGCAAGCCTCTCTGTATCGAATTTTGTCAGAGCTACAGTCTTTATCTTACCTTCAGGATATTCCGAACAAAAAAGAGCAGTATTAATTCATTCACACCGAAAAATCACAAGAGCCTAAAAGGAAAGTGCCCAGGGGAACTATATTACCTGGTACAGGTTCAGAATATTACCCTCCTCCTTTAGGTCGGTCATATGCTTTAGTGCATCTAGGTACCCCAGGATTTGAGTAGTCCCACCTGTTTTAGGATAAAGTGTCAGCGAAGTTACTAGCTGTGGCAGTAGTTAAGTTATATGATAAATCATGCAAGTGATTTCACTGCATCAATTAACAAAGTACTAAACACCTTCACACGTTTCACAGGTTATTAACAAAATGATACTTCTCCAGTTTTCGAGTTTCGACAGAACTGTGAAGTCCTACAAAATGATCCTTGATGTAATGAGCATTTCCAGATCATACAGCACAGTGAACGTTATTGTGCGAAAATTACTGAAATTGCGTCGACAGTGAAGACGCCGGTCCAAAAACCCCTGTTGTTTAACTTGAGAAAAGGTTTCGTTATTATTGGTTATCATCAGAGATCCGTTTCCAAATTCCATACAAGGCCTCCCTTGCATCGATAGTGAAGATGAAAATCTCAGAAACGGTACCAAAACGTGACAATAGCTAATCAGCAAGCCGCACAAACATACCAATGAAACTGCAGCATGTCCAGCACAGCGACTTCCATCCTTTTCCGAGACCTGTTGATGTTCTCCTCTACATACATCCTCGTCATTTTGACCGGTGCTGGGCTGCTGGCACCCACTTTGTGAGCCTAGATAGACAGCTCAGCAACAATCAGCGACAGCAGGAAGATTTTCTAATAACGTGTCTCAGCGGCAATGAGACCATGAAAAATCGCTCACTCACCCCTTGTCCTCTTCGAACATCTGGGGTGGGCGCTCGCCGACCCTGGTTATGTACATGCCATACAAATCCTCTGCCAGCCCATCTACCACAGATTAAACAAAAGTTATGTCTCTATGTCAATCCGAAAATATTTATGCTCCAGTCTAGAAACAGAAAATTAGAACTGGCTGGCTGGCTACAGTCTCAGTTCTTAACTATCGACAGTTAACGCACTGAAGGCTGTTGACTGCAGCTCTCAACAGCACAGATAAATAGAGCTGAAAGCTGGCAGCTCTCAGTTCTCAACCTAAGTTGGATAGTTCTACAGAACCATACACTGCAATATAAAACTGTTCTACATTAGTCTACGCTTCGATATTCCATCGTCTATTTAAGGATGTAAACTATAATCCAGTGCATGCATAGTTGACTGTGAACCCAGACCAATCAACCTAATTACCGCGCCTTAAGCTCAGCATACTTTTTAGGGAGCTAACTTATACATTCAGAAATTGGTTCTACAGACAGACTTCAGAACCCAACCAGGCATCTACATTTCATCAAAGAACCAACAACATGTCACCAAACAAGCATTAACAGTTTTAACAGATGGCCCGATTTGGCACCCATCCGACACAAACATGTCACCAAACAACAATTAACAGTTTTAACAGATGGCCCGATTTGGCACCCATCCAACACAATACAGTATGACAGATACGGACACGAGATGAGGACAACATGTTTTATTCTTTCACAGGGTGGCAAGCCCGATGCAAGGATAGTCAGATCAACGATCTGATTCTGCACGCCCTCGGAGCTAGACACCACCCATTGAACATGATCTACAACTTCTTCAAAGATACACCCACCATATAAGGGAGATCACATGGAGCTACGCTCTCTTGCCTTCGATAATTATTGTTTAGTAGCACAAGCCTCGATTTGCTCCTCCAGCTGCGTCAGAATACAACAGGTACATGCTCATAAGACAAAAGTACTACGGCGCAGAATATGGAGACACATGGTTTCACCAACAAACCATGTTACAAGTTGGTCGGTATAATAAACAGATCAAATCCCACTGCTGGCAGCAATCCCATACATCTATCCAGACATGACATCAAAATTACGAAAGAAAAATTCATGGCCAAGATGGGACTTTCAGAGAACTTGAACTAAGTGTCTTTAGATAGATTTCAACAGCAACAAGAACAAGATTATTATTTTTTTATCAAGGAACAGATTATGATACGAGTGAGAACTTGAAAGTAAAAAAGCCAAACATAAGGGCATAAGTTCCTACCTGAACTATGGTCTGGAACTTGTTGCAGACATCATCGAACTCGTTCCTCACAATAGTCAGTGCCATGAGGCACCTGAAACAATGCAAACGCCACTGTCAAATTCTGTAATCAAGTTGTATGAACTGCAATGGTTGGAAATTGTAACCCTCTCTCTGAGAAAAACTCAAGTTATCTCTGAATTTAGTCAGGCTATAAACATAAGTTTACAAACACGTTATAAGAGAATCATCAAAGATTAGCATATTCAGATAATGAACCGAGTTCTACCAATCACATCATTGGAGATAAAGTGAAATATTTGATTGATATGAGCTAAATGCAGTGCCATAAAACAAACAGTCAGCTTGCAGGTGTACATACAGAATTCGAACAACACAGGGAATAAAGAATAGCTGTTTAAAAAATATAATAAGGTACTGAGTACTGACCCTTCTCTGCTTTTTGCATCAAAGTGCCGACGGAACTGTTGCAACATAAGCGACACTTTACCAGCGCCAACACTGAAACATGCCAAAAAGCGCCGATCAGGACACAAGAAATTTCTCAAGCTTCATTAACTATGTTTCAGTTCTGATACACGTAAGCATTGTCAAAACTATGCTCAAAGCCTCAAAAGTCAACAAAAAAAGATAACAATGGTGGAATATCAGTTTATCCCCACAACAAGTCCACGGCACTATACTGCCAATTCAACGGGCAAGCACACATTTACTGAAGCTGAGGCCCAGGCCTGATCCCTTCAGTTCGGAGTGCATATTAGCAGTTCAATTTGGTACTATGATCCCTCCAGCAATGTACACAAAAAGTTAAGTGTTGCAAATGGCTACTACTTCCCCGCAGGCAACAAAAACTAAAATTTAAAATTATTTGCCACGACAAATGGTAATTGCAATGTAATAACAATATTCTCGTTGAGCCATCTCCTATCAAAGTTAGCAACATTATATTGTTATAATAACCCAGAAAGATTAATAGTACGACAAAAAAATTCCTCGACTAAATTCTGATCTTCTACTTATGGCAATAGGACAGCGTAAATGACATGAACTGCATGAGCCATGACGCAAAAACTCTGCTCCTCTACTTATGGCAATAGGACAGCAGAAATGACACCGACTGCATGAGGCATGACGCCCAAACTCTGCTCTTCTACTTATGGCAATAGGACTAGGGAAGCGACACGGACTGCATGAGCCACGACACACAAAATCTACGCTGTCACATATTCCCACAGATCCATTTCCTATCATGATTGGCAACAAGAAAATTATTTGGCAAACCAGGAAAACCACCACTGGCGTTACCTGACCAAAGTACCAGAAATGCAAACAAACAGACAAATTTTTCGTCACCAAGCTAGAATATTGCAATCAAACTGGCAGGAATATCCTTACTGCCGTTGCACGGAAACACGACGAAATTCAGCTCCTCTATATATGGCCATAAAATAGCACAAACGACACAAAATGTCCGAGCCATGACGTACAAAATCCTACCAGAAATGCTTTGCAAAACGACAAGTTTTTCTTTGCCGAGCTAGAATATTGCAATTAAACTGGCAGGCATACCCTTTTTTCAACTGCACGAAACACGACAAATTTTGAGCCGCTGACCTAGAATATTTCATTTAAACCATGCTTACTTGCGTTGCACGAGACAAGACACGACAAAACTCTGCTCTTGTACTAATGATTATAAAACAGCGCAAACGACACGAACCACGTGAACCAGGACATGCACCAACACATCTGAACAGAACGACAACGACAGTGGATAAACTAATGGTAAAACCGTTACCTAGAATAGCAGATCAACATAGTTCCAGAAATGCTTTCGGAAACGACAAATTTTCCGTTGCCGACCTAGAATATTTCGTTTAAACCAGCAGGAATACCCATACTTGGCGTTGCACAAAACATGACTGAACTCAGCTGATCTTGTACTTATGGCTGTTTTAAAAGAGCGCCAAACGACACACACGAAACGCGTGAGCCATGACAAACAAAATCCTATGCCGACACATATCCGAATATATAGAACGATAACCGCGACAGTGGATACATAAACAGCTAAAAATGACTGTGGATAAAAGGTTAACAGCGTCCCAAACAGACCTGCCGCTGCACCCCTTCAGCTGGTGGACGAGTTCCTCCACCTTATAGAAGTCCACCTCAGGCTGCTGCCTGCACAGACGACGAACCACGGAAGTTGGTACTAAATCAGTACCTGAGAGTGACCATGATGGGCATTGCATAACGAATACAGAGAAAGCGTGAGCGGTGGCACGGACAGCAGGGCGGCGATTCTGCCGAGGATATTGTTGCCGTCGTCGATGAAGAGGTTGATGATCTCGGCCACAAAGCCCGGGGAGCCATCCGCCTCCACCAGTTGCATCTGCTGGAACAGCTGGTCCAGCGAACCCTAGATCGATCGCACCACACGGCAGAGCAGATACAAGTCAGCCCGTCGGTCAAAAGTCAAAACGGACCGCTGGGCGCCCGGAAGGCCAATTCCGACAGGGAGATACCGGGGCGTAAGAGATACTCACCGAAGCGTACATGGCGGCGATGTGGGCGCTGAGCTGGTTCTTCAGCGCGACGATGTCCATGGCGTAGAGCTTCCTCGGGAGTCCGGCGGGCAATCCGGTGGGTGTCGGGAGGAGGCGCAGAGCAGTGTGTGCGAGGCGGCGGCGGAGTGGACGAGGAGACAGAGACGGGAGGGGAGCACAGTGATGAATTCCCCGGTTATATATACTTGCCCCTGGCCCTGGCCACGGGCCACCCCTGCCTTCTGGTCCATTCGTTTGTACATTTTTGGATTCTTCCCTTTAAACTAGGGTTTTCTCCTCTTTATTGATGGCCCCCTTTTTTTTTCTCTGGAATCGTTTTTATTTTCCGGAACTTAAAGAAAAAAAAATATTTTGGTAGATCCTCTTATGTAATTATTAGGAAGTGAAATTTTTGGCGCGCCGTTTATTTGGAGTCTGTTTTAGCGGGCGGACATTTGCGTGGGTAAGTAGACCAGAAGGGCCATGGACCCGGTGAGGAGCAAGGGGGTGGAGATGAACGACATTTGTGGAGATAATACCGACGTTGCGGTTCTTAGAGAGATTGCATGGCCGGAACCGATGGCAGCCGTGGTGGAGACATCCTACGCTATGGCCCGGGGCATAGGTAATCGCAATGGGCCTAATGGAACCCTCCCTCCTCCACTGGATGGCAGTGGTGCCCGAGTAGGACGGTATGGTACATCATATACGGTGGGGGTGGTGGTCAAATAGGAGAGCGTGGTAGTAAGACGCAGACGGCGGTGGAACTGGTTCTTCTACGCGTGAGTGGCCGTGGTGAGTGGGCTTCCGCTTGAGTCCGGCGAGCGATCTAGGGGCGGTTGGCGCCGGGAGGGCGTAGGAGCGGGGAGAGGACGATAGTGTGCTTATGCGCGCGGAGGAAGGGATGGAGATGGACAAAAAAAAATTGAACTCACGGAGCCGGAGTGGACAAGGAGACAGAGACAAAGGCGAGGACATTGCTCAATTTCTGATTACATATACTGCCACTGCTTTCTCCATTTGTTTCTCCATAATTGGAAAATAATCACTCTTTTGTCTAAACTAGGGTCTTTTTTATTCTTTCTTGGTGACCCCTTGAATTTTTAGGCCATTTTTTTTTACAATTTTTAAAGATAATTTCCTTCGGTTGATCGCTCTTCAATAATGTCTTCTTATATTATCGGGAAGCGGAAATCTGTAGGCATGGTTATTTGGTTATTCATTTTAACGGGCGGACATTTGCGCGGATAAGTAGAAAGGGCGAGGACCCATTGGTTTGCGTGAGTAGGTAGGAAGGGGCGGAGACCTAATGCGAAAAAAATGGAGAGAGATGAATGTCGTGTGTTGACATGATATCGATGCTTGTGGATTAGAGGTGTGATCAAAGATCGATGGTGGTGGTGACAGAGAAGGAGGGTATGGTACATCACGGATGGTTGTGGCCCGGGCAAACAAGCAGTTCTGATTCCACTTGTGAGAGGGAAACAGAGAGGAGATGAACGAAGCGTCAACTCACCGCAACGTACAGGGAGGAGACACGAGTGTTGAGGTAGTTCTTCAGGGTGCAGGGCCATGCCAAATAGGTTCCTTGGGAGTTCGATGGGCGATATATGGGAGGTTGGCATCAGGATGAAGTGGGGACAGGGGAGCAGCGAAGTACATATGTGCTTATGCACGTGGGGGAACAAAATTTGAAACTATGAGGATGGAATGATCGAGGAATCAGAGACTGGAGGGAAGCACACTGTTCGACTCTCTGTTATATATACTAGCCACTGGACACCCCTCTCTCCATTCTTTTTTCATTTTTAGAAAAATAATTCCACTCTTTTGTTGCAACTAGGGTTTTTCTTTATTGGACTGTGGAAAACAAGGCACTGGTACCAGTTGCAGAGGGCCTTTAGTCCCAGTTTAGCAACTGGTACTAATCAATCAGCATTAAAGCCCCCCCCTTTAGTCTCGGTTGCTCACGAACCGGGACCAAATAGCCTCCACATGGCCTTGGAGGAGTCCGCGAGGCTGGAGACCTTTTGTACCGGTTCGTGTCACGAACCGGTACTAAAGTAGTTTTTTTTTCAAATTTGGGACATCATTGGGTCAAAGCTGGCCCAGCTGCCAGCGAGCACCAGGCCGCCGCCCCGTCTCACCCCACATGCCACGTCCACACTGGCCACGCGCAGTCAAAGCTGGCTCATCTCCCATCGACTCACCAGTACGCCGCCCCGTCTCCCCCCACACGGCCACGTCCACGTGTGGTCAAAACTGGCCCACATGCCAGCGACTCACCAGCCCGCCGCCCCGTCGCCCCCACATGTCGCGTCCACACTGGCCACGCGCGGTCAAAGTTGGCCCATCTGCCGTCGACTCACCATCTCGCCACCCCATCTCCCCCCACACGGCCACGTCCACGTGTGGTCAAATCTGGCCCACCTGCCAGCGACTCACCAGCCAGCCGCCTCATACCCACCCACACGGCCAGGTCCACGCATCGTCAAAGCTGGCCCACCTGCCAGCGACCTCGCCACCTCGTCTTCACCGCCCACCTCGTCTTCACAATCGCGCGCCACCTCGCCTTCCTACCCCTTCCACCTCGTCTTCCCCACCCCCGGTCCTTTAAAATGGGCCCCGGTGGCCCCTGGACAACGACATTCCGTTCCGCCGCCCCTCGTCTTCCACAACCCTACCCGAAGCCATGTCGCAGTGGTTCAAGAACCCCGAGAACCAGCACGAGTCCGACAGCTCCTTGATGCCTGCGATGGTGTGTTGGAAACCCCAAGAGGAGGGTGTGATGAGAAAGCGATAAGAATTTCCCTCAATTAAGAACCAAGGTTATCAATCCAGTAGGAGGAGGAGGATCTTTGGAAGGTTGATGCCACTGACGGTGGTGATGGCGCCTCACCGGTGTCAGCAACAACGTGGAACCTGCACACAACACAACCAAAATACTTTGTCCCATTGAGGTTGTCAATCTCACCGGTCTTGCTGAAAACAAACATTAGACATATAGTGTGGAAAATGGTGTATGCTTGCAGTAAGTAAAGAAAGCAGAAAATTATAGTGGTTTATTTAACAGTGTAAGAAAATGGACCGGGGTTCATAGGTTCACTAGTGGTGTCTCTCCATAAAAGATATCATGTTGGGTGAACAAATTACAGCTGGGCAATTGACAAATAAAGGTTGCATCGTAGTGCACATTTATGACATGATGACTACTATGATATTTAGTGCGGGCATTACAATAATATACATAGACCATAATCTAACTGCATCTATGACTAATAATCCACCATCAGGTTATCATCTGAACCCCCTTAGGTTTTAAGTTGCAAGCAACAGATAATTGCATTAAACAATGTGTGTAAAGTAAGCAATGATTGTAAACGCGGGCACTCACGCCGCTGTTTTCTCCCTAGTGGCAACAACACATACTCCCCCGCCACGTTTCTGTCACTCGAGCACAGGAGAAAAGGAGGCATGAACCCACCATCGAGCATAAATACTCCCTCTTGGAGTCACTAGCAACTACTTGGCCAGAGCAACCACTAGCAACGGAAAGCATGCAAAGATAACAAATAACATATGCAATAAAGACTATAATCAACTTGGCATAAGTTCAATATTCATCGGATCCTAGAAAACACAGCATATAGAGTTACATAAGATCAATCTCGATCATGATAGGCAGCTCACAAGATCGAAACATGGAGTCATATGAGGAGAAGACAACCATATAGCTACTTTAATAACAAAGCATAGCAATCACTTTGTGTAACATCCAAGTATGAAAACACCCTAGTTGTTTTACTTCTTTGTTTAATTTATGCAATGCATCATGGCATCATCCTCATTTTTATTACTGTTTGCATTGTTTTCATAATGAATCAACCTTGTTTTCACACTTGTCTGTTACAATCTTTTCAAACAAAGAATTGCAAAACAAAACCTTTCCTTGTTTTCCAAATAATTCAATTATGATCACTTCTCAAATTGTTGTACCTTTTGAAACCATAAAATTCACCACACATTTGCCCTCCTTAAATCATTCTAAAAACCCTAGGGGTAACCCTATTCAAATGCATGTTTTCTTAATGGTTTATTAATATTAAAATTCCTCTAAATTGGTTTCAAACACAAACTATCATTTTAAATCTCAACTTTTTGAAATACACCTTGGAAAATGGTTATTAACTAAATAGCCTAACTAAATTTTTCTGGAATTTTCCTTAACCAAATCCTTAACAATTTTCTTCCAAAAGCAAAACTACAAAAAAAAAAAAACAGAAAAAAAAAACGAGCTAACCAGCGCGCGCGCGCGGCAGCTAACGCAGCCCAGCCCGCTAAGCCTACGCGCGCGCACGACCCAGCCCGCTCTAACCCCGCGATACCGCTTGGAGATTCGTGCCGTCTTCTTTTTGAAGTACGGCAGAAAATCTGCCGGCGCCACCGCGGCACCCCGAGCGACTCCGGCGGCCGCGCTCGCTCTCCCGTGCCTATTTAGCCCCCTAGCCCCCCTGGAAGCAACCCTAGCGCCTAGGGTTCCTCCTCCACCTCGTGTCCGCCGTCAATCGCCTCTTCCTCGTCGAGCTCCCCATCTCTGCAACTCGTCACCGCCGGCGAGCTTCTGAACCTCGACATGGCGCCACCCACCTAGGCCATCACCTCCTTGTCCACCTACGGGAATCGAAACTCCGTCACTCCCTCTTCCCCTTGGACACCAGAGAGCCGCACGGTGAGCTTCCGATCGACGACGCGGACCTCTCCTTTCCCTCCGGCCACCGTGCGCCATTATCTGAACCCGAGTAGTTCGTCGCCGTTGCAGGGCCCCTTGACGGCGTTTGAGCACGGGAACCTCACCGCCACCATCCCCTCTACACGTTGAACACCAGAGCACGCGAGGAGAAGCACCAGGTCCTCGCCACCGTCCTCGTCCCCTCCGCGGCAGTCCCCCGTCATCAGAACCACCACGGCAACCACGGTGAGCTCCACCGTCACCTTCCCCTCTCCCTCTGCTGCTTGCGCATGATCCAGTGCACGTTCTGCACTAGCACACGCACACCTATCACGTATCTAGCGCCGCCGTGCTGTTATCCACGCCGGCGTTCACCTTCTGTCAGTCGTGGAAGCTTTGCTTCGTCAGTTTCGTCAGTCCAACGCCGAGACTGAACCTTAACCTATCTGAATCCCCTTTACTGTCAAGCAATCGTTCGCAGCGCAGTGGTTGCGCACGCTCTGCACCTCCTCGTGGTCGCGGGTTCGAGCCGCGGGCGCGCTGAATAAACCCACATTTTTGCTCTCTGTGCTGGCACCCGTGGCCCACCTGTCATGCACTCCTGTGGCCACGCAAGCGTGCGCAGGGCCACGTTGGCCGCAGGCCCACCGTGCAGCGACTGGGGTTGAGACCCAGTGCAGTAACAAAAGTTTTAAACGCATTTGTTTAATTCCTATTTCATTTTAATTAACAGAATTACAACAAAACTTTAAAATTCAATATCTTTTGTTTTATAATTCCAATAAATACAAACTTTATATGTTTTCTGATCCAAATGTTCTAAACTTTCCAAATATCCAATTTGTGTACTGTTTTGAAAACTTCAAATGCATTTAAAATTCAAATCTAAATAATTCAAATGTTAATTTATAAAATCCATAGCTAATTATTTATTAATCCAATAAATACAAATAAAATATGTTTTTCATACCATTTTAAATAACCTATTCAAATATAATTTTTGTTTTCTGGTTTGAATAATTTAAATTGCCTAAACAATTTAAATCTTGTTTAATTCAATTAAAAATTGTTTAATATTGTTTAAGTCATAATTAATTAATCCTAAGTCCAATTTCAAAATGTGAAACATGTAATCCAACTAAAATTTGATAACCTTTTCAAATATCAATTTTGTTATTTGTTTTGCACACTTTAACTTGATGAAAACAACCACTACTTGTTCAACATCATTAACTAACAATAACTTCCAAACTTATTAATGTTTTCTAAAATTGTTAACCATCATTCCAATTGCATTTAATTTGTTATCTTGTTATCATCATCATGCATGCATCATGATAACAACTATCACATAATAGTTAAATTGTAAATCATTGTTCCCACTTATTTCAATGGATCTTTCCATGTGCAACCCTTGCATATGGGTCCATTTAATTTGTGCTATCATGTTATCTAGTTTATTTTGATGCAACCATTAATTTGTCATGCATCATCTTGATTGTGCACACCCCTAGTTGTTTTACTTCTTTGTTTAATTTATGCAATGCATCATGGCATCATCCTCATTTTTATTACTGTTTGCATTGTTTTCATAATGAATCAACCTTGTTTTCACACTTGTCTGTTACAATCTTTTCAAACAAAGAATTGCAAAACAAAACCTTTCCTTGTTTTCCAAATAATTCAATTATGATCACTTCTCAAATTGTTGTACCTTTTGAAACCATAAAATTCACCACACATTTGCCCTCCTTAAATCATTCTAAAAACCCTAGGGGTAACCCTATTCAAATGCATGTTTTCTTAATGGTTTATTAATATTAAAATTCCTCTAAATTGGTTTCAAACACAAACTATCATTTTAAATCTCAACTTTTTGAAATCCACCTTGGAAAATGGTTTCTAATTAACTAAATAGCCTAACTAAATTTTTCTGGAATTTTCCTTAACCAAATCCTTAACAATTTTCTTCCAAAAGCAAAACTACAAAAAAAAAAAAAAACAGAAAAAAAAACGAGCTAACCAGCGCGCGCGCGCGGCAGCTAACGCAGCCCAGCCCGCTAAGCCTACGCGCGCGCACGACCCAGCCCGCTCTAACCCCGCGATACCGCTTGGAGATTCGTGCCGTCTTCTTTTTGAAGTACGGCAGAAAATCTGCCGGCGCCACCGCGGCACCCCGAGCGACTCCGGCGGCCGCGCTCGCTCTCCCGTGCCTATTTAGCCCCCTAGCCCCCCTGGAAGCAACCCTAGCGCCTAGGGTTCCTCCTCCACCTCGTGTCCGCCGTCAATCGCCTCTTCCTCGTCGAGCTCCCCATCTCTGCAACTCGTCACCGCCGGCGAGCTTCTGAACCTCGACATGGCGCCACCCACCTAGGCCATCACCTCCTTGTCCACCTACGGGAATCGAAACTCCGTCACTCCCTCTTCCCCTTGGACACCAGAGAGCCGCACGGTGAGCTTCCGATCGACGACGCGGACCTCTCCTTTCCCTCCGGCCACCGTGCGCCATTATCTGAACCCGAGTAGTTCGTCGCCGTTGCAGGGCCCCTTGACGGCGTTTGAGCACGGGAACCTCACCGCCACCATCCCCTCTACACGTTGAACACCAGAGCACGCGAGGAGAAGCACCAGGTCCTCGCCGCCGTCCTCGTCCCCTCCGCGGCAGTCCCCCGTCATCAGAACCACCACGGCAACCACGGTGAGCTCCACCGTCACCTTCCCCTCTCCCTCTGCTGCTTGCGCATGATCCAGTGCACGTTCTGCACTAGCACACGCACACCTATCACGTATCTAGCGCCGCCGTGCTGTTATCCACGCCGGCGTTCACCTTCTGTCAGTCGTGGAAGCTTTGCTTCGTCAGTTTCGTCAGTCCAACGCCGAGACTGAACCTTAACCTATCTGAATCCCCTTTACTGTCAAGCAATCGTTCGCAGCGCAGTGGTTGCGCACGCTCTGCACCTCCTCGTGGTCGCGGGTTCGAGCCGCGGGCGCGCTGAATAAACCCACATTTTTGCTCTCTGTGCTGGCACCCGTGGCCCACCTGTCATGCACTCCTGTGGCCACGCAAGCGTGCGCAGGGCCACGTTGGCCGCAGGCCCACCGTGCAGCGACTGGGGTTGAGACCCAGTGCAGTAACAAAAGTTTTAAACGCATTTGTTTAATTCCTATTTCATTTTAATTAACAGAATTACAACAAAACTTTAAAATTCAATATCTTTTGTTTTATAATTCCAATAAATACAAACTTTATATGTTTTCTGATCCAAATGTTCTAAACTTTCCAAATATCCAATTTGTGTACTGTTTTGAAAACTTCAAATGCATTTAAAATTCAAATCTAAATAATTCAAATGTTAATTTATAAAATCCATAGCTAATTATTTATTAATCCAATAAATACAAATAAAATATGTTTTTCATACCATTTTAAATAACCTATTCAAATATAATTTTTGTTTTCTGGTTTGAATAATTTAAATTGCCTAAACAATTTAAATCTTGTTTAATTCAATTAAAAATTGTTTAATATTGTTTAAGTCATAATTAATTAATCCTAAGTCCAATTTCAAAATGTGAAACATGTAATCCAACTAAAATTTGATAACCTTTTCAAATATCAATTTTTTTATTTGTTTTGCACACTTTAACTTGATGAAAACAACCACTACTTGTTCAACATCATTAACTAACAATAACTTCCAAACTTATTAATGTTTTCTAAAATTGTTAACCATCATTCCAATTGCATTTAATTTGTTATCTTGTTATCATCATCATGCATGCATCATGATAACAACTATCACATAATAGTTAAATTGTAAATCATTGTTCCCACTTATTTCAATGGATCTTTCCATGTGCAACCCTTGCATATGGGTCCATTTAATTTGTGCTATCATGTTATCTAGTTTATTTTGATGCAACCATTAATTTGTCATGCATCATCTTGATTGTGCACAATGCCATGGCAATGATTGTTTACATTCCTGTTTTGCTTGTTTGCTTCTTCTCGAATAGACGACGACTACGTTGAGACCGACGATCCTTACGACACCACTACCCAGGACCTAGCTCAGTACCCGGCTGTTGAGCTTCCAGGCAAGTTATCACTCACATGAACCATTGTGTTCCTTTCAACCCTGGTTACCGATACTTTCCGTTGTCTATACTTGCTTGACTTAGTGGTAGATGTTTCTGTTACGAACCTATCACATGAATCCTTTAACCCATGATATTGCCTCATCACCCCTCCTACAACCCATTGATTGAGCCAGTGTCTTAATAGCATGCTTAGGTTGTTTTGCTCGAGTCTGTTACCCGTTACTTTCAGTTACTATATTTCATTATGTTCTGGGGGCTCGATGTTTAATCAATCAATCAATCATGCTAATGTTATTACTGTTAATAATAATTTGATGATAAGGCACCGGCAGGAGGCCCTGTGTGGTTTTGAGGCCTGTTAGTGTCGACCCTAATAGGAAAAGGGTCTTGTCTACTGATCCATGATGAGCGCACTACCCGCATGTGGGAAGCGAGTATGGGCGCCCCCCTCAATTTGATTCGATTCGCATCTCGTCCAAATCATCTCATTTAGTTCGTGCTTTCTATTTGCCGCATGCATGTTTTTGCGAGCCCAGCGCAGGGTGGAACTTTTGTAGTCGGCATATAGGGGGACACGTTCTTAGAGTGCTATGAGGGTCCATTTTCTTCTGGGCTCGATTAGCCGTGCGCCCAAGGTGCTTTGGGCTTGATGCGGAGAAGAGTTGAGTTGTGTTGAGTGCCCCGCTTGGTGGGAGGCATCCCATCTGGCGGGTTATTCATACGTGTACGGCCAAATTGGTGCAACCCTGCAGGGATAATCTTCTCGAGAAGCCGTGTTTTCCGCGGTTATGGATTACTTGGTGAAAGTACTGGCTAACAAGTACTCAGGATAACTTAAACATAATGATCAAACATGTTACACCCCATGATTAATAACTTGACTAGTAATAGGTTGATGACACAATAATTTGATTCATCCTTATTACAACTGTGTGAGTTATCCTCGGATTGCTTCTTTGGATAAGGGGCGAGATCCAGGATGGGTTTGTTTGATGTTATCTTTCAGTTGGTTACAACCCCCGATCTTATCCCCTTTCTGATAGTTGGATATGATAGAATCTCTGTAGTTGGTGAGCGCAGCCAGTTGCAGCATTATATATATATCCCCTTCTTTCCGTTGAACCAAGTCATCTGTGCTTGTGTTGACGGGCTATACTTTGGTGAACTGTGAGTCTTGCTTGCCAGTACTTGGATGTACTGACCCCGTTGGGGCTGTGGTTTACGCAGACTACGGCTACGATGACCACCAGGATGGCTACTTCGTGGAGTTTGACGAGACTGCAGACGAGTAGTTAGCTGGACCAGGGCAGGATCCAGAACCTACGTGGATGGGCTTCGTCTTCTTTATTTTCTCCGGCTTCTTAAGCCTGTTGGATTTGTCTGTACTCAGACACCTTTGATTGCTTCCGCTGATGTAATGAATGCTATGTTGGGACATGTGTCCTCTGGATGATTGTATTTGCTATCTCTGCCTTAGTGAAGGCCATTTGCAACCTTATTTCAATCTTTTGTGTCTTAGAGATATGTTGTGATCATCATTCGTTCAACGCTGTTGACGTACAGTGCGTGATTGATATGAAGTACGTCGACAGTAGTGCCTATGACTTCTAGTGGATAGTTTACATCGACGGTGGAATAGCATGGCTTGTGTTGTCGCGCATAAGCGCAGGCCTACCAGGAAGCTGGGACGTGGGAGCAGTTATGCCCCATAATCCAAGCCCCTGCTATCCAGTTCGTACGATGAGTATCCCTTAGAAGCCAGGGTGCGACACTTTGCATAATGAAGAGTATCTTAAATAAAGGATCATGAATAATAATGCAAAGAAAGATAAACGTTTGTTTCAAGTATAGAGAAAGCATGTCAAAGTGGTATTTCGCCAGTCCTTAAGAGTGGGACAAAACATAAATGCCAGGACACCTTTAAAGTTCATGAGGAAGACTAGAGCAAATAATTTAAGAACAAAAAATATAACATCATGAATCAATTGTTGATGTTTATGGGACAAATGCACACAGAACTCATAATGGCAAAAATGTTCTCTCAACTGTGCATAAAGTTAGAAGATGGAAAATCAACATAAAAGTAAAATAAAGGCCCTTCACTGAGGGAAGCAGGGATCACTCATGTGCTAGAGCTTTTTATTTTATTAAACAGAGGTATTAAAAGTTTGACACTCCTCCTATCCATCTTTCACAAACCATGGCTAACCGAATCCTCGGGTGCCTGCCAACAATCACATACCGTGGAGGAGTGTCTATATTTTAGGAGAGCTGTATGTTAATGTCAACGAATGGTAAACAGAAAATACAGTACGTCACAAGGCAACTGGATTCACAAGAGCGGCTCCAATATGAAAGGCGCATCTGGGTGGAAGGTCATCCCTCTCTCTCTCTTTTGTTTACACAATTATGCTTTGACTGGTAAATCAGGGGCAAAAATAGTGAAGAGAATTTGTTTGTATTAATTTGGGGTTGGGCACCCCACTGCCAGTTCTTCTATCATTTGGATAAGCGGATGAAGCCACTAGTCCAGGGTGTGAAATCCAGTCAACAAGTGAGATAAAGATTCTCCATTGACGTCCTCATGAGCAAAAACAAGAACACAAAACAAGAGTAATTTTGAAAGCTTTAAAGGTAGCACATGAGCAATTTACTTGGAGTGGCAGTGAAATAGCACATGTAGATAGGTATGGTGGACACAATGGGAAAAACTTTGGTTTAAGGGAGTTGGATGCATGAGTAGAGCTGATACTCAGTACAGGTGGAGGCTAGCAAAAGACTGGGAGCGATAAATCAAGAGAGCACAAGAGCCATAATCATGCATAGCGACATAAACATCATTAATTGAAGCATAAGAGGTATCACAAGTTCAAAAACTAAGTGGTCATGGAGGCTATTCGTGACAGGTTCATTGTCATAAACATGGTGTGATCCTGCGCCAAGTCAACCAAATAAAACATTCGAAAGAGAATACCATAAATTTATGCTTTACTATGACAAGAACAACTCATGAATTTTTCAATGACATATTAAACACTCTCAGCTATTTGAGGCTATTCATGATACTCAATAACAACAAGGCTTTAAAACTAAAATAACATTTAGCAGGGCATGAAAAAGTTCTAGCCACAGTCTATACAAGCTTCTACTTGCACTGTTATAAATTCTACTTCAAGCAGCAGTTTCTTTTCCCAACAAGCACCATACAAGATATGTTTTAACAAAAATACTCTATATGATACAACAAGCAAACATGAGAGTACTCACATAACACTACTAAAACTAACAACACTGATAAGAGATGCGTGCAAAACAGGAGCTAAATAAATGCAGCAGTCAAACAAAGATTAAGAATACAAGGTATTCCCATGAAAAGGCGGAGCGTGTCACTCTCCAATAAAAGAATGCTGGGGTCCAACCAAGCTTATTGCAAAAATAAAAACAAACTGAAAACAAAAATAAAACACGCTCCAAGTAAAGCACATAACATGTGACCAAATAAAAATATAGTTTCACTGGAAGTGACCTGATAATTTGTTGATGCGAAGGGGATGCCTTGGGCATCCCCAAGCTTAGACGCTTAAGTCTTCTTGGAATTTTCTGGTATGTACCACCGGGGCATCCCCAAGCTTAGGCTCTTCACTCTTCTTGATCACATCATATCATCCTCTTCTCTTGACCCTTGAAAACTTCCTTCACACCAAATTTCTCACAATCTTCATTAGCAACGTTAGTGCAATTGAAATAATAAATTCACATGGTTAAGTTTCAACACAAGACTAACACTCAAAAAAACATTAGCTACTGTCACGACTTATTTTAAAACTCTTTTGCTCAAAAGAACACCAAAAGAAAGAGGTTAAGATGCAAATGCAATTATTGGCACAAATCTGTCAAAACAGGACAGCAGGTAAAGATGATTTTTTCGAAAATCTTTTGTTTCTCAAATAAAAAAGTGGTAAACTAAGAAAAGTTGCTTATATAGCCCAGTATTACACACAAAAAATCTCAGGTCATTTTGAGTTTTCTGTGATTTTATACGAATTTAACAATGGACAACAGAAATCTGTTTCCTGCACAGAAATCCGAAATATAGTTTCAACTTTCCACTAGAGGTTTTATTGGCTCAACAAAAACACAAAAGAAAAGATACAGCGGGTTGCTAAGGAAATAGAAAACACCCAGGTGCAAAGAACACAAAAGAAAACAAATGAAAACTGGTTGAAAACAGAGAAATAAAACGGGTTGTCTCCCGGTAGCGCTTTTCTTTAACGCCTTTCAGCTAGGCATAGAAAGCAACTCAAGTATTTTAAAGTGAAGAAGCATAAACATCATAACTTTCTATAATAATAGAGTCAAAATTTAGCTTCATCCTCTTTCTAGGAAAGTGTTCCATACCTTTCTTGAGGGGAAGTTGATATTTAATACTCCCCTCTTTCATATCAATAACAACACCAACAGTTCTAAGAAAAGGTCTTCCAAAACAATAGGACAAGAAGCATTGCATTCAATGTTCATAACAACAAAATCAACAGGGACAAGGTTATTGTTAACCATAATTAGAATATCATCAATTCTACCAAGAGGTTTCTTCTTAGCATTATCAGCAAGATGAACATCCAAATAACAGTGCTCCAATGGTGGTAGATCAAGCATGTCATAAAGCTTTTGAGGCATAACAGAGATACTAGCACCAAGATCACACAAAGCATTGCAATCAAAATTGTTTACTTTTATCTTAATGATAGGCTACCAACCATCATTGCCTCAAATTGCTTTTGATAAAAGTGCTAAATTTTTTAGAGATGTGGGAGATAATTGTCCCATTACTTTTGATGATAATAATTTTGATTTTGATGATTGCAATATCTATGAATTTATTATGTTTCTACAAAATCTTGCTAGAAGTCCCAATTCTAGTGCCATGAATATGGCCTTTACTAAACATATTACCAATGCTCTCATTAAAGTTAGGGAAGAAAAGCTGAAACTTGAAACATCTATCCCTAGGAAATTAGATTTAGCACGTTTCACCGAAGGGGTGGAGACTTTGTTAACACCAACTACTTTACCATTGTTAGTAGGAGGTTTACTAGCACTTGGAGCTTCAGTTTTACTAGTGGTGGTGATAGTGCGAACTCTAGCAATATTATTCTTTCTAGCCAATTCATCTTCTCTTTCCGACCTATCACGTAATTCAGCCATCAACCTAACATTATTATCAATTCGAACTTGGATGGCATTAAAAGTTTTACTTTCATTAACATCATGTGGCAAAACCTTCAGTTTTAGAAAATCAACATCAATAGCTAGGCTATCTACTTTAGAGGCAAGAACATCTATTTTACCAAGCTTTTCCTCAACAGATTTATTAAAAGCAGTGTGTGTGCTAATAAATTCTCTAAGCATGTTTTCAAGATCATAGGTAGAGATTTTATTATTATTGTAGGAATTGACATAATAATTACCATAACCATTATTAGGAGGATAGGGCTTATAATTGTTTCCACCAAAATTATTTCTATAAGCATTGTTGTTAAAATTATTATTTCTAATAAAGTTCACATCAACATGTTCTTCTTGAGAAACCAAACAGGCTAAAGGAACATTATTTGGATCAACTTGAGCTTTACCGTTAACAAGCATAGACATAATAGCATCAAGCCTTTCACTCAAAGAGGAGGTTTCCTCAACAGAATTTACCTTCTTACCTTGTGGAGCTCTCTCAGTGTGCCACTCTGAATAATTTATCATCAAGAAGCTTTGTTGCATTGCCAAAAGTGATGGACATAAAGGTACCTACAGCAGCTGAATCCAATAGGTTCCTTGAGGAGAAATTCAGTCCTGCATAAAAAGTTTGTATAATCATCCAAGTAGTCAGTCCATGAGTGGGACAATTCTTCACCATAGTTTTCATTCTTTCCCAAGCTTTAGCAACATGTTCATTATCAAATTGTTTAAAATTCATTATGTCACTTCTCAGGGATATAATCTTAGAAGGAGGATAATATTTTCCAATGAAAGCATCTTTAGACTTAGTCCATGAATCAATATTATTTCTAGGCAAAGATAGCAACCATTCTTTAGCTCTTCCTCTCAAAGAGAAAGGGAATAATTTCAGTTTAATAATATCTCCGTCCAAATTTTTATATTTTTACATCTCACATAGTTCAACAAAATTATTAAGGTGAGCAGCAGCATCATCAGTACTAACACCAGAAAATTGCTCTTTCATAACAAGATTTAATAAAGCAGGTTTAATTTCATAGAAAGCAGCAGTAGGAGCAGGTGGAGCGATAGGTGTGCAAATAAAATCATTGTTGTTTGTGCTAGTGAAGTCACACAACTTAGTATTCTCAGAGGAACTCGTTTTAGCAAAAATAATAGCAAGCAAATAAATAAAAGCTATAGAGTAAACTATTTTTTTCGGTTTTCGATATAGAGAAGTAAAACAAGACAAAAATAAAAACAAGACAATAAACAAAATAAAGAGGTTGAGAGTGAGAGACTCCCCTTGCCAGAAGACTTCTTTCTCCCCGGCAACGGCGCCAGAAATTCCTTGATGCCTGTGATGGTGTGTTGGAAACCCCAAGAGGAGGGTGTGATGAGCAAGCGGTAAGAATTTCCCTAAGTTAAGAACCAAGGTTATCAATCCAGTAGGAGGAAGAGGATCTTTGGAAGGTTGATGCCACTGACGGTGGTGATGGCGCCTCACCGATGTCAACAACAACGTGGAACCTGCACACAACACAACCAAAATACTTTGTCCTAGTGAGGTTGTCAATCTCACCGGTCTTGCTGAAAACAAACATTAGACGTATAGTGTGGAAAATGGTGTATGCTTGCAGTAAGTAAAGAAAGCAGGAAATTGTAGTGGTTTGTTTAACAATGTAGGAAAATTGACCGGGGTTCATAGGTTCACTAGTGTTGTCAATCCATAAAAGATAGCATGCTGGGTGAACAAATTACATCTGGGCAATTGACAAATAAAGGTTGCACCGTAGTGCACATTCATGACATGATGACTACTATGATATTTAGTGCGGGAATTACAACAATATACATATACCGTAATCCAACTGCATGTATGAATAATAATCCACCCTTAGGTTATCATCTGAACCCCCTTAAGTGTTAAGTTGCAAGCAACAGATAATTACATTAAACAATGTGTGTAAAGTAAGCAATGATTGTACACGCGGGCACTCACGCCGCTGTTTTCTCCCTAGTGGCAACATCACATCCTCCCCCATCACGTTTCTGTCACTCGAGCACAGGCGAAAAGGAGGCATGAACCCACTATCGGGCATAAATACTCCCTCTTGGAGTCACTAGCAACTACTTGGCCAGAGCAACCACTAGAAACGGAAAGCATGCAAGATCACAAATAACATATGCAATAAAGACTATAATCAACTTGGCATAAGTTCAATATTCATTGCATCCCAGCAAAACACAACATATAGAATTACATAAGATCAATCTCGATCATGATAGGCAGCTCACGAGATCTAAACATGGAGGCAAATGAGGAGAACACAACCATCTAGCTACCGCTATGGACCCATAGTACAAGGATGAACTACTCACGCATCACTCTAGAGGCAGGCATGGTGATGGAGAAGCCTCCGGTGATGATATTCTCTCCGGCAGGGTGCCGGGAGACAGCTTCAGAGCCCCCATGCTCTAGGGTTGACGACGACGACGGTTGTGGAACTTTTCGTGGATATTTGATCAGGTGCCTAGGGTTTTCCATCGGAGGGGAATATATAGGCGAAAGGGCAAAGGCGGTGGAGCCCTGGGGGGGGCCCACACCACCAGCTGGCGCGACCCGGGGGAGGGCGCGCCACCCCATGGTTTGGTCCTCCTAGTGCCCGTCGTCGACTCCTCTTCGGTCTTCTAGATGCTTCCGGGGAAATAGGCACTTTGGGCTTTGTGGGGTCCAATTCCGAGAATGTTTCCAGAACAAATTTTTCTGAAATAAAAAACAGCAGAAAACACGGAACTGGCACTTGGCATCTTGTTAATAGGTTAGTACCGGAAAATGTGTAAAAAATGCTATAAAGAAGGGAGAAAACATGTATCAATTGGCATAATATTATCATGGAGCATCAGAAATTATAGATATGTTGGAGACGTATCACTCCTTGATGGTGCAAATCTTGCACTCGTTGGGATACCCCAAGAGGAGGGTGTGATGAGCACAACGGTAGGAGTTTTCCCTTTAGTTAAGAACTAAGGTTATCAATCCAGTAGGAGTAGGAGGACCTTCGGAAGGTTGATGCCACTAACGGTGGTGCTGGAGCTTCACCGGTGTCAGCAACAACGTGGAACCTGCACACAACACAACCAAAATACTTTGCCCCAACGGTACACTGAGGTTGTCAATCTCACCGGTCTTGCTAAAAACAAAGATTAGACGTATAGTGTGGAAAACAGTTGTATGCTTGCAGAAAGTAGAGAGAGCAGGAAATTGTTGTGGTTTGTTTAACAGTGTGGAAAATGGACCGGTGTTCATAGGTTCACTAGTGGTGTCTCTCCATAAAAATAACATGTTGGGTGAACAAATTACAGCTGGGCAATTGAAAAATAAAGTTTGCACCGTAGTGCACATTATAACATGATGATTACTATGATATTTAGTGCGGTCATTACAACAAGATAGATAGACCGACATCCATCTGCATCTATGACTAATAATCCACCCTCAGGTTATCATCCGAATCACCTTAGGTATTAAGTTGCAAGCAACAGATGATTGCATTAAACAAAGTGTGTAATGTAAGCAATGATTATACACGCGGATACTCTCACTGTTGTTTTCTCCCTAATGGCAACATCACATCCTCCCCCTTCACGTTTCTATCACTCGAGCAAGGCAACAAGGAGGCATGAACCCACTATCAAGCATAAATACTCCCTCTTGGAGTCACTAGCAACTACTTGTCTAGAGAAACCACTAGCAACGGAAAGGATGCAAGATCACAAATAGCATATGCAATAAAGACTATAATAAACTTGGCATAAGGTCAATATTCATCGGATCCCAGAAAACACATCATATAGAATTACATAAGATCGGTCTCGATCATGATAGGCAGCTCACGAGTTCTAAACATGGAGGCATATGAGGAGGAGACAACCATCTAGCTACTGCTATGGACCCGTAGTCCAGGGATGAACTACTCACGCATCACTCCGGAGGCAGGCATGGTGATTTAGAACTCTCCGGTGATGATTTCCTCTCCGGCAGGGTGCCAGAAAACAGCTCCAGAACCCTCCTGGTCTAGGGTTGACAAGGACGGCGGGACGGAACTTTTTCGGGGATTTTGATCAGGTACTTACGGTTTTCCATCTGGGGGGCTTAAATAGGCGAAAGGGCAAAGGCGGTGGAGCTCCAGGGGCCCCACACCCATAGCTGGCGCGGCTAGGGGGACCCGCGCCAGCCCATGCTGTGGCCCCCCTGTTGCCCCCATTCGACTCCTCTTCGGTCTTCTGGATGCTTCCAGGGAAAATAGGACTTCTGGGCTTCGAACTTTCCAATTCCGAGAATATTCCCAGAACAAATTTTCTGAAACTAAAAGCAGCTGAAAACAGGGAACTGGCTCTGTGGCATCTTGTCAATAGGTTAGTCCGGAAAATCGATAAAAATGACATAAAGAAGAGAGAAAACATGTAGCAATTGGCATAATATCATCATGGAGCATCAGAAATTAGGGATACGTTTATGACGTATCAAGCATCCCCAAGCTTAGTTCCTACTCGTCCTCGAGTAGGTAAAGAATAAAACAATAATTTTCGAGGTGAAAACAACTGAAAACAGGGAACTGGCTCTGTGGCATCTTGTCAATAGGTTAGTCCGGAAAATCGATAAAAATGACATAAAGAAGAGAGAAAACGTGTAGCAATTGGCATAATATCATCATGGAGCATCAGAAATTAGGGATACGTTTATGACGTATCAAGCATCCCCAAGCTTAGTTCCTACTCGTCCTCGAGTAGGTAAACAATAAAAAATAATTTTCGAGGTTACATGCTACTAATATAAACTTGATCGATCTAATGTAAAAGCATATGCACGCTGAGATCATAGAACTTTAAACACATGCATGATAAATAAAACTTTAATAATAAAGCATAGAAATTACTTTGCATCACGAAGAGTATCTCAAATAAAGGATCATGAATAATAATGCAAAGAAAGGTAAACGTTTGTTTCAGGTATAGAGAAAGCATGGCAAAGTGGTATTTCGCTAGTCCTTAAGAGTGGGACAAAGCATAAATGCCAGGACACTTTCAAAGTTCAAGAGGAGGACTAGAAAAAATAATTTAAGAACAAATAATATCACATCATGAAGTAATTATTGATGTTTATGGGACAAATGCAGATAGAACTCAGAATGGCAAAAATGCTTTCTCAACTGTGCATAAAGTTAGAGGATGGAGACTCAACATAAAAGTAAAAGAAAGGCCCTTTGCAGAGGGAAGCAGGGATCACTCATGTGCTAGAGCTTTTTATTTTATTGAACAAAGGTATTAAAAGCTTGACATTTGTGGAGGAATGTCTATATTTTAGGAGGGGTGTATGCTAGTGTCAACGAATGGTAAACAGACAATACAGTACGTCACAAGCCAACTGGATTCACAAGAGCGGCTCCCATGGTGAAGGACAGAACTGGTGTAGAAGTTCATCCCTCTTTCTCTTTTGTTTACGGTATTATGCTTTGACTGACATGATCAGGGGCAAAAATAGTGAAGAGAATTTGTTTGTATTAATTAGGGCTGGGCACCCCGCTGCCAGCTCTTCTATCATTTGGACAAGCGGATGAAGCCACTAGTCCAGGGTGTGAAATACAACCAAGAAGTGAGATAAAGATTCTCTATTGACTTCCTCATGAGTAAAAACAAGAACACTAAGCAGGAATAATTTTGAAGGTTTTAAAGGTAACACATGAGCAATTTACTTTGGAATGAAAGTTAAATATCACATGTAGGTAGGTATGGTGGACACAATGGGAAAAACTTTGGTTTAAGGGAGTTTGGATGCACGAGTAGAGCTCATACTCAGTACAGGTGGAGGCTAGCAAAAGACTGGGAGCGACAAATCAAGAGAGCATAAGAGCCATAATCATGCATAGCGACATAAGCATCATTAATTAAAACATAAGCAGTATCACAAGTTCAAAAACTATGTGGTCATGCAGGCTATTCGTGACTGGTTTGTAGTCATAAACATGGTGTGAGCATGCGCCAAGTCAACAAAATAAAACATTCGAAAGAGAATACCATATATTGATGCTTTACTATGACAAGAACAACTCATGAATCCTTCAATACATATTAAACACTCTCAGCTATTTGAGGCTATTCATGCTACTCAATAACCACAAGGCTTTAAAACTAAAATAACATTTAGCATGGCATGAAAAAGTTCTAGCCACAGTCTATACAAGCTTCTACTAGTACTGTTATAAATTCTACTTCAAGCAGCAGTTTTCTTTCTCCCAACAAGCACCATACAAAACATGCTTTAACAAAAATACTCTTTATGATACAACAAGCAAACATGAGAGTACTCTAATAACACTACTAAAACTAACAGCTCTAATAAGAGATGCATGCAAAACAGTAGCTAAATAAATGCAGCAGCCAAACAGAGATTAAGAATACAACATATTCTCATGAAAAAGCAGAGCATGTCACTCTCCAATAAAAGAATGCTGGGGTCCAACCAATCTTATTATGAAAGTAAAAAACAAAATAAAAACAAAAGCAAAAGCAAACTGAAAACAAAAATAAAATACGCTCCAAGTAAAGCACATAAGATGTGACCGAATAAAAATATAGTTTCACTAGAAGTGACCTGATAATTTGTTGATGAAGAAGGGGATGCCTTGGGCATCCCCAAGCTTAGACGCTTGAGTTTTCTTGGAATTTGCTGGGATGTACCACCGGGGTATCCCAAGCTTAGGATTTTCACTCTTCTTGATCACATCATATCATCCTCTTCTCTTGACCCATGAAAACTTCCTTCACATCAAAATTCTCACAATCTTCATTAGCAACGTTAGTGCAATCGAAATAATAAACTCACATGGTTCAGTTTCAACAAAAGACTAGAAATCAAAAACACATTAGCTACCGTGACAAATTCTTATAAAACTATTTTTCTCAAAAGAACACCAAAAGAAAGAGATTAAGATGCAAATGCAATAAATGGCAGAAATATGTCAAAACAGAACAACATGCAGAGATCGATTTTGTAGAAAATCTTCTGTTGCTCAAATAAAAAATTGGTAAACTAAGAAAAGTTGCGTATATAACTCAGTATTAAGCTCAAAAAATCTCAGGTCGGTTTGAATTTTATGTGATTTTAACGGAATTAACTGTGGACAGCAGAAATCTGTTTTCTGCGCAGAAATCCGAAATATAGTGCCAACTTTCCACTAGAGGCTTTACTTGGCTCAACAAAAACTCAAAAGAAAAGATACAGAGGGGTTGATATGAAATAGACAACACGCAGGTGCAAAACAAACCAAAGAAAACAAAGAAAAACAGAATGAAAACAGAGAAATAAAACGGATTGTCTCCCGGTAGCGCTTTTCTTTAACGCCTTTCAGCTAGGCATAAGAAATTAGCTGAAGTATTTTCAAGTGAAGAAGCATCAACGTCATACTTTGCTCTAATAATAGAGTCAAAGGGTAGCTTCATCTTCTTTCTAGGAAAGTGTTCCAAACCTTTCTTGAGGGGAAGTTAATATTTCATACTCCCCTCTTTCATGTCAATAACAGCACCAACAGTTCTAACAAAAGGTCTTCCAAAAACAATAGGACAAGAAGCATTGCATTAAATATTCATAACAAAAAAATCAACAGGGGCAAGGTTATTACTAACCATAATGAGAACATCATCAATTCTACCAAGAGGTTTCTTCTTAGCATTATCAGCAAGATGAACATCCTAATAACAGTGTTCTAGTGGTGGTAAAGCAAGAATACATAGAGCTTTTGAGGCATAACAGAGATACTAGCACCAAGATCACACAAAGCATTGCAATCAAAATCATTTACTTTTATCTTATTTATAGGCTCCCAACCATCACCTAATTTTCTAGGGATAGATGTCTCAAGTTTCAACTTTTCTTCCCTAACTTTCATGAGAGCATTGGTAATATGTTTAGTAAAGGCCATCTTCATGGCACTAGCATTGGGACTTCTAGCAAGATTTTCTAGAAACATAATAACTTCAGAGATATTGCAATCATTAAAATCAATATTATTATCATCAAAAGTAATAGGACCATTATCTCCTACTTCTCTAAAAATTTCAGCACTTTTATTAGGAGTAGTTTCAGCAATTTGAGGCAATTTAGCACGTTTCACCAAAGGAGTTGTGCAAAACTTCCACATCCACTGCAACGCCAGAGCCAAGCAAACCTGGAGAATCCGGAAGTTCAAAGGGAAAGGATGCAGATCCAAAGAAGGACAAAAAAAGACACTCAAGATTGAAACGCAGAGTCTAGAACATGATCCCCCAATTAATAACCAGGGTTATCAATCCAGTAGGACTTCATAGTCTTGAAGATGGTTACTTGTTGCACGCGGGTTCAACAAACATGGAACCTATACACAAGCACAAAATATCTCTTGCCCCAACTTTTTGGAAGGTTGTCAATCTTCTGGACTTGCTGAAAATAAGAGAATTAAACATATAGTGTCTTGGAAAGTAATTACAGTAGAAATGGTACAACAAGTAAAATAATGATGAAGATGTGTAAAACAAGGTTGTACTTATGAGAAAAATAGGACCAAAGGCCATAGATTCCTAGTGGTGTCTCTCCAAAGAAAACAAACATGTTGGGTGAACAAATTACAGCTGGGGAATATCAAATCATGAACGTATAACAATACTATTATGACGAGATAAATTCACGGGTTCTAACATTGTAGGTATTACGTCAAGGCATATGGACCGCTATCTGGCATGCATCGGTATCTAAAAGTCCACCTCAAGAAAGCTATCCATCTAATCAATTGGTATTAAGTTTCAGCAACGAAGTGATTGCTATGTGTGCAACAGAAAAATGCATTAAGATCAATATATTGTAAGAAGTGGTTCCCATCAATAGACAAGAGCACCACTATTTTCTCTTTAGTGGAAACATCACATCCTCCCACCTCACGTTTCTGTCACTCGAGCGCAGGAAACAAGGAGGCCTCTCTTGGATTTGAAAACATATAAACCCTCTCTTGGATTTGAAAACAACTACGTGGCCAAGGTAATCATAAACACCGAAGATCATTGCAAGACAATATTAAAACTCTCTACTAATATAAGTGAAGCAACTCAGATTGACATGAACAAAATAATCATAATCTCATGGATCATCAGATCCCAGGAAACACAACATGCACAATTACATAATGGTGGTCTCGATCAAGTGAGGCAGCTAACGAGACTCTTAACATGGAGGCATGGGGGAGAGAACAACCATATAGCTACTGCTATGGACCCATAGTCCCGAGATGAACTACCCACGCATATGCCCGGAGGCGAACATAGCAATGTAGAGGCCTCCGATGATGATCCCCCCGGCATGGTGCCGGAGTAGGACTCCAAAAGTCCTAGATTGGACTTCTAAGGTGACGGCACCTCTCTGTATGTTTCGTCGAAAATAACTCCGTCCGTCACATTTTTAGGGTTAAAGGCAATTTATAGGCGAAGAGGGTACTTGAGGCGGTGGCCAGGGGCTCTAGGTCCCCACCAGACGCAGCCTACGGGGGCATGCCTGGCACCCTCTTGGTGGCCCCTGGCTCCCCTTCGGGTCCCCTTTAGACTTCGTCTTTTCTCCAGATAAAAAATATCTTCCGTGTATTTTCAGCCCTTTCCGAGAATATTTCCTTGAGAATTTTCCTGAAATAGAAAAACTGTAAAAAAAGCAACCCGCCTAGGGCATCTTGTTAGTAGTTTAGTCAATGAAAACATCAGGAAAATGAGGGGAAGCATGTTAAAATGTGAAAATAACATAGGGTAATGGAAAGAAAACAAGCATGGAGCATAAAAAATTATAGATACATTTGCAACGTAGCATAGATGCGCACACTCGCATAATGGAGGATCCAGGGGAAGTATATCACCCTCAGTACACTCGGAAGGCCGACATCCAAGGAATACACTACGGGAAGATAAAGACAAATTTTATTTCGTTCCATGGTGCTTCACCGACCGCATAAAAAGACTAAGCTTACATTCCAAGTTCGCAAAAGTCGGACCAACATACACAAAGTATACTAGAAGCACTAACCCAGAAAGATGGCTCTCAGATTACTATACTGTCGTCCAGACCAACAAAGGTATGGATTTAGAGGCAGTAAATTTATGCCCCTAATGCTACTTGACGGAGCACGCGATTGGATCAATGGACTATTTTTGAGAATGATCGATAGCTGGGAAGATATGGCCAGGGTTTTCGCCCAGCACTTTAGGGGAACATACAAACGCCCCAAAAGTACTAACCAGCTGAGCCATTGCGTCCAATACGAGAATGTATCCTACATGGATTTCATCTTAAGATGGATAAAAATGAAGAATAGTTGTGCGCGAGTCGGCTACACCCAAGCAATGCATGCTTTCATGAATGGCCTAAAACCTGGCCTGGTACCGTTCATGGTTGGTCAAAATGCAAAAAGACCTTGGTTCTATGCTTACCACAACCAATGAGCACACCGCGGATGAAGATGACATATGGGCGAGAGGCGGAAACATGGATTCATTGATTCAGAGAACAAAGGCCGCTTGCACCGAGAAAAAGCCACTCAGGAAGTGCAGGAAAAACCAAAGAAGTCAATATTGCCTTCGGAAAGAAAAACTTGAACAAGTGGAAGAATAAGGCCGATGAAACCATAGAATATGTAACATACTCCAAGGAAGAGTGGGACAAGATCAAGATTGAAGGCTGCATTCACCACAGAAAGTTCGGAAAACCAAACCGTAGTAACCAGCAATGTCGGCTAAACAAGAACATGAGGATCAATGTTGAAGTTGGGAGTAAGGGAAAGAATACGACATCATAAAGGGGAAAAAATTCCCAAGAGTAGAGGAATAATGCCATCTCACCTTCTTGGAAACACCATCCGCCAAAAAGGTGAAGCAAGCTAGAGGGAAATCAATGCAACAGTGCTTCTAATGTGGAAATATCTAAAGTATGACAAACTGCAATAACATGGGATCGGTCCGATCACCCCGGCAATATCCCGGAACCAGGTACACATGCACTCATTGTAAACTCTATAATAATGAATCATTGGTTGAGGAGAGTACTTATGGACGAAGATCCAACATTAACATCATGTACATGATAACCCTAGAAAAACTCCACTGGTCACAAACCCAGCTGAAGCATAGCAATGTGAGATTCCATGGTATAGTTCCAGGAAGACAAGAAGCGTCTCTTGGAGAAATTTCCCTCGAAATAACCTTCAGAGAGCCGGGACATTTTCACACCCAGTGGATCTCATCGAAGTAGTCCCATTTGAGAGTGTATACCACACTATCCTCGGTAGTCTAGCTTTCCCCAAATTCATGGAAAGATCATGCTACATCTACAACAAGCTCAAGATGCCAGGACCAAAAGGTGGAGTAATCACCGTCCAAGGAGATTTTTTCACTGCAAAGGATCTTCATCTTGGAAACACCCTTTTTAATGAGAGAGGCATCATGAAGGAGGAACTGAAGGAATTGGCCAAACAAGTTTCACCTAACAAATGGCGGCAGGAAAATAGAGCTCAAAGCCAATGGACAGCTTAAAAGCTTTAGAAAACACAAAGAAAATTATCCTGAACCAAATAGATCCGACAAAGTACATTGTCATCGGTGACATAATGATGAACAAATAGGAAAGCATGCTCATCAAGTTCCTCCGCGAGAACAGGGGTATTTTTGCCTGGTGTGCTCAGCTGATATGCCAGGTGTAGCCCCCGAACTTCTTGAGAACAAACTCAAAGTAAAACTAGGATCAAAACCCGTAAAAAAAGGACTTCGGCGTTTTGATGGACCAAGACAGAAGGCCATAGGAAAACCGATCGTCCAACTTTTAGCTGCTGACTTTATTCGGGAAATGATTCACACTGATTGGGCTGCAAATCTTGTGTTAGTCCGGAAGAAGAATAGTATAATACTTAGGATGTGTATATACCGGTCTCAACAAATTGTGTCCAAAGGATCATTTTGCTTTACCGCGAACTGAAAAAATAATAAATGCCACTGCTGGCTCTGAGCTTTTATGCTTTTTGGATGCTTATTCCGGCTATCATCAAATACGCATGAAGGAGGAAGATCAAATCAAAACCTCATTCATAAACCCTTACGATACATACTATTACGTAACCATGCCTTTTACCTTGAAGAACACCGGATCTATCTATCAACGTTGCATGTAGAGATGCTTGCATGAGCAAATTGGTAGAAACTTCCATGTTTATGTGGACGACATTGCCACCATATCCAAGCAGAAGGATACCCTCCTTGACGATATGAAGGGAATATGCCCGAGAGGCCATAATAAAATGGTTATTATCTTATTCCTTGTTTATGATGAATTTTTATTTCTCATGCTAGAATTGTATTAACCGGAAACGTTGATACATGTGTGTTTAATAAACAAACAATGGTTCCTAGTAAAGCCTCTCTTTTAACTAGCTCGATGATCAATAGATGATCAAGGTTTCCTGATCATGAACATTGGATGTTGTTAATAACGGGGTCATGTCATTAGAAGAATGATGTGATGAACATATACCCAAAGTGAATATAGCAATGAGATCAAGTCATTAAGTTTACATTGTTATATCAAACATACGAAGTAACTTATTCCTTAGACTATGAGATCATGTCAATCACTGATACCGGAAGGTGCTTTGATGACATCAAACGTCACACCATAACAGGGTGGCTATAAAGGTGCCGTTAGGTATTCGGAAAGTATTAGTTGGGGATCATGGATCAAGAGTGGGATTTGTCCATCCAAAATGACAGAGAGATATACTCTGGGCCCTCTCGGTGATATCACATCAACACCGCTTGCAAGCACCTGATATGATCACAAGGATGTTATATCATGGGAACGAGAAAAGAGTACTTGTTGGTAACGAGATTGAAAAAGGTATGGTTGATACCAATGATCGAATCTCGGACAAGTAATATATCGCGAGACAAAGGGAATAGTTCACGACGTTGATGTTCACACGATCACGAGAGTCATCGTTGAATATATATAGGAGTCATTACGGATCTCCAGATCACGCTGTTGATTATTGATCGAAGAGGAGTCTTGATCATGTCTATCTTATTCGCGAACTGTAGGGTGACGCACTTAAGGTTCGATGACGCGTTTGAGAGGATACGGAATATCGAAGAATATTTTGGGCAGCACCGAAATTGTTTCGGGGAAAATTGAAATAGTTCAAGGCGTTTTTTGTCGAATGGTTGTTAATAGAATTAACAAATGATTCGAGGTGCTATATGCAAATGTTTGTTAATGGAATTAACAAATCTAAATAAAGAAATAAAAATGTTTTATTTATTTATTAAAGAAAAACTCTTGGATTTTCTAAGTGGAGATTTAAGGGAAAACGACTGGGTGTGAGTGGAGTGTCCACTCACATGATGAAGGAAGAGGTGGGGGAACACCATGGGGCTGGCCGCACCCCCCTTGGGATCCCTCCCCCCTCTCATATAAATAGAGGGCATGAGCTCCCTCTATCACACACACGTTCCTACCTCAATTCTTCTCCACCCGCTGCTCAATTCCATGGTCTTCGGCTTGGTGAAGCCCTGACCGTGGGATTCTTCTTCACCACCACACCATCGTGCTGCTGGAGTTCCGAGGGATCCTCTACTTCCGCGCCCCACTGGATCAAGGGAACAGAGGTCGTCATCAACCGTACGTGTGACTTATCACGGAGGCACCGCCGGATTGCGGTGCAGATCTTCTCGCTATCGGGATCGGTGTGAGTACGACTACGCCAACAACGGGATTTGATCTCGTAACGCTTTGTGTCTTCGAGGGTATGTGTTCTCCTTAACCCTCTCTTTGTCCGTTGCACTTCGGCTCCTAGATTAGATCTTGGCCTTTCGGTTGTCTCTCGCGTAGGAATTTTTTTTGTTTTTCTATGCAACGACCCCTTCAGTGGCATCAGAGCCGGATCTATGCGTAGATGTTTTGTACGGGTAGAACACATAGGTGTATGTGGGCCTTGATGATCATGTTATTGCCTCTTTGAGTATTTTCTGATCTTAGTGGCATAGTAGGATGAAGCTGCCCCAAACTAAGTTTACGTGTACGATATACGCGAGAATTGTCTCACTTGTGGCTAAGGGGGTGTCCGTTTCTCCTACTATAGTTAAGATCTAATCTATGAAGGGTTGTTAAAAATGTGTTTATCAACGTTGTGGTTGATGTTCGTAGGTATGGACAGTTCTATCCTCGAAAGCCCTAAGCCACGTAAAATATGCAAAAATAAACTAGAAGTGTCTAACTAGTTTTTGCTGGGCATGTGATGTGATATGGTCAATGTTACAAATTTGATTATGAGATGATCTCTTTTGTAAATTTTTGATATACCGTAAGGTATCCATATGGTTGTCTTATTATTAATGGACAATCAAGATTGGGGTGCCATGCTACTTGGTACCATGCCGGTGGAATGATGGAGATCATACCATAATGCACATGATGGAGATCAAGTCCAAGGAGGACCATATCATATCACGTTATCCTTGCATGTGATGTCTATGATGTTAATCCTTTTATGCATCTTGTTTTGCTTAGATATCGACGGTAGCATTATAAGATGATCCCTATCACTTAATATCAAGATAATAATGTGTTCTTCCTTAAGTATGCATCGTTAAGAAAGTTCATCGTTTCGAGACACCACGTGATGATCGGGTGTGACAGACTCAACGTTCGCATACAACGGGAGTTTTCAAGCCTAGCATGTACAGACATGGCCTCGGAACACGTAACCGAAAGGTAAAGCATGAGTCATATGGATGATATGATGAAAATGTCGATGTTCACCTTTGAAGCTACATCATCTCACGTGATGATCGGTTTTGGTGTAGTGAATTTGGTTCGTGTAATCACTAAAGACGACTAAGAGGGATGTTGTTTTTGAGTGGGAGTTCATGGCATAATTTTTGAATTAACTTGAACTTATTTATCATGAACAACCAATCAAAGTGAATTTGCACAAATTGTAGTATTCATTGGCATCCACATAACTACCTTACACTTAGATTGTTAATTGAGATATAACTGTTATGATCTGGTAAAAATCATTTAAGATTGTACCGTATTAGTGAAATTTAAAATTGAGTCCTATTGTAGATTTTTGGTATTTCCTACCTAGCTCCATATGGTTAATGATTGATTGATCTAGAGAGCAAATAATTCCTACTTAGAATCCAGAGTCATGGTTGCTTACGTATTACTTCATCTTCAAAAGAATGTTTTGTTGATCAAGGTGATTTTGGAACTGAAAAGAGCTGTTTTCAGAAACAATCAAGTGAAAGATATATTGATATCTAGAAACTTATTTGTGGCAACATGACTGAGTATAATTTAGCGTGACAATGTTTTCTTATATTATCTGAATATATGCAATGATTGAAGACGCTAGGAGTTTGAATATTCCAAGAAGTTGGGTGCTAAAAAATATCCTCTAAATTTCTTCCTTCGAGCTATAGTAGCTTAATCATAAAGAAGTTATGATGGGATGGATTAAAAGTATGGGTAAAGTCGTTTACCTTACTTGGAGATTGCTAAGAGTGGAATCTAGAAGAATGCTATTGATATGGTGATATTAGTAGAACAATCAAACTCAAAGTATGACTCAATGGGTGATAGTATATGACTAACACGCCAAAGAAAATGAGCTAGTACGACTAGCATTGTTTGATGTTGAATGATTCTTCTATAAAGGAAATGGAATATTGAAAATAGAATTACAAAAAGGTATATGGCAGAAAAAGAAGATAACTGGAAAAGTCCAGCTCAGGAGTATATGCTTGATATACAAGTTATAGAAGTATTACTAGTTAACAAAGTATTTTTGGGTATTTTGATACCACATTGGTTGGTATGAGTTGTCATACAAAGCAACGCAATGCAAGAAATACAAGGGTCTAAAAGAAACTAGTAATAGATGTGGAATCGATTATGACAAGAACATAAATAAAGTGTTATTGTGTTCATTGTCGTATCGAACCAAGCATTCAATATTTATTTTCAGAACTTAATAAGTTGTTATTTTGTTCTAGTCTTTTGTGAGAACAAATGAGATTGTTCAAACTATGACCATATTCCATAATTGATAGATATGTTAATATAAATCATGTTGGTAAAGTAAACATCTATAAGACTAAATGTTAAACGTTGCAAGACGTAAAAGAGTTTCACTTAAATTGTGACACCACCATTTTAGTTCATATCGGAAAGGAAAACATGAAGGAACTCCATATTGATGGACTTCCGAAGTCATTTTGTTTTGAATAAATTGACGCTTTTGAGACCTCTAGCAAAAGATGACTAAAATTCCGTTCATAAGCCAAAGTAGAATGGACGACTAATTTAGTGGAGATTATACATATTGATGTATATAGTCCATTATGTGTAGTCATGTATGGTGGATTAATTATTTTTTCTTGATAAAATTTTGTCGATAATTTGAGTAGATATGTGAGTATATCTATTTAAAGAGAACGGAGTTTGACATTTTGAATTTGTTCAAATGGTTGTTAATATGAAGTAAAATTCATTGTAACAAGATAATCAAGTATTTATGATTGGATCATAAAGGATAAAGTTTGATTTACAAGTTTAGCAAAACATCTGAGGAGTTGCAGAATTGTTCTAGAACTTATACTTCTCGAATACCCCACATTATTTTGGAGTATTCAAGAAATAAAATCAAACCTTGTTGGACATGGTAAGATTAATAAAATTGCCATTATAATTTTGTAGTTTATACATTAAGGACAACCACTTTTACACTGAAAAGAGCACCATCATGATCCGTTGAAATTGACAACATATAAGATATGGTTTGGGTAGTGACCCGAATTGTCATTTTCTTATGTTTTGGTATGCATAGCATGTGTAAAATGTTTACAGCCAAAATGGGATAAATATATGTTTATAAGGTTATCCTAAAGAATACATTGGGTATTTCTCCTATCACTGACCAAAGAAAAATATTGTTTGTCAGAAATGGTTGATTTCTCGAGAAAGTAGTTGTGACGCCCCGGGATCGGGCACTATGCAGATTTCAGCATTTCCGCCAAAATCCACACAATAACCGATTCCAGGTTGCCACTTGTGATAACATTACAAAAGTTCACGAATAATCCACAACAACAACAGAAAATATATATACAAGACGACTCAAACGAGTCAAGGATACAACTGATACAATACAAAGATCCAAATAACAGCAGAAGAGACAACATAGTGTCCGGCTACGGACCAGATACAAATTGGACTAAGAGTCCTGAAGATAACCGATGGCGTCCAATCCCTGCCCAGGCCAAGCCGGAGGGATTCCCAAGCTAACGTCGTCAGACTTCAAACCGGTTGACTGCAATGTGGAATATGCAGCCACGAAAGGGATTCATGGGTCAGTACGATTAAGTACTGGCAAGTGGATAAACCATACTCATAAGATACCAGCGTAACCAATCATCACAAGATAGAAATACTTTGGGTACAACGGAAAGGAAGGGATTATTGCAAAGAAGCGGCAGCGGGCTGCACTAACTAACTACAGAGACGCACTACAACATCCGGCTAAAAGAAAGGGATAAGATAGCGCGACAAAACCAACTATAACTACTCACCAAACAATACCCATCCAATGTTACCCCCTACTAAGGAAGCAACCCAAGGAAAACTCACACTGTTGATTAAGGTGACATTCATTTTTATGGTGGAGGTAATCTATATTACTAGTCAAGTTATCATCGTTAAGTGTAAGTTGTCTGAGTACTTGTTAGCCAGCACTTTCACCAAGTCATCCATAACCGCGGACAACACGGCTTCTCGAGAAGATTTAACCCTGCAGGGATGCACTAATTTGGCCGTACACGTAAGAATGACCCGCCAGATGGAAAGACCCTTCCACCAAGCGAGGCACTCAACACAACCCAACTCTTCTTCGCATCAAGCCCAAAGAACCACGTGCTGTGCGTGCGCGGCTAATCGAGCCCCCACGAAGAAAAGGGGGACCCTCATAGCACTGGAAGACCACGCCGCCCTAAATGCCGACTACAAAAGTTCCACCCTGGCGCCAAGGGTTCGCACCTGCATATGCATGCATCAAATGGAAAGCCCGAACTAAGTGTGGCGATTTGGACGAGATGCGAATCGAATCAGAATTGCGGGGGACGCCCATACTCGCTTCCCACATGCGGTTAGTGCGCTCATCATGGATCGGAGGACAAGACCCTTTTCCTAATTAAGTTCGACACTAGCAGGCCTCAAAACCACGCCGGGCCTCCTGCCGGTGCCTTATCATCAGATTGTTATTACCCCAAACATTAACATGAAGTTGATTGAATTGAAACCCAACTATCGACTAACAGGTGATACGACAAAGGACAACAAGGCTCGAGCGCAAACAACACTAAGCATGCAACTACGACACGAGGCCAACAAGGTAAACAAACAACAGGTAATAGGAAGTGGAAGGAAGGCTATATCATGGTTGCAAGGTAAACATATGATAGGATCAAGACACAAGCATCGAATCATAAGGCTAGAATAAAGGCAACGAGAAGAATCGGTAACAAGTGATGAAAGGCAGCCATAGGTAGCAAGTGAGTATATTTGCCTGAGATCCAGCAAGTAGAGGTACATCCGCAGAACTTGTCGTTGCTCACATCATCTCAGCGTCCTATCCGCGAAGAAGCAACGAACTAGAACAACCACCGGATGCAACAATTACTACTACGGCAAAAGATCCAGCATGATCCTATTTTATATGCATGACAATTAATTGATGCATCAAAGTAAACCAGTTGACATGGTAAACATATTTAAATGGGCCCATATGCAATTTGGATTGCATATGGAAAAGCCCATGAATTAATGTTGAATTAAATGATCTACAAATAACCATCATGTGAAAGTTGATTAGAATGATGCATGGATGATGAAAACAATAAGAAAACAACAATAGGTTCAGTTTGATATGTTGTTTACCAAGTTTGGAATTTTATTTGTTAAGTGATGAACTTTGGCATTTTAAATGATTTAAACAAACATTTGTTGTTTTCACCAATTTTAAATGTTCAAAACAGATAACAAAATTTATATTTGGAAATAACACAAAATTTTAGATGGAATACATATTTCATTTGTGGAATTTGGATTGTAGATGAGCAAGTTATTAAATTGACAATTTTAAATGCATTAATTAAGAAATAGTTGTTTTCAGCAATTTAATTTATTCAAAATAGAAAACAAAGTTTATATTTGGAAAGCTTATTCAATTTTGCATGGAAAACATATTTTACATGTTGGAATTGGATTTGAATTGCCCAAGTTATGAATTTTGCAATTTAAAAGGTGTAATTAAAGCATTGAATTATTACTCCAATTTTAATTAGGAAAAACAGTAAACAAATTGTATTGAAAAGGTTGAAAACATGTAGCAAATGTTTCACTGAACATTTTGAGCTATTAAACATAATTTTTGGATCATTATTGAATTTATTATGCATTTTTCCATAAGCATTTTTATTCTGCCCCTTTTAGTAAACAGAAGGAAACATGTTCAAATTTAATTCAATTGTGACCAAATAAAATACCACTGTGTAGAGTTTGTTAAGACAAAATTTTAGAGCCCAAGTTTGCTCAATTTGGGTGAACAGAACTCAAGTTATGACTTTCCAAAGTTTCAACTTTTAATAGCCATTTCTGTATTTAATTATTTAGTGCAAAATTTATTACAGAAACATGTTGACATTTTTACATATTTCGAAAGTGCTCACAGTTATGAATCTACAGAAATTTGAATCACCAAAATTGGAGCATTTTTCAATTTGTTACTCATTTTACAAATAAAGGTTTAGTTCTGTTTTTCTGGAGTTCGAGGAATAAAAGAAAAAGGCCGAAAAAAGAGGTGGCTTTGCGCCTCGGGGGGGATTCGAACTCGGGGCTCCAGGGCGTGCGGACGGGGTGCGCAGCCACTGGGATGGCTGTGCGTTTGGTGTTAGATCTGGTATGCGCGGGGTTTTGAGGTGGGCCGGTGGCGTTAACAGAACCCAAAAGGTTTAGACTTGCTCGTGCAGGGAACGGCGACGAGGCAGCTGCGGTGGCGCTGCACGAAGGCAGTCGCCCAGCGCGAGGAAGATTGAAGGGGAAGGGGTCCAGGAGGTCAGGGAATCACCTTGGGGAGGCTTGGGGGAGGTGTACACACTCGGAGGTGGCCGTGGGCGACGAGGACGACGACGACCGGGCGCTCCCGCGGGCGGACGACGTCGAGGAAGACGAGCTCGGCGCGGCGGTCCTGGAGCCTCCCAGGTCCGGCCGAGGGGACGAGGACGAAGAGGGTACCACCGGGGTTCCATTCCCGCCGCAACCACAGCCCGAAACCGAACGTAGCGGCGGCGCCATGAGCTCCAAGGGCCGGCCATGGTGGTGCTCTCCCTCTCTCGGTTCAGATTCAGAAAAATCTACAAAGAAAGGAGAGAAAGGGAGGGGAAAATGGCGGCGGCTGGAGAGGAAGAGGGAGAAGGGAGGCTAGGGTTTGGGGGCTTGGAGGAGGGGGTAGATAAAGGAGGGGGAGCAGGTGGGGAGAGGGGACCATGGAGGGGAGGGAGGTCACGTTCTCCTCGTGACTACCTGTACGGAGAAGAAAGAGGAGGCTAGGTGGGCTGGGCTTGCTGCTGGGGTTGTAGGTGGGCCGAAAAGGCCTGCTTCCCCTGGTGTTTTTTATTCTTTTCCTTTCTTTTATTTTATTTTTTTTGTAGCAAAGGGATAAGGGAGAAAGAAAAGGGTTTTAGGGTTTTATAATTTTTTTGAAAACAATTATATTGCATTGAGCATATTGAATGCCCAAGTGCACCAAGTTTTGTTTTTGAAAATTTCAAATTTAGGTTTGTGGTTTGACTTTGAATTTGAAACTCAAATTAGGGTTTTAATAAAAGGTGATTTATTTAATCAAGCAAATATTAATTCCAATTCAATTTTTATTGAAAAAAAAATCTAGTTTGAAAACACAGGTGCATTGTTTTGGAAATTTAGATTGATTTGAATTTTTGTTTTGTTTTTGAATTGGTTTGCAAACAAGGTGCAAATGATGCATGTGATGCAATGCCATGAGAAAGAAAAGCAAACAATTCTAGTTGGGGGGCGGGGGGGGGGGGGGAATCCCCCGGGTGTTACAGACGACACCACTAACAAGGGATTGCGCCCTCGCAATCCACCCACTAACCCGGGAGGGGAAAGAAGTTCGACTATCAATTCTTCATGCTTCCAGTTGATCTCCTCGACACCACTAACAAGGGCTTCTCGACACCACTAACAAGAGATTCTTGCTCGGGTTGATGACGATGTTCTTCCACCAGGAATCTTCCGATGATCGAACCTATTAGGTTAAAGGCTCAGAAACATCCACCCACGTAGGATCCTAAAACTTTGAAAGATAGATAAGGGAAGAGACTGCAAAACAAATAAGGTAGGAGGAGAAATAGAATAGAGATAAGGAGAAAACAAGAATCCTATTGAGATGTTTCCAAAACAGGTTTTGCACAGATAGTTTTTGACACTCTAGAAACACGACCGTTAGCGAGGTTATCCTACAGGCTTTGCGGACCCGTTGCTTCGATAACCATTCGTATCGAAACAACTTCGGGAATCGGAAACCATGCTCTGATACCATTTGTGACGCCCCGGGATCGGGCACTATGCAGATTTCAGCATTTCCGCTAAAATCCACACAATAACCGATTCCAGGTTGCCACTTGTGATAACATCACAAAAGTTCACGAATAATCCACAACAACAACAGAAAAGATATATACAAGACGACTCAAACGAGTCAAGGATACAACTGATACAATACAAAGATCCAAATAACAGCGGAAGAGACAACATAGTGTGCGGCTACGGACCAGATACAAATTGGACTAAGAGTCCTGAAGATAACCGATGGCGTCCAATCCCTGCCCAGGCCAAGCCGGAGGGATTCCCAAGCTAACGTCGTCAGACTTCAAACCTTTTGACTGCAATGTGGAATATGCAGCCACGAAAGGGATTCGTGGGTCAGTACGATTAAGTACTGGCAAGTGGATAAACCATACTCATAAGATACCAGCGTAACCAATCACCACAAGATACAAATACTTTGGGTACAACGGAAAGGAAGGGATTATTGCAAAGAAGCGGCAGCGGGCTGCACTAACTAACTACATAGACGCACTACAACATCCGGCTAAAAGAAAGGGATAAGATAGCGCGACAAAACCAACTATAACTACTCACCAAACAATACCCATCCAATGTTACCCCCTACTAAGGAAGCAACCCAAGGAAAACTCACACTGTTGATTAAGGTGACATTCATTTTTATGGTGGAGGTAATCTATATTACTAGTCAAGTTATCATCGTTAAGTGTAAGTTGTCTGAGTACTTGTTAGCCAGCACTTTCACCAAGTCATCCATAACCGCGGACAACACGGCTTCTCGAGACGATTTAACCCTGCAGGGATGCACCAATTTGGTCGTACACGTAAGAATGACCCGCCAGATGGAAAGGCCCTTCCACCAAGCGAGGCACTCAACACAACCCAACTCTTCTTCGCATCAAGCCCAAAGAACCACGTGCTGTGCGTGCGCGGCTAATCGAGCCCCCACGAAGAAAAGGGGGACCCTCATAGCACTGGAAGACCACGCCGCCCTAAATGCCGACTACAAAAGTTCCACCCTGGCGCCAAGGGTTCGCACCTGCATATGCATGCATCAAATGGAAAGCCCGAACTAAGTGTGGCGATTTGGACGAGATGCGAATCGAATCAGAATTGCGGGGGGCGCCCATACTCGCTTCCCACATGCGGTTAGTGCGCTCATCATGGATCGGAGGACAAGACCCTTTTCCTAATTAAGTTCGACACTAGCAGGCCTCAAAACCACGCCGGGCCTCCTGCCGGTGCCTTATCATCAGATTGTTATTACCCCAAACATTAACATGAAGTTGATTGAATTGAAACCCAACTATCGACTAACAGGTGATACGACAAAGGACAACAAGGCTCGAGCGCAAACAACACTAAGCATGCAACTACGACACGAGGCCAACAAGGTAAACAAACAACAAGTAATAGGAAGTGGAAGGAAGGCTATATCATGGTTGCAAGGTAAACATATGATAGGATCGAGACACAAGCATCGAATCATAAGGCTAGAATAAAGGCAACGAGGAGAATTGGTAACAAGTGATGAATGGCAGCCATAGGTAGCAAGTGAGTATATTTGCCTGAGATCCAGCAAGTAGAGGTACATCCGCAGAACTTGTCGTTGCTCACATCATCTCAGCGTCCTATCCGTGAAGAAGCAACGAACTAGAACAACCACCGGATGCAACAATTACTACTACGGCAAAAGATCCAGCATGATCCTATTTTATATGCATGACAATTAAATGATGCATCAAAGTAAACCAGTTGACATGGTAAACATATTTAAATGGGCCCATATGCAATTTGGATTGCATATGGAAAAGCCCATGAATTAATGTTGAATTAAATGATCTACAAATAACCATCATGTGAAAGTTGATTAGAATGATGCATGGATGATGAAAACAACAATAGGTTCAGTTTGATATGTTGTTTACCAAGTTTGGAATTTTATTTGTTAAGTGATGAACTTTGGCATTTTAAATCATTTAAACAAACATTTGTTGTTTTCACCAATTTTAAATGTTCAAAACAGATAACAAAATTTATATTTGGAAATAACACAAAAATTTAGATGGAATACATATTTCATTTGTGGAATTTGGATTGTAGATGAGCAAGTTATTAAATTGACAATTTTAAATGCATTAATTAAGAAATAGTTGTTTTCAGCAATTTAATTTATTCAAAATAGAAAACAAAGTTTATATTTGGAAAGCTTATTCAATTTTGCATGGAAAACATATTTTACATGTTGGAATTGGATTTGAATTGCCCAAGTTATGAATTTTGCAATTTAAAAGGTGTAATTAAAGCATTGAATTATTACTCCAATTTTAATTAGGAAAAACAGTAAACAAATTGTATTGAAAAGGTTGAAAACATGTAGCAAATGTTTCACTGAACATTTTGAGCTATTAAACATAATTTTTGGATCATTATTGAATTTATTATGCATTTTTCCATAAGCATTTTTATTCTGCCCCTTTTAGTAAACAGAAGGAAACATGTTCAAATTTAATTCAATTGTGACCAAATAAAATACCACTGTGTAGAGTTTGTTAAGACAAAATTTTAGAGCCCAAGTTTGCTCAATTTGGGTGAACAGAACTCAAGTTATGAATTTCCAAAGTTTCAAATTTTAATAGCCATTTCTGTATTTAATTATTTAGTGCAAAATTTATTACAGAAACATGTTGACATTTTTACATATTTCGAAAGTGCTCACAGTTATGAATCTAGAGAAATTTGAATCACCAAAATTGGAGCATTTTTCAATTTGTTATTGATTTTAAAAATAAAGGTTTAGTTCTGTTTTTCTGGAGTTCGAGGAATAAAAGAAAAAGGCCGAAAAAAGAGGTGGCTTTGCGCCTCGGGGGGATTCGAACTCGGGGCTCCAGGGCGTGCGGACGGGGTGCGCAGCCACTGGGTTGGCTGTGCGTTTGGTATTAGATCTGGTATGCGCGGGGTTTTGAGGTGGGCCGGTGGCGTTAACTGAACCCAAAAGGTTCAGACTTGCTCGTGCAGGGAACGGCGACGAGGCAGCTGCGGTGGCGCTGCACGAAGGCAGTCGCCCAGCGCGAGGAAGATCGAAGGGGAAGGGGTCCAGGAGGCCAGGGAATCACCTTGGGGAGGCTTGGGGGAGGTGTACACACTCGGAGGTGGCCGTGGGCGACGAGGACGACGACGACCGGGCGCTCCCGCGGGCGGACGACGTCGAGGAAGACGAGCTCGGCGCGGCGGTCCTGGAGCCTCCCAGGTCCGGCCGAGGGGACGAGGACGAAGAGGGTACCGCTGGGGTTCCATTCCCGCCGCAACCACAGCCCGAAACCGAACGTAGCGGCGGCGCCATGAGCTCCAAGGGCCGGCCATGGTGGTGCTCTCCCTCTCTCGGTTCAGATTCAGAAAAAGGTACAGAGAAAGGAGAGAAAGGGAGGGGAAAATGGCGGCGGCTGGAGAGGAAGAGGGAGAAGGGAGGCTAGGGTTTGGGGGCTTGGAGGAGGGGGTAGATAAAGGAGGGGGACCAGGTGGGGAGAGGAGACCATGGAGGGGAGGGAGGTCACGTTCTCCTCGTGACTCCCTGTACGGAGAAGAAAGAGGAGGCTAGGTGGGCTGGGCTTGCTGCTGGGGTTGTAGGTGGGCCGAAAAGGCCTGCCTCCCCTGGTGTTTTTTATTCTTTTCCTTTCTTTTATTTTAATTTTTTTGTAGCAAAGGGATAAGGGAGAAAGAAAAGGGTTTTAGGGTTTTATAAATTTTTTGAAAACAATTTTATTACATTGAGCATATTGAATGCCCAAGTGCACCAATTTTTATTTTTGAAAATTTCAAATTTTGGTTTGTGGTTTGACTTTGAATTTGAAACTCAAATTAGGGTTTTAATAAAAGGTGATTTATTTAACCAAGCAAATATTAATTCCAATTCAATTTTTATTGAAAAACAATTTGAGTTTGAAAACACAGGTGCATTGTTTTGGAAATTTAGATTGATTTGAATTTTTGTTTTGTTTTTGAATTGGTTTGCAAACAAGGTGCAAATGATGCATGTGATGCAATGCCATGAGAAAGAAAAGCAAACAATTCTAGTTGGGGGGGGGGGGGGAATCCCCCGGGTGTTACAGTAGTTCTTGCGAAACAACTGAGTGGGAGGACAGTACAAACTCAATGAGATTAAAGAATCTTCGTTACCATGTCAAGAGTAGCGCATCACTGGAAGTTGTTCCAGGGTTTCCTATTTTGACTAAGTAGAAGACACTACATGTGATTGTAGATACTTCCAATGAGTTTGCGAACTAAACCACAAAAGTCCTAAAACTTTGTACTTAGACCAACTTATGGTTTAAGAGTAAAGTGTTGTTTTGACAACAGAAGGACCTGGACCTTATAAAGTAAGCAAATGATGGGCCATGACTTCGTAAAATTGACTATGCGTCATTATATCTGCCATAGTATCCTTGTATGAATATCAAGTCTGTGACTTGGTAGTCCTTTCGATAGGCATGATGCCTAACGATAGCAAAAGGTTCTATATAGCGACAAAGACATGGATTTTACATCCTTTGAAAGTTGTACTTATCGAAAAGTTGTTTTCGACGAAGTTCAAAGAGTTGACTACTACAAGATTTTGATCTTCCGTAGTGATGTTTTAGTCTTTGCGGATAGTTCTAGCAAAAGTTACATATTATGATATGGCAGTTGAATAACAAAACCAACTCTCCTCTTGAGGAAGTTTGATCGAGGATGTGTACTTGACACAGTCTGAGAGTTTTGTAAAATTCAAAAGGTTGCTAGAAAGGTATGCACACTTCAATGGTTGAAGTGAGCATAACTAAGTTGAAATCTTTACCTTAATGAAGTTATCAAAAGAGTTTGATTCCATCATGAACGATAAAGATGCTTGTAGAGTTACAAGAAATTAAGTGGGAGCGCTATGACATATTTCCAATACTTTATGTAGATGACATATGGTTGATTGGAAAATATGTATTTTAAATTAACACGGTTAAGATTTTCTTATTGATGAAAGGCTTAAAAGATATTGGGCATCGATATCTATAAGAGATGGATTGAAGCGCCTGATATGATTGAAGCCAAATTACATAGATGAAATATTGATGTAAGTCAATATCGAAATGACAAGAAGGAGTTCTTGTCACATGGAAAATAATTGAGCAAGATTCAAGTGTTTTGACACACGATGAGCATCATTGAAATTGAGATTTCTAAGTCATGTTTCCATGCTATGTACACAACCAGATGAGTCTTATGCTATAAAATGTTATAGCAGGATAATACATATGATGATTAGACAATAGTGGGAGAGATCCTTGTGTCATTTTAGAAATGCTAAGGATATGTTTTCCTATGTAATAATGACAAAATATTAGTTGTAATATGATACACTAATAGTCTTGTCATTTATTCAAGTAATTTTATCTCAATTAAAACATGTGATGAAGAGTATCACAATAGGCTGGAAGAGATTTCCATGTTGGATTTGAAAGAGTTTCAAAATTAAAATATTGTGACAGATACTACAACAAAGGCTAAAGTATATCGTTGTGTTGAGAACTGATAATAAGCGTATTTTGTGTCAAGGAGTTCTTTATTGAACTTGGTGAATTTCCAAGAATGCTAACACTATGAAGCTACATTTTCACAATGTTAGTGACATTGTTTTAAGCTGAGGAATTAAGGTTTCACCGATTGACCATATATATACAAAGCCATCTCATTAAAGAATGAGTGACGCGTGTAGACGCAAAGAACAAGCAAATACAATAGGACCTGAACAGTTCAGATCTTTTTGATGATTTTTACCACATGCGAAGCATGGTAATAACACTGGAACACCATATGTGTTAAGTGCTTACAAACTAGACTATTGAGTCTAGTGCAAGTGGGAGACTGAAGGGAATATGCCCGAGAGGCAATAATAAAATGGTTATTATCTTATTCCTTGTTTATGATGAATGTTTATTTCTCATGCTAGAATTGTATTAACCGGAAACGTTGATACATATGTGTTTAATAAACAAACAATGGTTCCTAGTAAAGCCTCTCTTTTAACTAGCTCGTTGATTAATAGATGATCAAGGTTTCCTGATCATGAACATTGGATGTTGTTAATAACGGGTTCATGCCATTAGAAGAATGATGTGATGAACATATACCCAAAGTGAATATAGAAATGCGATCAAGTCATTAAGTTTACATTGTTATATCAAACATACGAAGTAACTTATTCCTTAGACCATGAGATCATGTCAATCACTGATACCGGAAGGGTGCTTTAATGACATCAAACGTCACATCGTAAGAGGGTTACTATAAAGGCGCCGCTAGGTATTCGGAAAGTATTAGTTGGGGATCATGGATCAAGAGTGGGATTTGTCCATCCAAAATGACGGAGAGATATACTCTAGGCCCTCTCGGTGATATCACATCAACACCGCTTGCAAGCACGTGATATGATCACAAGGATGTTATATCATGGGAACAAGAAAAGAGTACTTGTCGGTAACGATATTGAAGAAGGTACCAATGATCGAATATCGGACAAGTAATATATCGCGAGACAAAGGGAATAGTTCACGACGTTGATGGTTCACACGATCACAAGAGTCATCGTTGAATATATATAGGAGTCATGACGGATCTCCAGATCCCGCTGTTGATTATTGATCATGTCTATCTTATTCGCGAACCGTAGGGTGACACACTTAAGGTTTCATGACGTGTTTGAGAGGATACGGAATATCGAAGAATATTTTGGGCAACACCGAAATTGTTTCGGGGAAAATTGAAATAGTTCAAGGGGTTTTTCGTCGAATGGTTGTTAATAGAATTAACAAATGATTCGAGGTGCTATATGCAAATGTTTGTTAATGGAATTAACAAATATAAATAAAGAAATAAAAATGTTTTATTTATTTATTAAAGAAAAACTCTTGGATTTTCTAAGTGGAGTTTTAAGGGAAAATGAGTGGGTGTGAGTGGAGTGTCCACTCAAATAATGAAGGAAGAGGTGGGGGCACACCATGGGGCTGGTCGCACCCCCCTTAGGCTTCCTCCCCCTCTCCTATAAATAGAGGGAATGAGCTCCCTCTCTCACACACACTTGCCCACCTCAATTCCTCTCCACCTGCTGCTCAATTCCATGGTCTCCGGCTTGGCGAAGCCCTGACCGTGGGATTCTTCTTCACCACCACGCCATCCTGCTGCTGGAGTTCCGAGGGATCCTCTACTTCCGCGCCCCGCTGGATCGAGGGAACGGAGGTCATCATCAACCGTATGTGTGACCGATCACGGAGACACCGCCGGATTGCGCTATTAGGATCGGTGTGAGTACGACTACGCCAACAACAAGATTTGATCTCGTAATGCTTTGTGTCTTCGAGGGTATGTGTTCTCCTTAACCCTCTCTTTTCCCGTTGCACTTCGTCTCCTAGATTAGATCTTGGCCTTTCTGATGTCTCTCGCGTAGGAAATTTTTTGTTTTTCTATTAAACGACCCCTTCATGATATGCGATAAACTTCCGAGAATTTGCGCGCATAGAGTATGAAGTTAAATCCATTAAAATGCGTGTTCGGAGGTCCCTCAAGAAATTTTTTGAGTTTCATTGTGTCTCATAGAGGCATTTAAGTAAACCATGAAAATATAAAAAGATGTACTAAATATCAAAAACCTTCGTGCTCGAAAAATGTTCAAAGGTTAATAGGATCAGTTGTGGCCATAAGAAGTTGGGCAACAAAGCACTTCCATTGTACAAATTGCTCAAGAAATTTGAAAAGTTTGTATGGACTAAAGAAGCAGACAAAGCATTGGCACAATTGAAGGAAACACTGGTAAAGGCTCCAACTTTGGCATCCCCAAAGGAGCACGGACCCATGTTGCTGTATTTAACGGCAACAAATACGGTAATCAGTGCTATGATAATCGTGGAAAGAAAAAGGACAAATAATCAAGAAATCCTGGATCAACATCATGTGTATTACTTTAGTGAGGTATTCTCAGAGTAAAAAAAACACCCACATTAGCAAAAACTGACATATGTCATCTTTTTCTCATCAAGCAAACTCTGCCATTACTTCCAAGGACACTCAATAATAGTGGTTAGTAAAGCACCACTAGGATACATAATAAACAATGCAGATGCAACATGCAAAGTCGCCAAATGGGGAATCGAGCTTGCGTCATTCGACATTAAGTACCAATTCAGGATAGCGATTAAATCCCAGGTTTGATGGATTTCATCCCCGATTGGACAGAAGCAATGGAAAATACTCCAATACCGGACTCGGAGTACTAGATAATGCATTTTGACGAATCAAAAATGAAAGAAGGTGCAAGATCCGGCGTTGCCCTCAAATCACCCAAAGTGGGGTGTTGAGTGTGTGGTATAGGGTCAGCCCCTGGCAAATTACTTGTCGAAACTATTGGATTCGCTCCAAATTCATCACATAAATAGGAATTAACTTTATAAAAGAAAAACATGTAAGAACTATTTTCTACCACAATACTAATAATAGGCAGAAAATCACTATTTCTTGTAAACAACACACTGATAATTCATCCCAATCGGATTCACTCCAAAATTCATCACATAAATATTTTTTCTAACATGCCACTACATCCAAAACACTCAGTAACAATAGAGTAACAACCTACACATGCTAAGAATAAAATTTATAAAAGCACAAAACTAATGCTAGGAATAAAAGCACTATTTCTTGCAAATAACACATATAATTCATCACAATTTGATTCACTCCAAAATTCATCACATATATACTATCCTAGGCATAAGGAATACAATCCAATTGGATTCACTGCCAAATTCATCACAGATTAATTTATAAAATACACACAAGGTATCTCTATTTTTTTTGAAGATACATGCATGCCATTTACAAATGGAGATTCATTTTCACACAAGGAAAATTTATATGGATAGATATTAACAAGGGCTATCTAGGACAGTTGGATTTATATTTCTTTAGATATTTAAAACTCAAGTTATCCACATAATAGTTGTTAAGTTTTGGGATGAACCATGTGGTGATGCCCCTTTATTGAGTTTTTGGGACTTAAATCCTTGTATTCAAACTTGTGTAGGTTTCTTCTTCACATAAAAATATTTCATTTATAATTATTTTTGTTAATTTTTGATATTTTAATCATGTGTCGATGCCCCTTTATTTTTATTTCTTTGTGATACTTGTTGTATTTGTGTTGCCTTTTGATGTGTTTGTGTTGGAAGGTTGTTATACCATTTTAAGATAAAATTGATAGTTCATGCAATAGAAGATTTAAATATATAAGAAGTGAGAAAATTCATAGTTCACCACACACCACACCAAACGCCACAGGAACCCACACACACCACTATAGTATACTCATCAACGATATTGAGACGATCTACATTGCTATTATATTCGTGTAGATTCCCCCACTTCCTAGAAATCTCGAAGCCCATGAGAGCGTCCAAAGCGGCATACATGACTTGATTGAATTTCAATGGAACGTTGCCCCAACCAAATATTATGAGGTCTTCTAAGTCAGCCTTTCCCTTTGTCTTGTCCTTCTTGTTTTTATTCTTCTCAAGTTTTGTCTCAGTAATAGCATTGGCAAGAGCATAGAGACTCGGAGTAGGATTGTCGGTTGGATTCCAGATATCCCTCTGGAGGTAAACCGCATACGTAATATCAATTCCGTAGTATCTCAGCATCTGCACATCATTATGGATAGCCGCGTCGCAGAACTGGATGGTCTTGTCACTTAAGAATCCCACGAGGAGCCGCGGCACCGCATCAGCCTGGCATATCTGGAATACCAAAGTCTCGAACACCACCGAGAGTTGAAGGACGGCGTGGAGCCTTTGATCGGGTGGAAGATCCCTCTGTCGACCCTAGACATGGTCGGTGAATTCGCAGTCGAGGCCAAGCATTTGATCGGTGCAGCGTCGAGGAAGTACTTCTTCACGTCGTGAACCCACCTCTCCACACATGATGCACGAAGGGTGACCGTGACCTTGAAATGCATTTCTTCTTTGTTGAAGTAGTAGAACATAGATGGAGGTGCGCGCACGAGCGGCTCCATTGGAATGGAAGAGGGATCGTGAGAGGGTTTTTGGCACATGTATTAGAGAGAGGCCTTGACAGATTAGAGAGAGAGAGAGAGAGAGAGAGAGAGAGAGAGAGAGGAGAGGTGTGCTTATTCCATGGATTATTGTAGAATATATATAGTAGGGAAGCGGGATATGAACAGGTCGGCCGGTTCTTTACGTATGAACATGGACTGATCGATTGTTTCAACTTCCAAAGCATCGAGTACCATTAATTCATGCGGTTTCAACTTCCAAAGCGAACCGGCAGGAGATTAATAGGCGGTTTACGTATGGAAACGATCATGTTTCACTTTTAGTCCCAGTTGGATATAATGACGGGTAGTAAAGATAACCGAGACTAAAGGTGGACCTTGTGGCCACAGCCTGCCGCAACTCCTTTAGTCCCGGTTGGTGTCACCAACCGGGACTAAAGGTCACTTTCAAACCGAGACTAAAGGATAGTCGTGCCCGCGCCGCGTCCTAGCCGTTAGCTAGCATTAGTCCCAGATCCCAAACATAAGACCTATTTTCTACTAGTGGTAGCATCAATGTTCTTTCCTTTTTGTTGTATCGATGCCAAAGGGGGATAAGTTGCTCTAGTAGGTCACATGATTTGCTAGGGTCTTGCACAAGCATATGCTTTTATCATTTCTTTAGAGCTTGTGTCCCATTTAATTTGTGTTGAACTATTTGTTTTATGTTGTGTTTTGTGTTGAAACTTATTTCTTATGTTCGTGCATATGGAATTATGTTCAATGGTTGAGATCTTAATTATCATGCATTGCTATATTGGTATATTCTAATTCTCTATGCAAAAGGTATGATCGCCACCATCTTTGAAGATTAGCTTAAAACCTAGATGTTATGCTTCCTAAATCTCTAGTGCACAAATTTAGGGGGTTATTTTTATCTTCGAACATGATAATTGGGTTAGCACTTTATTTTTGCAAATCCTAGTGTTTTCATCTAACAGAAAAAGGGGGAGACTTAAAGAACATTTTATTTATGCCTAGTTTGATTTTGTGTGTTAGACAACAACATGGGTGGTTATCTAATTCTGTGTCAAGTGATACAAGTGCATTAGGTTAATATTCCCTGGAAGAAATGCTCTGAAAAATCAAAGAGGAGCCAGATCTTGTCTATCAGTGAAAAGCAGGCCAGAGACCATGACATAAAACTCCAGAGTATCCGGGCTCTAGGAAACTGGAGACTCTGGTCTCTTCTTTCAGTGTTTTCGTGAAACTCGCAGGTGCCCCCTCAAAGTGTGGCCGGAGTAGTCTATTTGCTCGGAGACTTAGTGTAACTCACAGATGGCCTCTCCGTAGTAACCCGAGAGTCAGCTTGAAAACTTTGGAAGTTTCCGGTCAAGGCCAAAGACTTCGACCCTCCAAGCCGGAGGCTCCGTTGTTAGTTGCTCAGCAACGGCTAGATTTGGGAGAGTGGTTTAAATACCCCACTCCATCTTCAACCTAAGGTAGCTCTTCCAGAACATCAAGTCCATCACGTTTGAGCTCACCAAAAGCAAGAGATCTCCCAATCCCTCTACCCAAACTTGTTGATCTTCAGAGGATTGAAGGAGAAGGCCCCGATATATATCTTCACCAAGATGTTTGTCATTTCTCCCTCATTCACGGGAGTGACTTGATCCTAGGGTTTCGGCATATTGTTACTTACTTGTGTTTCTTGTAACAGATTTGTGGTAAATTTGGGAGCCCCAATTCAATTGTGGGTGTGTGTGCCCCAAGATCATTGTAAAGGCACCGGATTCTGCCTTGAAGGATTCCAATAGTGGAAGATGAACTAGGCCTTTGTGGCGAGGTTCATCGGAGAATAGGCTGAGGCCATTGTGGCAAAACACACACCCCTCCAACAAGACGCAATCCCCTTAAAAGAAGGAACTCGAGAATACATCATTGTCTCTGTGTGCTTCCACTTTGGTTCCCTCTATCCTTTAGCTTTACTTTGTGCTTGTTTCTTGCTTAGTATAATCCTTGTCATATATGTAAATTCATCTTAGTTGCATATCTAGACAATTTACCTTTGTGTCAAGCCTAAATCGAAATAGTATTAAAATTTGGAGGTAGCACCTATTCACCTCCCCTCTAGGTGCCCATAGGATCCTTTCACAAACCTAGGGGCCATATGGCTTTGGGCCTTCTTTCTTCGGTTCCTTCTGGGGTGTTGTCCAGGACGCCGTTCTATCCTTCCTCCATGAGTTCCACGCGGGCTCTTCTCGCCTTGATGAAGTGAAACATGCCTACATCACACTACTCCCAAATAAAAGCGGATGTGCTCTCTACGGAAGGCTTCATCCTAATCTCCCTCCAGAATTGCATGATGCAATTGATCACCTGCATTCTCACCACGCGTCAACCCTTCACTGAGTGTCTTGTGATGTTCGAGCAGTCGGGGTTTATCGAATGTCGCCTCTTATCTAATAACTTTCTTTATGCAATTGACCTTGCCCAGAGCTGCCAAATTCGCAAGGTCCTTGCGGTAGTGCTTAAGCTTGATTTCAGAATGACGTTCGACTCCGTCAATTGGGATAGCCTTGATTTAATCCTCGAGGCTCGTGGTTTTGGCCCCAACTTTCGTGGCTGTGTTTTGAAGATTCTCTCCACCAGAAAAACGGTTATCCTACTAAACGGAGTCCCTAGGCACTCAATTAATTGCAAAAACAAGTTGCGCCAGAGTGACCATTTGTTCCGATCCCCTACCCTTTTTTGTAGTCGCATAGCTGCTTTAGTGCCTCATTGCTGATGACGTGGGGGACGATCACCTTTGTCATCTCCCCGCTGACGATCCCCCATGCCCCGTCACCCAGTACGCTGATGTGATGGCGTGTAACACACGTTCGTTGGGAGGCCCCAAGAGGAAGGTATGAAGAGCGCAATAGCAAGTTTCCCTCTGAAAGAAACCAAGGTTTAACCGACCAGTAGGAGAAAGAAATCACTTCTAAAGGTTGTTGGAAGCTGATGTTGGCAGGGCGCACTACCGGTTCAATAGCAACGTGGAATCTACACAAGACAATCAAGTAACTTTGCCCCAACGAAACAGTGAGGTTGTGAATCTCACCGGTTTTGCTGAAAACAAAGGATTAGATGCATAGTGTGGAAAATAGTACTTGTTTGCGGTAAATGAAAAGAGAACAATCATGGCAGTGAATGAAAGGAAAACAATGATTGAAGTAAAGAAAGCAGTGTTTGTTCTGGTTGTATTATAAGTGTAAAAGAAATGACTGGGGGTCCACAGTTCACTAGTGGTGTCTCTCCATAAAAGATGAATAACATGCTAGGTAAACAAATTACAACTGGGCAATTGACAGATATAAAGGTTGCACCGTAATGCATATGCATGACATGGTGATTACTATGTGATTCATGCGGGCATTACAACAAGATTCATAGACCGTTATCCAACTGCATCTATGACTAATAATCCACCTCAGAGCGTAATCCAATCAAACCTCGGGTATTAAGTTGCAAGAAACAGATAATTGCATTAAGCAAAGTGTGTAATGTAAACAATGTAAACATTGTTGTTTTCTCCCTAATGGCAACAACACAACTCCCATCTGTTATGTTTCTGTCACTCGAGTGTGGATAAAAGGGAGGCATGAACCCACTAACTAGCATAAATACCCCCTCTTGGAGTTACACGCATCAACTTGGCCAAAGAATCTACTAGTAACATAGAGCATGCAAGATCATAAATAACATAAACATGAAATAACATGATAGATTGATAATCACTGGACATAGCATTCAATATTCATTGGATCCCAACAAACACAACATGTAGCATTACAATAAGATGATCTTGATCATGTTAGGCAACTCACAAGATCTAAAAACGAGGCATAAAGAGGAGAATAGAACCATCTAGCTACTGTTATGGACCTGTAGTCCAAGGATGAACTACTCACGCATCACTCCGGAGGCAGGCATGGTGGTGTAGAGCCCTCCGATGATGAATTCCCCTCCCGGCAGGGTGCAGGGGAGAGCTTCAGAACCCTCCGGAACTAGGGTTGACGATGACGACGGCTACATAACTTTTGGTGAAAAAAAGGCTCGGGTGTTTAGGGTTTTCACGAGGACGAGTTTATATAGGCGAAAGGGCTACGTCGGTGGGTAGCATGGGGCCACATCACGTGGTGGCGCGGGTCTTTGGGCAAGAAAAAAATAGCGTGTTATAACGTTATGATGTTTTTGCGTGATATACCGTGCTATTTCATGAATAGCTCAATAGCAAGAAAATGTGTTAAAATTTAACGTGGTTTTGGCCCCAACTTTCGTGGTTGTGTTTTGAAGATTCTCTCCATCAGAAAAACGGTTATCCTACTAAACGGAGTCCCCAGGCACTGAATTAATTGCAAAAATAAGTTGCGCCAGAGTGACCATCTGTCCCCCTACCATTTTTTGTAGTCGCATAGCTGCTTCAGTGCCTCATTGTTGATGACGTGGGGGACGATCACCTCTGTCATCCTCCCGCTGACGATCCTATTTTCGATGGAACAAAAATAAAAAGTTTGGAACAAAGCTAGAAGTAAAACAAAGCAAGGAAAAAAATAGCGTGCTACGAGAAATAGCGGCAGCCTCATCCAGATGCTATGCATGCTATATCGTGCTAATAACGTTCTATATCAAAATAGCGTTTTGAAAAAACTATCAAATATATCACAAATATTAAAGGATTCCAACAAGAAAAATGATATAGTTCAAAAAAAGTGAGACCAATATTTGCATAACCACATACCAAATTGTTCTCTAGTTGACTAGAGTATAATATCAACATCCCAAGGGGCAATAAGAAGATAAAAAGTTACTTATTTAGAATTAGAAACATGATGATGTCATCTTCACGATTGTTATTCATCGGAAGCACCTTTTTTTTATTCTTCCTAAGGTTGAAAACTCGGGTCTTTGGCGGGTCAAGATGGCAACGGGGACGGGAAAGGACCATCCAGCTGCTCTTCACGTACGGAATGAGCCAATGCGCCCATATCCAGCTGCTAACGGACTTAACGGGCCGAGCCCATGAAAGCATTTCCTTCAGCGATACCGATACAAGGGTAGGAATCGCCCTGCCTTTCCCCGTGCGCCGCCGCCAAACTGCTCCGCCGCCACTCCTCTCCTTCCACCCCCTCCCCCTCGCCCCCCGAAGTGCTCCCTCGCCCCCGCCAATCAACGCCCACGCCCCCACTTCTCAGCCGCCAGTCCACCCCACGCCTACACCCCCACACGCACGCATCTCACATCCCGGAATCCCCAATCCCATCGCCTGGCCAAAGATCGACCACCATCACCGGCGGCGGGCTTCATCGGCAGTTCATCACATCCGCCCGCCCCCCTACTCGCTCTCATACGCCCGAGATCGACCACAACCGGCAGCGCATCTCATCCTCTGTAACCTCACCTGCTCGTCGCCTGCTGCTCTTGTCTCGCGTCCTCGTCGCCGTCTCTTGCTGGTACTCTTGTCCCGGTGGTCGGTAACAGTTTCGAGTTGACGAAGACGACAAGCTACCTTGCCTCCTCCTCCTCCAGCAGCAGAGTAGCGCACGACGCCATGCTCCATTGTCGCCGCCATGAGCAGCAGCCTGCTTGATCCCGTGCAATAGGCCCCACGGTGCCGCTCTGTTCCTCACTTCTTCCCCCCGTGGGGATCGGGTTACCACCATTGACGGGGATGGGGATTCGCGGGGATCGGGGCGGGTATGGTGGAGTGCCCCCCGGAGGTCCCCGTCCCCGTTGCCATCTTGACCCGCCATCCACCATGCCCCCGCGTCTGCCAACGCTGCCCGACGAGCTTCTCGAGGAGATCTACCTCCGCCTCCCGCCGGACGAGCCCTCCTGCCTCGTCCGCGCCTCCTTCGCCAACAAGCTCTGGCTCCATCTCCTCACCGGCGCCAGGTTCGCCGATTTCTACCACAAATTCCACCAATATCCTCCATTGCTTGGCCTCTGCCCCATGGCATCATACGCTGACGACCTCAATGATGAGCATCTATACCCTGTCCTGGACGAAGACCTCGCCAAGCGCTACCTATTTACCAACAAATTCCGTCCTCGCATTCCACAGGACAATGATTGGGGCGACTACCACCACAGCGTGCAAGACTGCCGCCATGGCCGGGTTCTCCTTGAACATGGTCACCACGAATCCCTAACAACGCTCTTTGTCTGGGACCCCATGACGGGCTGCCGGAGGGAGATGCAGCCCCTTCAAGCCTACGCCTGCGCACTCTACTCTGCGGCGGTGCTCTGCGCCGTCGCTGGCTGTGACCACCGCCATTGTCATGAGGGCCCCTACTTGGTCATCTCCGTGGGAATGGAGGAATATGAGGATGGAGAGTATGGGGATTTCTTCGCGCGCACCTGGTCCTCCGAGACGGGTGAGTGGACCCAGCCACGATATGCTCCTCATCTTCCATCTATTCCACTCATCACAGCAAAGCCGCCTGTTCTCATCCAAGACAAGTTATATGTTCTAATCGATTATCCAGTTGAGAACCAAAATGAGATACTCGTCTATGACCTCCATTCCAATACCTTGTCGACGCTTGATGTGCCGCAGCTCCCGGAGTCTTGCATGGACTTCGACTGTTACACTCACATGGCTATGGAGGATGGCGCTTTGGGGTTTGCATTAGTGGACGAGTTAGCTCTCTGTGTGTGGTCAAGGCACGTCAGCTCAGACCAAGATGAGCCGTGGGCTCAGACCACGGTGATTCAGAATCTCAACAAACTTCTCGGCTTTCAAAACCCGAGTAAACCCTTTAGACTGGTTGGAACTATGGAGGGCAAGAGCATCGTATTTGTGGCCACGGACATCGATGTATATGCGATTGATCTCAAGTCAGCGCGCTGCAACAAACTATGCAAGAATGCAAAATCCACCGTCTTCATTCCGTACACGAGTTTCTACAATCAAACAGGTAATTTCTACATGTCGATGAATTACATTTCATGTTTCTGTTTGTCAAAATATGTCTACTCTTGAGTCATTCAAAATGGTATGCCTAAATATGATTATGCCTGCTTAATTAGTTCTCATTTTATATGCTACCATTTCATCTCCTTTTCAGAATCATGCTTAGTTGCCATTTTAAATAGTTCCATCTTATCCATTTTCCTAGCTATGACCCTGTTCCAACAAGCAATCAAAGATATAGTGAGAAAGTGGACTGAATGTATAGGTTTAACTAGTTGAGTGCCCGTGCGTTGCCACGGAATACACAAATTAGATTTAGAGACATTTATCATAACTTCTAAAAAAATTAGATATGGAAATATTGATCAAAACTTTTATGAGTATGCGCTTGCATGTGGATTTCGATTTTGTTGCGATAAATATTGTGAGAATAATGCTTGCTTATGTAGAATGTTCTAGTAGGTACTAGTAGTACTGGTTGTAAGCCTTAGGCTGCTCTGTCATTCTGGTTAGCAGTAGAAAGCTTTAGAAGGCTGTAGAAATCTGGTAGTAGAAGGTTGTAAAAATCTGGCAGTAGAAGGTTGTAGTCACACACCTTTGTAGCCTATATATATGGCACTATGTAATACAAGCTGAGCAAGCATTAGCAGCACATAGCAATCAGAAAACACCTTCCCACACACACCTGTGTCTAACATTTGGCATCAGAGCCAGGTTGGCAAGGAGAGGAGAGGATCCTGAGAGATGTCAGCTCCAGTTGAACATGGTGTTGCCCGCAGTGCGTCTCGCCAGTCACGGCGCCATTCCCCTTCACCACCACCGAGACGACCACGTCACCGCAAGGCTGCAAGGCGCGAGGTTGTTGTCGAGTGCGTCGTGAAGGAAGTTGGCGGTGGCAATTACCCGATGCTAACGCAGACGAACTACACCGAATGGAGCCTCCTCATGAAGCTGAAGCTGCAGGCTCGGGGCATTTGGGATGCTATCGAGCTCGGCGCCGACGACTTCCACGAAGATCGGATGGCGCTGGAGGCCATCCTGCAAGCGGTGCCACCTGAAATAATTCCTGGTTTGGCTGTCAAGCGGACAGCAAAGGAGGCGTGGGAGGCGATCCGAGCCATGCGTGTTGGTTCAGACCGCGTGCGGAAGGGCAAGGTGCAGCAGCTGAAGTAGGAATTTGAGATGATCTCGTTCCACGACGGGGAGTCCGTTGATGATTTTGCACTGCGCCTCACCAACTCGTTACAAGCCTCGCCATGCTCGGAGCACCTATCGACGAAGCTCAAGTCGTCGAGAAGTTCTTGTTGGTTGTGCCACCTAGGCTGTCGTAGATAGCACTTGCAATCGAGACCCTCCTTGACACTTCTGATATGTCGTTGGAGGAGGTCACTGGTCGGCTGAAGGCACCAGAGGACCGTCTCGAGTCACCGGAGCCGCTGCGTGAGCAAGGCAAGCTTCTACTCACCGAGGAGCAGTGGCAGCAAAAGATGAAGGAGCGCCAAGGAGGCAGCTCCTCCCGACCTACGCGTGGAAGGGCACAACAACGACGTCGGCCACCGCGTAAGAAGAATGGAGAAGGTGGCAATGATCGTGCATCAGCTAGGGAGAGCCCAGCGCGATGACACATGCCGCAACTGTGGCCGTCGTGGTCATTGGGCCAAGGACCGCTGGCAGCCTAGGAGAAACGGAAACATGGCATATTTGGCCCAAGCAGAGGAAGATGATGAGGAGCCTGTTCTTTTCATGGCACAGGCTAGCGAAGCTCCTACCCTAGCCTTGACGGTGCAGCAAAGAGAAGCTCCTGCCCATGTCATGAAGGCTCAGCAAAGCGGCGCAACCATGGTGGTGCAGCAAAGCGTCGTTCAGCTCCAGCCATAGTGCTGAAGGACAACATCGCCACAACTCCAGAGCAAGCTCCACTTCACATTGACGAACCAAAGGCAAAAGCCTACCTTGGGACGAGCGGCGATGATGAGCGAATCGAGGGCTGGTACCTTGACACCGGTGCCACAAATCACATGATGGGCCGTGGCGACGCCTTTGCCGAAATTGACCGAACGGTCACGGGCACCGTTAAATTTGGTGATGGCTCAATTGTCGAAATCAGGGGCATCGGCACCATCATCTTCGCCGGCAAAAACGGCGAACACAAGGCTCTCACCGGCGTCTACTACATCCCACGCCTGAGGAACTCGATTATCAGCATTGGCCAGCTCGACGAGAGTGACGCAAGGGTGCTGATCTGGAGAGGTGTGCTTCGCATATGGGACCGACAAGGTCGACTCCTTGTTCGGGTTAGGCGCGGCCAGAATCGTCTCTACGTCATCCACCTTGAGGTTGCCCGACCAATCTGCCTCATTGCCCGTCGTGATGATGTTGCTTGGCGCTGGCATGAGCGACTTGGGCATCTCAATTTTGATGCTTTGGAGAAAATGGGAGGCCTCGACATGACACGTGGGCTGCCACGGTTGGAGCATGTGGAGCAGTTTTGCGACACGTGCACCAAGCATCGCCGCAGCGCATTCCCTCGGCAAGCAAGGTACCGCGCACAGGAACTACTTGAGCTCGTCCATGGCGACCTCTGCGGTCCTATTTCGCCGGCAACACCTGGTGGTCGGCGCTATTTCTTGTTGTTGGTGGATGAAGCCACTCGTTACATGTGGGTGATGGTGCTGGCAGCTAAGAACAACGCACCAGATGCCATTAAAAGAGTCCAGGCAGCAGTAGAAGCTCAAAGCGGACGCAAACTGCCACGCCGATAATGGCGGCGAGTTTACTTCAGCAGAGTTTGCCGCCTACTATGCTGATGAAGGGATCCAGCGCCACTTCTCCGCTCCATATGCCCCACAACAGAATGGAGTATTCGAGCGGCGGAACCAGACGGTGGTTGCGATGGCGTGTGCTTTGCTGAAACAAAGGGGTATGCCGACTAAATTTTGGGGGAGGCGGTGAGCACTGCCGTCTTCCTGCTAAACCGAGCTCCCACCAAATCCCTCACCGGAAAGACGCCGTATGAAGCATGGCATGGCCGAAAGCCGGGTGTCCACTACCTTCGAACCTTTGGGTGCTTGGCGTATGTCAAGGAACAAGGAAACCTACGCAAGCTTGATGACCGCAGCTCTCCTGTTGTCTTCATCGGCTACGAGGAAGGAGTAAAGGCGTACATGCTGTTAGACCCGGCAACAAGGCGTGTCCGCATCGCCCGTGATGTTATCTTTGATGAAGAGCGTGGCTGGGATTGGGCAGCAAAAGGCAACGGATACTCCGGTAACAACTTTGACATAGAGTACATCATCAAGGAGCCCAACCAGGCGTCCAGTTCAGGAGATGATGAACCCGTGTCGTTGAGACATGCAGATCAAGGTGCCTCAGCCAGCGCACCACCATCACCTCCATCTGCTCCAGCAAGTGATGCACCCCTGGCAACTCCAGAATTTGCCACGCCACCGGAAGATGATGATGATCGACTCCATGCTGCACATGGCGATACACCAGTTCGCTATCGCATGGTCGAGAATCTGATTGGAGGAGAAGAACCGGTGCCCGGCCTAGCACCACCACTACAAGAAATATGTTGATACATGACCCTTTTTTATTGACCATGGATGAATTTGTCATAGATCCATGACCATGTTTAATTTGTTGGTCATGACATGTTTGGGAGGGACTAAACGCATGACTTTTTTGCCAAAAAAGTCATGATTTTCTTTAACAAGATGGTCATAGCACATGATACCTGGTGTATGACCCTTTTTTTTGCTTAACTAAGACCAAATTAATTGGTCATGCGTTTGTTGGCAGTAATTTTTGGCTATGTATCATGGCCACGTGTCAATTTTTAATCATCCACTGAAAACAAAAATAATGGACAAATTGGGGGCTTGAACCTGAGCCTCCTAGATGCTCTACAACCCACATAACCACTAAGATACCAATTCTTTCATGATAAATTGGAAGCGCCACTGTATTTGTACGCTTTGTAATCGCTTATATTGGAAGCGCACCGAACTGACAGGTGGGGTCACCTCCCTCCGAGCTGACATGGAGCCCCGCTGAACAAACAGAAGAATAAATTCGCAAAATAGTGCTCCCGCGGGGTCTCGAACCCGCGCTCTCGCGCTTCGTATGCGATAGGCTAACCACCAGGCCAACCATTATTTGTTGAATAATGTACGCATTCGGCCTAGTTGACATGTGGGTTCAACCGAACATGGGCCTTTGGTGCAACGAATGGCATTTGCTACTTGGACTGGGCCATATTTCAGCCTGGACAGCATGCAAGTGTCAGAGTGGGCTTTCCTACCTAGCTTGGTTTGGTTGGGTTGGCTCGATTTTATTTTCTTTTTTTTGTTTTCATTTTTTATAATTTGAATTTGACCTTCAAATTGACTAAAATAATTTTTTTTTTAAAAGATAAAAATATCTCTAGAAACTATAGACCAATATGAACCATTTTTTGTTAAAAAACATAACCAATCCCATAATCATATATTTCTTGGGACTTTAGGGGATTTTGAATTACGGTTTTGGAGTCAAAACGTCGGGCTTGATCATTCAGACTTAGGTGTAGAATTTTGGAAAAATCTTGGCGTTTCTATGAAGAAATAGGTACTTGTGTATCCAAAAATGATTTTTACAAAAAATCATGAGCAAACTACGAGGCACCTGCAGTTCAAAATTGACTCGTTTCCAGCTGAATCGACAGAAATTTGTCTTTTTCAAAAGAGGTGTATTTAAATCTATTTAGAGGTAGAAAATTTGTTATTTGTAGATAAAACATGACATAATAGCTTTATAATTTTATTTTGTACAATTTGCTAACATATTTTTGGTATGTGCTTCACAAAAAACCGACTTTTGACACTCCGAAAATGGAAAATGATATTTTTATTCAAAGAAAAATAAAACTTTCTTCGTGAACATTGTTATTTGTACCAATATGCATCTTTGTGTGGAATATGGTCACATTTAAACAAACTATGCCATGAATGTGGCCAAAACATCCGTCATTTCACCCGAAAGCCACGAATCTTCGTACGAGATAGCTCATTTCTGTGAACACATTTTCCACCAAATTGTCTTATTCCAATTTTATTATTTTTGGTGGATACTAGGACATATATAACAACACCACGCGAAGATCTTGCATCGTTTCGAGTTTTTTTGAATTTTCTGGAATTTTCAAAGCCGGTTTCGGGAAACGGTCAAAACGGGGGACATGACCATTCGTACCTAGGTGTTGAATCTTGATGAACTCTTGGTGTATCTGTGTTGAAATAGGTACTTGGCTACCTAAAAATGAGTTTTTCAAAAAATAAAGAGCAAACTACGAGGCACCTGTAGTTCAAATTTGGCCCGGTTTCAGCGGAATCGGCTGAAATTTGTCTTTTTCGAAAGAGGTGTATTTTGAGCTATTTAGAGGTAGTAAGTTTGTTATTTGTAGATAAAATATGACATAATATATTTAGAATTTTACTTTGTACATTTTTGCAACATATTTTGTGTATGTGCTTCACAAAAAAACCCAGTTTTGAGACTCCAGAAAGGGAAAATAGTATTTTTATTCAACGAAAAATAAAACTTTCTTCGTGAACATTGTTAGTTGTACCAACATGCATCTTTGTGTGGAATATGGTCACATTTAAACAAACTATGCCATGGATGTGGCCAAAACATCCGTCATTTGGCCCGAAAGCCACGAATCTTCGTACGAGATAGCTCATTTCTGTGAACACATTTTCCACCAAATTGTCTTATTCCAGGTTTATTATTTTTGGTGGATACTAGGACATATATAACAACACCACGTGAAGATCTTGCATCGTTTCGAGTTTTTTTGAATTTTCTGGAATTTTCAAAGCCGGTTTCGGGAAACGGTCAAAACGGGGGACATGACCGTTCGTACCTAGGTGTTGAATCTTGATGAACTCTTGGTGTATCTGTGTTGAAATAGGTACTTGGGTACCTAAAAATGATTTTTTCAAAAAATAAAGAGCAAACTACGAGGCACCTGTAGTTCAAATTTGGCCCGGTTTCAGAGGAATCGGCTGAAATTTGTCTTTTTCAAAAGATGTGTATTTTGAGCTATTGAGAGGTAGTAAGTTTGTTATTTGTAGATAAAATATGACATAATATATTTAGAATTTTAATTTGTACATTTTTGCAACATATTTTGTGTATGTGCTTCACAAAAAACCCAGTTTTGAGACTCCGGAAAGGGAAAATGGTATTTTTATTCAACGAAAAATAAAACTTTCTTCTTGAACATTGTTAGTTGTACCAACATGCATCTTTGTGTGGAATATGGTCACATTTAAACAAACTATGCCATGGATGTGGCCAAAACATCCGTCATTTGGCCCGAAAGCCACGAATCTTCGTACGAGATAGCTCATTTCTGTGAACACATTTTCCACCAAATTGTCTTATTCCAAGTTTATTATTTTTGTTGGATACTAGGACATATATAACAACACCACGTGAAGATCTTGCATCGTTTCGAGTTTTTTTGAATTTTCTGGAATTTTCAAAGCCGGTTTCGGGAAACGGTCAAAACGGGGGACATGACCGTTCGTACCTAGGTGTTGAATCTTGATGAACTCTTGGTGTATCTGTGTTGAAATAGGTACTTGGGTACCTAAAAATGATTTTTTCAAAAAATAAAGAGCAAACTACGAGGCACCTGTAGTTCAAATTTGGCCCGGTTTCAGCGGAATCGGCTGAAATTTATCTTTTTCGAAAGAGGTGTATTTTGAGCTATTGAGAGGTATTAAGTTTGTTATTTGTAGATAAAATATGACATAATATATTTAGAATTTTAATTTGTACATTTTTGCAACATATTTTGTGTATGTGCTTCACAAAAAAACCCAGTTTTGAGACTCCGGAAAGGGAAAATGGTATTTTTATTCAACGAAAAATAAAACTTTCTTCTTGAACATTGTTAGTTGTACCAACATGCATCTTTGTGTGTAATATGGTCACATTTAAACAAACTATGCCATCGATGTGGCCAAAACATCCGTCATTTGGCCCGAAAGCCACGAATCTTCGTACGAGATAGCTCATTTCTGTGAACACATTTTCCACCAAATTGTCTTATTCCAAGTTTATTATTTTTTATGGATACTAGGACATATATAACAACACCACGCGAAGATCTTGCATCGTTTCGAGTTTTTTTTTTGAATTTTCTGGAATTTTCAAATCCGGTTTCGGGAAACGGTCAAAACGGGGGACATGACCGTTCGTACCTAGGTGTTGAATCTTGATGAAATCTTGGTGTATCTTTGTTGAAATAGGTACTTGGGTACCTAAAAATTATTTTTTCAAAAAATAAAGAGCAAACTACGAGGCACCTGTAGTTCAAATTTGGCCCGGTTTCAGCGGAATCGGCTGAAATTTGTCTTTTTCGAAAGAGGTGTATTTTGAGCTATTGAGAGGTAGTAAGTTTCTTATTTGTACATAAAATATGACATAACATATTTAGAATTTTAATTTGTACATTTTTGCACCATATTTTGTGTATGTGCTTCACAAAAAACCTAGTGTTGAGACTCCGGAAAGGGAAAATGGTATTTTTATTCAACGAAAAAAAAACTTTCTTCGTGAACATTGTTAGTTGTACCAACATGCATCTTTATGTGGAATATGGTCACATTTAAACAAACTATGCCATGGATGTGGCCAAAACATCCGTCATTTGGGCCGAAAGCCACGAATCTTCGTACGAGATAACTCATTTCTGTGAACACATTTTCCACCAAATTGTCTTATTCCAAGTTTATTATTTCTGGTGGATACTAGGACATATATAACAACACCACGCGAAGATCTTTCATCGTTTCGAGTTTTTTTGAATTTTCTGGAATTTTCAAAGCCGGTTTCGGAGAACGGTCAAAACGGGGGACATGACCGTTCGTACCTAGGTATTGAATCTTGATGAACTCTTGGTGTATCTGTGTTGAAATAGGTACTTGGGTACCTAAAAATGATTTTTTCAAAAATTAAAGAGCAAACTACGAGGCACCTGTAGTTCAAATTTGGCCCGATTTCAGCGAAATCGGCTGGAATTTGACTTTTTCGAAAGAGGTGTATTTTGAGCTATTTAGAGGTAGTAATTTTGTTATTTGTAGATAAAATATGACATAATATATTTAGAATTTTACTTTGTACATTTTTGCAACATATTTTGTGTATGTGCTTCACAAAAAAACCCGGTTTTGACACTCCGGAAAGGGAAAATGGTATTTTTATTCAACGAAAAATAAAACTTTCTTCGTGAACATTGTTAGTTGTACCAACATGCATCTTTTTGTGGAATATGGTCACATTTAAACAAACTATGCCATGGATGTGGCCAAAACATCCGTCATTTCACCCGAAAGCCACGAATCTTCGTACGAGATAGCTCATTTCTGTGAACACATTTTCCACCAAATTGTCTTATTCCAAGTTTATTATTTTTGGTGGATACTATGACATAGATAACAACACCACGCGAAGATCTTGCATCGTTTCGAGTTTTTTTGAATTTTCTGGAATTTTCAAAGCCGGTTTCGGGAAACGGTCAAAACGGGGGACATGACCGTTCGTACCTAGGTGTTGAATCTTGATGAAATCTTGGTGTATCTTTGTTGAAATAGGTACTTGGGTACCTAAAAATTATTTTTTCAAAAAATAAAGAGCAAACTACGAGGCACCTGTAGTTCAAATTTGGCCCGGTTTCAGCGGAATCGGCTGAAATTTATCTTTTTCGAAAGAGGTGTATTTTGAGCTATTGAGAGGTAGTAAGTTTGTTATTTGTAGATAAAATATGACATAATATATTTAGAATTTTAATTTGTACATTTTTGCAACATATTTTGTGTATGTGCTTCACAAAAAAAACCCAGTTTTGAGACTCCGGAAAGGGAAAATGGTATTTTTATTCAACAAAAAATAAAACTTTCTTCGTGAACATTGTTAGTTGTACCAACATGCAGCTTTGTGTGGAATATGGTCACATTTAAACAAACTATGCCATGGATGTGGCCAAAACATCCGTCATTTGGCCCGAAAGCCACGAATCTTCGTACGAGATAGCTCATTTATGTGAACACATTTTCCACCAAATTGTCTTATTCCAAGTTTATTATTTTGGGTGGATACTAGGACATATATAACAACACCACGTGAAGATCTTGCATCGTTTCGAGTTTTTTTGAATTTTCTGGAATTTTCAAAGCCGGTTTCGGAGAACGGTCAAAACGGGGGACATGACCGTTCGTACCTAGGTGTTTAATCTTGATGAACTATTGGTGTATCTATGTTGAAACAGCTACTTGGGTACCTAAAAAATGTTTTTTTCAAAAAATAAAGAGAAAACTATGAGGCACCTGTAGTTCAAATTTGGCCCGGTTTCAGCTCAATCGGCTGAAACTTGTCTTTTTCGAAAGAGGTGTATTTTGAGCTATTGAGAGGTAGTAAATTTGTTATTTGTAGATAAAATATGACATAATATATTTAGAATTTTACTTTGTACATTTTTGTAACATATTTTGTGTATGTGTTTCAAAAAAAACCCGGTTTTGACACTCCGGAAAGGGAAAATGGTATTTTTATTCAACGAAAAATAAAACTTTCTTCGTGAACAGTGTTAGTTGTACCAATATGAATCTTTGTATGGACATAACTGCCGTAATAAGTAATGTGAGCTGAGAAGAATTTTGTGTGCATGTATAGTATTCCTTCCGACACTTATTTTGGATCGGAGGGAGTATTACTTCTCGTTAACCTAAATTTGGACTATGCAGTGGGGTCTAGAAGAGGCATGTCCCAATTTGCCTTAAGTTCGCGCGGAAACGAAAATATATCTCCCCCTGAAACCACGAAAGAGCGCGCAGAGCCTCCCCCAGATAACGCCCCGTCGCCCTATGAGCCGAAACCCTAATCTCCTTTCCCACGCCGCCGCCCCCTTTCTTTCCCAAGCCCGAAACCCACCTCCGGCTTTCCTCGCCGTCGTCGCGGCCGAATTCGCCTTCTCGTCCCCATCTACAACGCGCCCTCCTCATCTAAATTCTAGATCTGCCCGTCCTCAGGCTCGTGCGTGATGTCAATTGCTGGGCCGCATCTCGTCTTCGATTTCCATCGCGCATCCGCATCCGCATCGCATCGCCTACTCCTTAATCAATCCAGCACCAACGCCGCCCGTGGATGACGAGGGGACCCGGACCTAGCATCTTTTCCTTACCACCGCGCATCCGCATCCCATCGCCTCCTCCTTAAGCAATCCGCATCCCATCGTCTTCGATTGCCACTGCGGCTCTTTTCCTTTCGGGCGGCCGCCGCCCGGGATGCGTGAGATCGCGCATGGGCAAGGAGGCACAGGACGAGCGCCAGAGGCGTCCGTTACCATTCTCTCTTGCTCTCCTCGTGATTCACAGATCTCCGCCGCCGCTCCATCTCCCCCAATCCCGGTCGGTCCTCTACTTGGCCCCCGCCCCGTCTCCCCCGATCCCGGCCTGTCCTCCCCTCGTTTCCCCATCCCCGAAGCTTCCTCTCCTCTGCTTCCCAGCCCCTCGTGCAGAAGATCGACGGTCACCGCCCCAACCTGGCCGACGGGAGGGGCGGCGCTGCTCGCTTGCTGTCCAGCCAGGAGGGTCCAACCAGCAGGGCGCGACGGCTCAGTTCCCACCTCTCAGTTCCCTTGTGATACTATTTTCATCATTTGATTCAAACTCTCTCTGTTTGTTTTGTCCGGCAGATCAGAGATGGCGGTGCCTCTGCTGACAAGGAAGATCGTGAAGAAGCGGGTCAAGCACTTCAAGAGGGCCCATCATGACCGCTACATCGGGCTCAAGGTATCCACTTCCCCTTCTAAACTTTTACCCAATGGAATTTGTATCTGCCACACGTTTTGATTGCTGAGTCAGATGATGTGTTGCAGTTCTAGATCGCTATTGCTATCGCCGGTGTGGTTGTTTGGCCGTTCCAAGTATCTGGATTTTGTGCGTCGTTATAGGTGCGGCTTATATGCCTAATTTATCGTTGTAGCTTGGGCAATGGTACTGTGAAATGGTAGGAGAGTGAGTACTGGAGTCAGCTTTACGGCTCTGCTAAGTTGACTCACGGTACTGGCTTAAAACTCATTAAGCATTGCAGACATCACACATGGCCTTAACCTTTAGAAATGTGTTCTTGTTGCTTTGAGTAGAAATTGCAGTTAATTTGCTGGAAATAAACTAAGTACTACATGGTTAACAAATTTCTTATTCTACTTTGCGCATGATTGAACACTTCGTGGAAAGGTGATGTCATATTTTGAGTGTAGTTGTTTTGATTCTTTATTTCTATCTGTGGGGTTGAAAGAAAGGAAATGATGCCTTAGTAAAAGGTCTGAGGAAGAAATCATTTTCTCCAGTGAACATTGGGATGAAGTAAGAGAGCACTAGCCCTTGCATAAGTATAGCATCGTGGCTCTTGCAAGCTCTTCTACAGCAATAACTTCATGACCTCATGAAGTGGGTTGGATAAAAAATGCGTGGCTTCATTCTAAGTATGAGTGCTTGCCTAGATTTCTCCCAGCAATCCTTACCCAATGGGATCTGAAGAAAATCTTTTCTTCTGCGTGATTAGTGCCTTCTCTCTGATCCTTTCATTTAAACGATTTATTTTTCCTGTTATACCACTATCTGTAATAGCAAGATGAGCATAAGTACCACCAATCAAAAGAACAAAAAATAGGGAGGAGGCTGAATCCAGTAAGAGGTAGATAGGGATTCTTTTTACAACCTTACAGTCAATTGTGGTACCATATTTTCCATTCTCAAAGAAAAAAAACTGGCCAAAATATCTGGACACACGTTGTATGCTTTGTAGTTGCATTATGCTCATCTTGCTATTACATATAGTGTTTTATGCTTTGTAGTTGCATTTATATACATACATATATTAAATGTTTGTATTGTTTTAGAATATGCTTACATGTTTGTAAAATTTGACCGAAACAACTGTAAGTACCCCTTGGTAGCACCTGTTATGCCACCTGCTAAACTTGTTTCTTCGTTAGAAGGTAGAATACTCTTATGTAAATCCTGAAATTCTTCTGTTTTTCCTTATGTCTTCCCAGCACCATTTTCTTCGATTTCAGAAACCATCTGATGATATGGACCTTGTGGGGGAAGTGACAAATACTCATGAGGCTATTCAGTAAGTTCAGATGATGAATCCTGAAAAATGTTTCTCTCTGTGTAGAATCAAGAGGATGTCCATATTAGTTATAGAGGGACATCAGTATAACTGCAGCAGAGTCCTTTATTCTCCTTGCTTTCTACTATTCTGCTGTGTATTATTGTCCTGCAAAGTTATTATGGTTGCACTAGCTAGCTCAAGTAGCACCAGTACTTGGAATTGTTTGTATGACTGTGAGGTTGTGCATGCTGATGTATGCCAAATTTCTGTATTTTGAGTTGGTATTCCATTTATAAGTTGTCTATATATACAGTCGATGTCCCAGTGAAGATAAAATATAGGCACCAAAGATTATTGGTGCTGGCTTTAGCTCCAAGCCATTTGTCATGCAATATTTATTAGTTGATGATGACTTGGGTATAAAACCATGGATTCGTATAGTCGGTGAATGCCATATTAGCTATGGGATCCAAGTTCCATCAATCTTTCTGCAGCAGAATCCTTGCTTCCCCTTGGTTTCTACTATTTACTTGTGTCATATTGTCCTGTTTAGTTGTTGTGTTTGCTCTGCATCGATAATGCTTGCTAATTGTGATTATCCTCTTTGCAGGTTTGAGTGCCCCGGAGGTTAAAGCACCAGGCTAGGCATTTCTTAATTTCACGTACATAAGGTCAGTGCACGATTGGTCCCATCCCCCTTGTTAAGTTTCCTGTGGTTTCTGTTGGGTTTTCCTGTGATACTGTGAAGGCACTGTAGCATGTATTTACAGTTTTCTGGTTTATGTGCAGTGCTTCAACCGACAGCAGAAAAACCAGTTTGATGTGTGGATGCTTCATGCAGTGGTGGCTAATGATCTATGTACCGATGACAGTTTTTTTGGTAAGTGTACTATGGTGAAATGTAATTGTTAGTTATTTTCTCGGTCAAGTATTAACTATTAAGCCCTACTACACCTGTATGACATGGCTGCTATAGCTGTCCACCTTGATGCCCCTCTAGAGATGTCATTACCAGAATGTGTTATGCAGTACTTGCCTGTGTGTTTTGTCTAACATAGTGGTGTTTTATTCTGCAGTTCTCAAAGGCTGTAGGGAAGATCAAAGATGCCATCTCAGTCCTGCCAGTAGCATCGGTGGACGCTGATAAGGATGAAGCAACAACACTTGCAGCTGGGTTGGATGTACCTGATGCTGGGTTTGGTTGGATGTACCTGATGCTGGTTGGATGTTCTTTCAGTCTAGACGATCTCCTTGGATGTTGGTTGGATGTACCTGATGCTGGGTTGTGTTCTGTTCATTTTTGTTTATCATTAGACTAGCGATTTGATAAGTGACATGCACTGTTCTAATGGGAGTGCAATGAACCCACCCTGTTTCTGTATTTGATATTTGATATCCACTGTCATTTGTTGATTAATACTTGCTGGATTAACAGTAGAATTGTACAGAAATGTGAAAGAGGCAATGGCCCATTTAGAATTGTACTCGACGAGGCGCTAAAATGATGGGCCTTTAGAATTGTACTCGACCAGGCGCTAAAATGATGGGCCTTGTCTAAACAGTGGCCCAAATTAATAAGAACAGAACGTAAGCAGACTGAATGGCTAAATCCCAGGAAACTAAAGGCCTAAAATAAACCACCTCGTAAGTTTGGCTTGAAAATTTTGGCATAAAAAAAATTGAATGGGCCAAATTGTTGGGCTTGGCCCGCGTATGGCAGCACTATGGACTGGGCTGATTCTCATCCATGACCTACTCATTTGGTCATGATTTTGCCACGTAGGATTGGCCACATAGGATGTGACGTGGCTATGGCAGGATATCACATGACCAAAACAATCGGTCATAGGGTTATGACTCCTCTGATTGGGTCATAGAGGTTATGACAATTCCATTTAATTAGTCATTGACGATCAAATAAGACGCTCGGTATGTGACTTTCCATTTTTGGTCAAAAGGGGTCATGAATCAAACTACGTGACCTTCTAGTGACAAAAATTGAGGGTCACGTATCAACATATTTCTTGTAGTGCGCGCAACCTCGACTCTGAGTTACACTTGGCCAGCACGGGGGAGCCATGCTCATTTGCAGAAGCTGAGCGTGACAAGGCTTGGCAGGAAGCCATGGGTGAGGAAATTGAGGCGGTGGAGCGAAACAAGACATGGGAGCTCGTGGATCTGCCACCAGGGCATCAACCAATAGGCCTCAAATGGGTCTATAAGTTGAAGAAAAATGAAGCGGGTAGAGTAATCAAACATAAAGCACAGCTGGTCGCCCGTGGCTTCGTCCAACAAGCTGGCGTAGACTTTGATGAAGTCTTTGCTCCTGTGGCTCGCATGGATTCAATCCGTCTGCTGCTTGCTCTAGCTGCCCAGGAGGGGTGGCCTGTCCACCACATGGACGTAAAATGAGCCTTTCTCAATGGAGAACTGAAGAAGGAAGTCTATGTGAAGCAGCCACCAGGTTTTGTCGTCCAAGGAGAAGAAGGAAAGGTTCTGTGGCTGCGCAAGGCCCTATATGGCCTGCGACAAGCACCACGAGCATGGAATGCAAAGCTTGATTGCACACTCAAAGAAATGGGCTTCAAACAGAGCGAGCACGAGCATGCAATCTACCGGCGCATCAACGGTGATACAACATTGCTTGTTGGAGTATATGTGGATGATTTGATCATCACAGGTTCATCCAAGGGAGCAATAGGGAGCTTCAAGGATGAGATGAAGAAAAAATTCGAGATGAGTGACCTTGGATTGCTTTCATTCTATCTCGGAATCGAAGTCCAGCAGCACGGTGACGGCATCAGCCTATGTCAGGCACACTGCGCCTCACGCATCCTTCAGTTGGGAGGAATGGAAGGCTGTAATTCTGCACACACTCCAATGGAGGAGCGGCTCAAGCTAAGTCGTGAGAGTACAGCAGAAAAGGTGGACCTGACGGAGTACCGACGGATCGTTGGCAGCCTTCGCTACGTCGTCCACACCAGGCCAGACCTAGCCTTTGTTGTTGGGTTCGTGAGTCGATTCATGGAACGACCCACGAAGGAGCACATGATGGCTGTGAAGAGAATCCTTCGCTACGTTGCTGGCACGACCCACTATGGTCTTCACTACAGGCGGAAGACAAAGGAGGCACGGCTGATTGGTTACAGCGATAGTGACCTCACTGGAGACATTGACACTAGGAAAAGCACGAGTGGCACACTATTCTTCCTGGGCAATTGCTTGGTAAGTTGGCAATCTCTCAAGCAAAGAGTGGTTGCTATGTCTTCCTGTGAGGCAGAGTATGTGGCAGCCGCAAGTGCAGCAACCCAAGGAATTTGGCTAGCTCGACTGCTGGGGGAACTCCAAGGAAGAAAAGCTGAGACAGTTGAGCTAAATCTTCCATAGCATTAGCCAAAAATCCAGTCTTCCATGAACGCAGCAAACATATCGATCTTCGGTATCACTTTATCAGAGGGTGCGTGGAAGATGGAAGTATCAGCACCAGTTTCATTGGTACATCAGATCAGCTTGCTGACATCTTGACAAAATCTTTGGGGCCAGTGAAGTTTAAGGAGCTGTGTGCTATAATTGGAATGGTCCAGATTAAGTCAAGCTTGAAAAGCAAGGATTAGGGGGAGAATTGTGAGAATAATCCTTGCTTATGTAGAATGTTCTAGTAGGTACTAGTAGTACTGGTTGTAAGCCTTAGGCTGCTCTGTCATTCTGGTTTGCAATAGAAAGATTTAGAAGGCTGTAGAAATCTGGTAGTAGAAGGTTGTAGAAATCTGGCAGTAGAAGGTTGTAGTCACACACCTTTGTAGCCTATATATATGGCACTATGTAATACAAGCTGAGCAAACATTAGCAGCACATAGCAATTAGAGAACACCTTCCCACACACACCTGTGTCTAACAAATATTGGTCTAGGCTTGCTTCTCTTCTTGCGATCACCACATTCTACTAAAGATGTTTTCCACATGTCAAAATGTAATATTTAGCTCAAGTTACCAGAAAAATGGTAAAACACATATTAAACAGTAAAAAGAAACACAAATGATCTCATACAACATTGAAGGAAGATTCAAATGAAATTATGTAAAGAATTATATTTCTTAGTTGCATACTCTCAGCCGGGGCACTTAAATCAGGCAAGTACACACAGGACTTCTTTAAAAAACAGTGCTGCCACATTTGCCAAAAGATACATGCCCGATTGTGGTAAAAAAAAGAGTGCAAAGTTCATTTCATCACTCTTCCCCTCACAGGCTCACATGCTCGCTCACTCTCCTCTGGTCTCGCCACAAAGAGCGACCAGCTAGCACTCTACACAGCTGCCACTCACACGCTCACATGTTTGCTGTGTTGCCCCCTGTATTTTCCCTGACTAATAATGCTAACTATGTTGGTGTAAAGATGTCAAGAACACGATACTTTCACGGAAACGTTCCAATTCCAATGTTTGAAACAGGGACTTGATCTTAACTTTACCCCAAGATTTGTTTTCTGCTGCCAGTCAACTACCCAAACAAAATACTCCCGAGCTTGCAATAACTGGTACCAAATTAATATTATAGCACTACCCAGTACTTGTCAATCTCTAAACTTGAGTTTCAATAAACACATGGGTCAAATATCACATTCCTGAATCCATGTCCTTAATATTTACCAGACGAGATATTTACCAGACTCGTCGGTATATGCTTGATGAACCTGGACACAAGGTAGTCAACTAAATGAACTGAATGTTGCATGAGCAAATCCCATTTTTAAGTGGCATATTAAAACACATTTGCACTAACAGGAACTTCCACACACAAACAGGTGTAATCATACATATTTAAAGTATACATGCCCATGTCTGCTTTGGAAGAACCACAACTAAATATATCGGCTTTGGAATAATAAACAGGTTGCTGCTCCATATATACTCATAATTCAGATAACAAAACTGCCTTCTGTGGTTGTTGTTTCATACACAGAAATTCAGAGAAAGAAAGGAATGATCTCAGATAACGATTCATTAATTTTGAAGTCGTCGCACAAATGGTGGGACATAACCCTCACCAACCTGCCCATTTGGTGTCGGTTCAGTGAGTACGAAGACTCTATGAAATTGGATATAGAGATAGAATGGGGAGCATGGCAGATAAATGTACCTTTGGATGCCGATGTCAACAAGCTACTGGAGGGCAGCGTCAAGATCACCACGGTGTCCCTTGGGGCGAGCATCTTGACCTCCTGCGTCACTAGTGGAAACAACCCCTCTCGTCCAGGGGGCCGGGGGCACCTGTCCCGGTTGCAACCAGATTCGGGACCTATGCCACGCATTGGTCCCGGTTTGTGTGCCCGGGGCAGCAGAAATCGCCTGGGGGCATTGGTCCCGGTTCGTTGGGAGATATTGGTCCCGGTTCGTCCCAGGGACCGGGACCAATGCCTAGCCACAGGCCACGTGGCACGCGAATGAGAATTTGTCCCGGTTCGGGCCACGAACCGGGACCAATGTCCCCCTTCCCCTATATATACTGCCTCAGCCCCCCCTCCATCTTTTTTTTTGCTTGGAGGTGTGAAGGAGGTGGGTGTTGGTGTGTGTTATTTTACTATGCACACGAGGTGTTCGACGAAATTCCCGAGCCACACATAAGCTCACTGGAAATGGTATCTTCGACCGAGGTTAGCAAACTTATCTTTTTCATCTGTAACTGATACATAAAAAAGTAGTATTTGTCGATGTACTGTGGTCATTTCTGTATTAATATGTTACTGTAATGTATTTTGATAAACTTAATTATACGATGCAGATGGATGCACAGCAGCGATGGATGTACGGTGACCGACGCACTTCCGAGTATATGGCAGGCCTGAATGAATTTCTTGCTGTAGCTCAGGCGAACAAAGATAATGGCTTCATGTGTTGCCCATGTGTTGATTGTCGGAACGTCAGAGAGCACTCTTCCGAAAGAATCCTTCACGGCCATCTACTTCGGAGAGGTTTCATGCCCAGCTATAATTGCTGGACGAAGCATGGAGAAAGAGGGGTTGTGATGGAAGACGATGAAGAAGAAGAAGAAGATCCTTTGTTCCCTGAATACGACGATACTGCAATGGAAGAGAATGCATAAGAAGGAGGTGATCAAGAACAGGCATCAGAAGAGCCCGATGATGATCTTGGCCGAGTTATTGCTGATGCAAGGGAAGACTGTGAAAATAAATTGGAGAGGTTGAAGATGGACAACATGTTACAGGATCACAAAAAATTATTGTACCCAAATTGCGAAGATGGTAGCACAAAGCTCGGTACCACACTGGAGTTGCTGAAATGGAAGGCACAGAACGGTGTGACTGACAAGGCATTTGAGAGTTTACTTCAACTAATGAAGCCAAAACTTCCAAAGGATAACGAATTGCCTGAGAGTACGTACGAAGCAAAGAAAGCTCTCTGCCCTCTAGGATTAGATGTGCAGAATATACATGCATGCATTAATGACTGCATCCTATACCACGGTGAGAAGTACGAGAATTTGGATGAATGTCCGGTATGCACTGCACTGCGGTATAAGATCAGAGAAGATGACCCTCGTGATGTTGACGGCGAGCCCCCCGTAAGAGGGTTCCTGCTAAGGTGATGTGGTATGCTCCTATAATACCACGGTTGAAACGTCTGTTCAGAAACAAAGAGCATGCTAGGTTGTTGCGATGGCACAAAGAAGACCGTAAGAAAGACGAAAAGTTGAGGCACCCCGCCGATGGATCGCAGTGGAGAAAGATCGAGAGAGACTTCCCAGACTTTACAGGAGAGGCGAGAAACTTATGGTTTGGTCTAAGTACAGATGGCTTTAATCCTTTTAGGGAGCAGAGCTCCAGTCATAGCACCTGGCCTGTAACTCTATGTATGTACAACCTTCCTCCTTGGTTGTGCATGAAGCGCAAGTTCATTATGATGACAGTTCTCATCCAAGGCCCGAGGCAACCTGGCAACGACATTGATGTGTATCTAAGGCCATTAGTGGAAGAACTCTTACAATTGTGGGGAAAACCAGGTGTACGTGTGTGGGATGAGAACGAACAAAAGCCGTTTGATCTACGGGCGTTGCTTTTCGTAACCATCAATGATTGGCCTGCTCTTAGTAACATTTCCGGACATACAAACAAGGGATACAATGCATGCACCCACTGTTTGGATAAGACTGACAGTGTTTTTTTGGATAAATGTAAAAAGGTTGTATATCTGGGGCATCGTAGATTTCTTCCGATCAAACATCCCGTAAGAAAGAAAGGAGGGAAAAATTTCAGAGGGTAGGCAGATAACCGAAAGAAGTCTGACCTCCGTAGTGGTAATGATATATTCGATATGGTCAAGGACCTAGAAGTAATCTTTGGTAAGGCTGCTGGCAGCCAACCAGTTCCGTACGGCCCTGATAAGCGCGCACCCATGTGGAAGAATAAATCTATATTTTGGGAGCTACCCTATTGGAAAGTTTTAGAGGTCCGGTCTTCGATCGACGTGATGCACGTGACAAAGAATCTCTGTGTCAATCTGCTCTCCTTCCTGGGCGTGTATGGGAAGTCAAAAGATACGCCAGAAGCACGGGAGGACCAGCAACGTATGAAAGACCCAAGCAACAAGCACACAGATACAGGGCGCCATTACTTAAGCAGTTACGCTCTTACTAAAGCAGAGAAGGAAATATTCTTTGAAGTCCTTTACAGTATCAAGGTTCCATCTGGCTTCTCGTCGAATATAAAGGGGATAATAAACATGGCAGAGAAAAAGTTCCAAAACCTGAAGTCTCATGACTGCCACGTGATTATGACGCAGTTGCTTCCGGTTGCATTGAGGGGGCTTCTACCTGAAAATGTTCGAGTACCCATTGTGAAGCTATGTGCATTCATGAACGCAATATCTCAGAAGGTAATAGATCCAGAAATTCTAACAAGATTACAGAGGGATGTGGTCCAGTGTCTTGTTAGTTTTGAGTTGGTGTTCCCACCATCCTTCTTCAACATTATGACTCATCTCCTGGTTCACCTATGTGAAGAGATTCATATTCTCGGTCCGGTATTTATACACAATATGTTCCCCTTTGAGAGGTTCATGGGAGTCTTGAAGAAATATGTTCATAACCGTGCTAGGCCAGAAGGAAGCATCTCGAAGGGCTATGGAACAGAGGAGGTCATTGGGTTCTGTGTTGACTTTATTCCTGACCTTAAAACGATTGGTGTTCCTGAATCACGGCATGAGGGGAGACTGAGGGGAAAAGTAACGCTAGGAAAGAAAACAATGATACCCAGGGACGGGCATTCTTTCACCAAAGCACACTACACAGTTCTACAAAATTCTATGTTCATGGCTTCGTATCTCGAGGAACACAAGAATATTGTACGCTCCGCAAACCCGGGGAAGGATGACTCATGGATTAAACGCAAACACATGGAGACTTTCGGAAGTTGCTTGCAAACACATCTTATAAATGACACCAATGTTGAAGATCAGCTGTACATGTTGGCAGGGTCACCATCTTCGACTATTGGGAGTTTTCAAGGGTACGAGATAAATGGGAATACATTTTACACGATCTCCCAAGATAAGAAGAGCACCAACCAAAACAGTGGTGTCCGCTTTGATACAACAAACGAGAATGGAAAAAATGACACATACTATGGTTACATAGAGGAGATATGGGAACTTGACTATGGACCTTCTTTTAAGGTCCCTTTGTTCAAGTGCAAATGGGTCAACCTGAATGGAGAAGGGGTAAAGGTAGACCCGCTTTATGGAATGACAACAGTGGATCTCAACAATATTGGTTACAATGACGAACCATTCGTCCTAGCCAATGATGTGGCTCAGGTCTTCTATGTGAAGGATATGTCCTCCAGACCAAAAAAAAAAAGAAAAAATAAGGAAACAAATTCATCATACGATGAGCCGAAGCGTCACATAGTTCTCTCAGGGAAAAGAAACATCGTGGGAATCGAGGACACGACAGACATGTCAGAAGATTATAATAAGTTTGTTGAAATTCCACCCTTCACAGTGAAAGCTGACCCCACCATCCCGTTAAATAATGAAGATGCTCCATGGTTACGGCCGAAGCGATCATAAGCAAGGGACACGAAGAAAATTCGGAAGACTAGATAGGGATGTTGTTGGTGATGTGTAATAATAAACGTGGACTACATGATCATAGTTCTTATAACGTAGTATGAACGAGATTTTGTTAGCCAAAATGATATTTATACACATTCTGTGATTATGAATGGAGTAGGTGCAAGTTTGACCAATAATTTGTATCGATCGGTCAAAAGCTGGCAAGCATTGAGTGCTTGACAACTATGACCAGTCTGACTTCATTATTATTCCAACCAGCGGCACACCCACTCACTTTTCTGTTTCTCTCTCCTCCGTCTGTTGGTGATGTGTAATAATAAGCGTGGAATACATGATCATATAGTTCTGTTTGATCAGTATTTTGTATTGACCGGTAAAAAGCTGACAACTATGACCAGCCTGATTTCATTATTATTCCAACCAGCGGCACACCCACCCGAGTATGAGATAACTGTAGGCAGATATTCCAACCAACTGAAGGTTCTTGAGATCAGAAATATCAAAGAAATTCCACCACACTATGTTTTGAAAAGATGGCGAAATGATGCTCAGAGTGAACCTTCGAAGGAGAACTATGGTTCTTCTGTTGTAGACGAAGATCCCAAATTCTCCGTGTTAAAAAGGTACAACTCGCTTTGTCGAACTTTATATAAAGTTGCAGTGATTATGAGGAGCATTGCCGAAATTGATTGGCCTTACCTTAAATAATTCGGCTTAGTGGGTTCATCTATCCATGCATCCGTCGCGGCGATCGCAGTGATTATGAGGAGAAACGCCTTCAATCGGGTCATCATCATTTGGCGACGCAGAATGCCTTGTATGCTCTGGACTCACTCGGAAGATCACAAGAGAAAACAAAAATTATACGATATTTATATTCAAATTATAAGCAAATAGTAAAATAATCAATAGTTTCAATAGTTAGAATAATTATTTAGTTAAACAAAAAATGGATTTGAATTAGTTATGCAAATTCTAGCACTTTTCATGTTGAAATGTTTGTCAAACTCGAAAGTATATAGAAGTTATTAATGTGCAAACTTAAACAATTTTTAAATTTTGGCGCTAAATTTTTTTGGCGCGCAGGGTGCTACCAAATTTTGAAATAAGTATTGGTCCCGGCCCGTGGTACCAACCGGGACCAAGGGGGGGTACCTTTAGTCCCGGTTGGTGGCACGGGCCGGTACTAGAGCCCCAGTTGTATAAATATCTCGGCCCTCTCTCCAGGCCGAGCCACCACCCAGGGCAGCGGACATGTCTTGGCGAAGCCCTGCCGGCGGCGGGAACGGATAGGAAGATCCCGCCGGTGCTGGTTCCGCCGGCGGGGTTGAACTAGGGGACGCGTTTTTCGACAGGAAACATATATATTAAAAAGGCCCGGGGGCCGTGCTTACATAGGGGCGCGGCGCGGCCACAGACGGCCGGCCGTGCTTACATAGGGGGCGGCGGCGCGGCCACAGGCGGCCGGCCGTTTCTTGGGGGGAGGGTAGCCTAGGCTATATCTATTTAGGGGGGGGCGCACCGGCGCGGGCCTACTCCTCATCGGAGGAGATGCAGTGGTAGGCAGGTGCCTGCCACAGGTGGGCAGGCAGCTGGGGCGGGCCCGCCGGTGGCTGCAGAGGCATCGGGGGCGCGTGCGGCGGCGGCGGGGGCAGCTCCTCCTCCGGCTGCGGCGGCGGCGGCGGCAGCAGCTCCTCCTGAGCCCATTCGCCACCGTTCCACGCCCAGACCATCCCGTACTCCAGGCCGGGGGGCAGCGGCTGTGGCGGCGGCTAGTCCTCCGACGCCTCCATCTCGGCGTTCATGCCCTGCCACCAAGGCGCAGACGCTGGAGGGGGCGGCATGGCGTCGGCGGCGGAGGCGGCGGCCAGGACCTGCTCCCACTGCTTGACCTCGTCCTCGATGAGGGAGCGGCGGGAGGCCTCGTAGGCCTCCTCCAAGCCGGCCTGGAGCTCGGGGTTGGACTCGTCCTCGACGATGTCCTCCAAGAGCCACAGCTCCGGCTCACTGCCGGGCGGTGGCGCGGGGTAGTCGGCGGCGTTCTCCTCCGGGACCATGGGGATGTAGGAGCGACGGCGCTGGTCGTGCTCCTGCTGGAACCAGATGGCCCAGTTGGGGGAGCTGCGCGCGTACGCGCGGTCCCTGAGGAGGTGGGCCGGCAGGAGACGGCGCCGGCGTTCAATCTCCTCGCGCGCGGCCTCGTTGGTCGGGGGCGGCGGCACGGGGATGCGCTGCGGGTTCAGGTGCCAGCCGTCCGGAAGGTGGACGTCCGGCCAGAACACCGGCGTGGCGTGGTCCCTGTGCCACTCGGCCTCCTCCTTCCGCACGTAGCGGCGGAAGCGCTTGCCCGGCGCGGCGCGGGGCGGCGGGCGCGCTGCCGGAGGCGGAGCGGGGACGCGCGGCTGCCCCCCAATCCGGACGCCTCCCGGACCGAAGCCGAAGGCCTCCGGCGGCGCGCGGGGGACGCCGGAGCCTCTCTGGCCGGCACCGCTCGACGACCCGGCCTCGTGCTCGTTCTTCGGGCGCTTGAACCAGCGGCAGGGCGACATGACGGCTAGGGTTTGGGTGGGCTGGGGCACGGGCGGGGTGAATGGGGGTGTACGGGCGGCGGGGGTCCTTTAAAAAGGACCCGGGCAGGACTGGCATGCCAACCGGCGGCCGGAACATGGCGGCGGTTGCAGACGGCCATGAATGCGCGTGGAAGCCGAGGCGTGCCGTTCGTGGCCACGCACGCGCGGGGAAGTGGAGGCGTGGGAAGACGAGGCGGCCAGTGGGCCCTTTGACCGCGCGTGGCTACGGTCTTACTTTAAGGGACCGGGCGAGCCAGCCACTAGGTCCCCGGCCAGTGGCCCCTTTGACCGAATGTAGCCAGTGGGCTTAATAAAAGACGCGGGCCAGTCGGCCCTTTGACCAAAATGTGGCCACTGGGCTTAATTAAAATACGTGGGCCAGTGGACACGGTTGGGGAAGAAGAGGCCGGTTGGGGATTGCGAGACAGAAGCGAAAAAATGAAACAAAAAACGAAAAAAAAACTGCCGCGGCAGAAAAAGTGGTCGCAATATAACTTTTTCAGAGAAGGTATCCATCCCGGTTCCTAACACGAACCGGGACGAACTCCCTGGCCAGGTTCGCCACGTGGGCCATCCTAACCATCCCGGGTCCTGGCACAACCGGGACCAATGGGGGAGGGCCATTTGTCCCGGCTGGCCCATCCCGGTTGCACAACCGGGACAAATGGGCCTTACCAACCGGGACTAATGCCCTTGTTTCCACTAGTGCGTGTAGAGGTGCCGCCCGTGAAGACACCGGTGTCAGAGTTGTGTTCTCGACCTCACGACCACCTCGCCTCATGGCGCCCGAGGTTCTGAACGCCATACCGCACCACCTCGTCACCTACCACTCCCTCAGCCCCCACCATCCCAATCCACGCAGCTGCCGACCTAGAATTCACCCTCCCAAACCTCAATTGAGAAAATCATTAACATACTTCACCAAGTCCATATCCCTAAAAGCAACCTGCATGGCAAATGAGACAATGTAGCTAACAACACGAGGTACTAACTGAAAGAAAATCTTTATATCCCCAAACGTTGAAAATAAAGAGTTACATTTGATTTCTCAGTGTTTTGGAAGGTCGTCAACATGAACTACTGTTCAGCTACAAAATCTTGATGATACCTCGAATACACGCCAATAATTGGAAAAAGGTGTATCTGCATCCTAGAACCACAACTAAATATATCGGCTTTGGAATGATAGATTTGAAGTGATTAGCCATACTTGCTTGGATTTTTCCATCTCTATTATTGTGAGAGATTCCAGAGATGACTTCACCTGGCAACTGGTGGTTGTCTATGGTTCTCCATATCTGGAAAAGAAGGTAGAATTCATTGCTGAGCTTCATGATATCATGGAACAGAGTTCACTCCCTACTCTTTTGGGGGGTGACTTCAATTTAGTTAGAAATGTTCAGGAGAAAAGAAATGGTGTGGTTAATGCTAACCATACCATGCTATTTAATGATTGGATTAATAGATGGGCTTTGCTTGAGATCAAACCTGCTAACAGGACCTTCACCTGGTCAAATAACCAAGAGGACCCCATCATGGCTACACTTGACAGGATTTTAGTCGGTACTGATTGGGAAGCTAAGTTCCCCCTTAGTACTGTTAGAACATTGCCTAGGCCTGTTAGTGATCATGCTCCCCTCCTCCTGGATACTGGATCTGTTGCCAGTCTAGTGCCCAGGCTTTTCAGGTTTGAAAAATGGTGGCTAGATTATCCTGATTTCATTACCATGGTCCACTCTGTTTGGGAATCTCCTTGTCATCTTTCTGATCCTGTGGATAGGTGGCAATACAAGCTTAGGATCCTCAGGAAGAAATGTAAAGGATGGAGCATCAATATTGATGCTGCCAACAAAAAACTTAAAAATGACCTTCTCCAGGAATTTGATATTCTAGATACTTTTTCTGAATCCTCTCTCCTTTCTGATGAAGAGAAAGCTAGGCTTAAGAAAATCAAGATTGATCTTGATAGGATCCTTAGGGATGAGGAAACTAAAGCATGGCAGAGATCTAGGGATAGATACATTAAAGAAGGGGATAGGAATACTGCTTATTTTCATGCAGTAGCTAATCAGAGGAGAAGGAAGAAACAAATAACTGTCTTAGATGGTCCCTTGGGTCCTGTTTCTTCTAGGCCTGATATGACTAAAGTGGCTTTGGCCTTTTATAAGAAACTATTTGCTGCTGAGCCTAAGGCTAATATTTCATTGGGCCCTGACTTTTGGGACCCAGAAGACCTGGTCACCTCTGAGGAGAATGATCTCCTTCAGAGACCCTTCTCTGCTGATGAGATTAAGTAAGCTATCTTCAGCTCTTATGCTGGAGAGCCCCTGGTCCTGATGGCTTCTCCTTTCTTTTCTATCAAAGGTTTTGGGATCTAATCAAGGTGGATTTTATGGCCCTGGTGAGAGAATTTGAAACTGATAGGATGGCTGTCCATAGGTTGAACTATGCAATTGTTACTATGATTCCTAAGGAACCTGATGCCAGGGATCTTAAAAAAATTAGACCCATGAGTTTGGGAAATTGTAGCCTTAAAATCATTTCCAAAGCTATCAATAATAGGCTCTCTTTGATAGGTAGCAGGCTTATTGCTAATAACCAGACTGCCTTTATAAAAGGGAGGTTTATTTTGGAGAGTGTGGTCTCTGCACAGGAGTTAATTCATGCAGCTCACTCTAGGGGGGTTTCCTCTCTTGTGCTTAAAATAGATTATGAGAAAGCTTATGATAGGGTTAACTGGTATTTCTTAGATGAGATGTTGCTAGCCAGAGGGTTTGGTCCTGTTATCAGGGCTTGGATTAAATCCTTGCTAGTTGGTGGATCTTTATGTGTAAGGGTTAATGATGAGAACAGTTCCTACTTTAAAGTGGGCAAGGGGCTTAAGCAAGGAGATCCTAGTTCTCCCATGATTTTTAACTTTGTGGTTGATGTCTTCTCTAAGATGCTTGCTAAGGCTGCCAACTCAGGTTTGATTCAGGGTCTCCTTCCTCAGGTGGTTCCTGGTGGTGTCATCAGCCTTCAATATGCTGATGACACCATCCTTTTCCTTGAGGCCAACCTTGAATTTGCTAGGAACTTAAAATGGCTTTTGGCCTGTTTTGAGAGTATGTCAGGAATGAAAATCAACTATCATAAGACTGATATAATGGGGATTCATGTGGGGGGTGCAGAGATGAATATATTTGCCCAGGTTTTCTGCTGTAAGGTCTCAGACTTCCCCTGCAAGTATTTGGGTGTCCCCCTCCACTTTTCTAAACTAAGGAGGGAGGACCTGCAACCTATTGTTGACAGAACTTTTAAAAGGTTCTCTGGCTGGAGAGGGAAGCTGCTTAATTATCAAAGTAGGCTTATCCTACTGAAGGCTTGTATTGCCAGTATTCCCATGTATCTCTTGTATGTTCTTAAATTTCCCAAATGGGCTATTGCTGCTATCAATGCACAAATGTCTCACTTCCTGTGGAGTGATTCAGAGGGCAATAAGAAATACCACCTAGCTAACTGGGAGTTAGTAACTCTGAAAAAAGATTTTGGGGGGCTTGGAATTCAGAATCTTGGTGATTTCAACTTGTGTCTGTTAGCCTCCTGGGTTAATAGATATCATAAAGATGAAATTAAAATCTGGAAGCAAATCATTGATTTTAAATATAATCCTGACCCTAACATCTTCTCTGCTGTCCCGGGGGTCTGCTCACCTTTCTGGAAAGATGTTATGTGGGCTGCCAGAGCTGCAAAGTGTGGCTTCAAGTGGAAAGTGGGTAATGCTCGTAAGGTTAAATTCTGGAGTGATGTGTGGCTTGGGAACTGTAGTTTAGCAGTTTGTTATTGGGATCTGTTTGAGATCTCCAATGAACAAGATATTACCATTGCTCAAGCATGTCAAGATGGTGAGCTTAGGCTCACTTTTAGGAGAAATGTTTCTCCTGCTCAATGGACTCAGTGGGAGGAACTCTGCCAACTTGTGGCAACTGTTCCCCTATCTGACGAAACTGATCATCCTATTTGGATGTTTGAGTCATCAGGTGTGTATAGTGTTAGGTCTTTCTATGCTTTGGTTAACAACCGTGGGATCACTCCTGTTCATACCCCTGCTGTTTGGAACCTTAAGGTTCCACCTAGGCTACATATTTTCTTGTGGTTGTTAGCTAATAACAGGTTATTGACTAGAGAGAACTTGGCAAAAAGGAGAACTGTTCCAGATATGTCATGTTTGTTCTATCCCGAGACAGAATCGTGTCACCACCTGTTTTTTGGGTGCTCTGTTTCGAGAATGGTTTGGACCTTTGTGTCTGAACTAGTTAATAGGCCTGTTGGATTTGATTTCGAATCTATTGCTAGATGGTGGATCAGCGAAAAGAATAACTCTTTTGTTAATATGTTGTGCACTGCTGCACTGTGGTCACTGTGGAAGTTGCGTAACGAGATGTGTTTTCAGGGGCTCTGTTGGCCAGGTGTTCGGGACATATGGCGAAGGATGAGCGTCGAGCTTTCCCAATGGAAGGTGCTGGCAAACGATGTCGTCTCGAACCTGCTGGACCAGTGCATTCTGAAGCTGAACAAGAGGCGCGGCGAGCTTTTGCGAATCGCCTGGCACTGATCCCTCACTCCTGGAAATCGTCTGATCCCTTCCCCGCCGCTGAAGATGCACAGGAGGAAACCTGTCAACTGTTGCTTGCTAAGTTCCTGTCCAAGCGTTAAGCGGGTCTTGTCTTGTATCTCGTTTGCTACTCTCGGTTGTTAGTCGCGCCCTTGCTTAGTTTTTAAACTGTCTCAGAGACTTGCTGCTCTTTTCTCTTTTGCCCACCTGTGTGTGGTGCTTCATCGTTTCCGGTCTTCGCCGTCTGTAAGAGAGCCTTATAACTGCTGCTGTTTGATTTCAATGAAATGGGGGGGGGGGGGGGGGGCACCCCTTTTAGTCTAAAAAAAGGAAGAACGACATGAAGAGATTGTTGTGGATACAAAATTGTGTCATCAGGATCCAATTGATCTCCGGAATATATATCTACCCGTTTACTTTAGAAGGTTTCATGAATGATCTTCACCTCGGGAAAGCAGCGCCAAAAATGTACCAGTAATAACAACTTAGCTACCCACAACTTCACCAAGAATGGCTGATGGAAGAACATGCCATCTAAGCATCTCCCAAAAAAACATATTAATAAACATCAAGAATAGAGCACAAGGAGAACAATATAATATTAATCCCGCTTATGACGAAAGATCTGAAGAGCATGACTTTCCAGGCAAACACGTAGAATCCGATCCTGTAGAAACCTTCCATGATATGATGCTTAGGTAGATAAGCGGCTTGACCATGTATGCAAGGATCACTGATGGATAAAACCATGCAAGTGAAAGTAATCTGCATCCAGGAAAGTATTGCTTCTATAGTGAAACAATTGAGCTGGAAAATTGAGCATGCATCAGACATTTCTTCACAGGTATTGTGAAATAATTAACATGCCTCATGTCTGCAAACATCTTTTTTCTAGGTCCTGAAAGAGCATAGCGCTAAATTAGAATGCATGATTCGCATATCAAAGGCACTGAAGCATAGTACCAGTAACCCATAGCAGTTATCACCTAGGGACATCTAACCTCCTCTCTGTGTTTTCTTCAAGATAATGCTCAATAAACATTAGGTTCCCATTTCACAATATTGTAGACACCAATCGTATTTATACATAGCAGCCATGTTATCACAATCGGGGCAAAAAGGAATCCCACTCGGTGAGTACCATAGTGTTGTAGAGAGGCAAACCATCATGAAGCAAGCAAGTAACTTCACAAGAAATCAAAGATATAGTGAGCAAGTGGACTGAATGTATAGGTTTAATACTTCCAAATCCAAATGCTTTAATTTATATTGCTGGTTTTGCCTCTTTATCAATACAATACAAAAATTATGAAAACACATTTTTCTTCTAAGCAAATTTAGTTAGTGTTGCCTGGTACTAAGACCTGATGTCTGTTCCTTTTGTGTCACATCCAGGTATTCCGGAAGCAGTGCTGGAACAAGACGCAATGGTGCTGCCAGCTGAAGCCCATAGTCACCATGTTCAGAATACTGCGGACGCAAGAGGTGTGTCGAGGATTGGAGATGGTGCTGATTGAGGCTGCGGGGAAACTCAAACAGTGCCGGAGTAGTAGGCTGAATCAGTTGGAGTTTATTTTGTGTGCTGGCGAGAGCAAGGCACAATCAGTAGGTTAATTAAGACTAGCCAGTAAATGTGATTGTAATATTGTTGTATGCCAGCCTATCTCTGAACCTACTGGAACTACTCAAGTTTGCATCAGGGAACTATGATGTCTCAATCTCATGCATGTGCAGATTCAGCTTCTGCTAGAATGTTGGCATTTTATTTTGGTTTAAGCTTTTACAGTATTTAGTTGTATCCATGTTAATCCAGAATTTCATTTTTGCAATGCTACATTTTTCCAAACATATGCAGTGTACAGAGGAAAATCATCGACCAATTAGCTGTGAGACCGTTTCAAAGATGTTTCAGTTCTTGCTAGTGTTCCATTGCCAAGTAAATTGCATTGGGTGCCTTGAACTTACAGCATTGCGTTGTCTCCTAGGCCACGGCGATGGTACTTGAAAATGACCGTTTTAGTCCCAGTGGTCTCTTAAGAATACACCAAAAACTATCTCTTAAGTGATTCATTTTCCAGGATAGTAGCTAATTCAAAGCCCTGTCCCAAATGCAAACGACCAATAGAGAAGAATCATGGGTGCATATGACTGCCGTCCTCCTTGCAAATTTCAGTTTTGCTGGTGTACTCCCATCTCACGACCATAGTTTTTTGTGTACTCTCTGTTTTGCTGATGAAAAAATGGACATTTTTCCATGGAAGTTATGTGATTTCTTTCATCCAATGCTCTTACATGATCACAGCTTGTGTCTAAGTGCATGGTCAGAACGTGGAAATAATACCACTGGTGGCTATTATGCTTGCAATCGCTATGAAGCAGCAAAGAAGGACAGCATTGTATGTTCTCTTTTGGAAATTATGTCGTTCTAATTAGTTGCGCCTGACCTAAATAAACAGTTCAGTGGTCCCTGACATATGGACACGTTTAGGTTAAGGCTCGGTTTGCAGTTGCTTATTTATTAATTCATTATAAGAAAATAGCCCTCGAAAACAGACAAAAGCTAGTCCCTGAAGCCGAAAACATAGACCACAGCTGGTTGGAAAAGCTGGATTATCATAATCTACCCCGATACCAATCGCAGCCAAAAATAAAGTATAGGGCACTTAAGTATTTAAAGTTTCAAACATTTGTGCCTTGTCCAGAGCCAATATATTCTCTTCTCAAAACAGAGTAACTAATAACAATTCTGATCATCACGATAATGATGATGGGTCGGTGTATTCCCTCAGAAAAAGATGTCGATTCGTAAGGTTTACACATTTCCCCCAAAATGTAAATACATTATCATGCTGGATTCAACCGGTCTCCGAGAACGGGATCTGCTTCTAAGCCAGGAGATGATTTCATGTGCTTGTGCTTTTTGGTGTGAGCACATGATCCTACTTGTGTGCTTGTCTCGATGCCTCTCAAACTTCCCCATCATGAGGCGCAAGCTAGAGCACATGTTGGACCAGGCTATGTACCCGTCGCCGCAGTCCCCGATGATGTCCATCAGGTTTTGCCATTTTGGGGCCGCCAGGACGCCTCGCCGATGCTGTCCATGTCCTCCTCATTCAGCAGGAGAGATAATATGGTGTTGGCGTCGCCGATGTGCTCCGAGAGGTTCTAACAGATGTCTGCCACCCAACAACAGTCACAATGGCACAGGTTCTAACTTGAGGGCAAATGCCATTGGCAAACACAAATGACAGATGTCAATGCCGAAGAAATACGATGAATATGTGAAGGGGGTGGGTTCAGAATGTATCTGACCGCGACGGTCGAAATAGGGACGCCGTGCTTCAGCGACAACTTCTTAAGGGTCTGCAGCAAAGCCTGGAACAGGCTCCAGCCACCCCAAGCGTCAACCATCTGTCACAAAGATCAAGAATGAGAACGGCAGGAAACTGGAAAGTGGGCAAGACGTTCAGCCAAAACCATTACAAGGTGCTCACCCTCTTGTGCAGGGATGGGGTGTTCAGAGGAGGTCGCTCAAAAGGATGGACACATTGGTGTCGAGGAACTTCTTGGACAGAAGACCGCCCATCACCGTGTCGTACCTGCATCGAGAAATAACACATCCTAACTTCAGATTATGTTCTACTGAAGAGGAAAAGAAAGAGAGGGCAGGGATGGAGGGAATGAAGCAGACATTATGAGCTCGGCTCCAGTAAGCTCGCAAAGCTCTGCCATTTTCTTCTGCAGGCGCATATGGACAATAGAATGTTGAACCTGATAATTAAAGACATCTCTGATTATTTTCCGAGGGGCCATACCGTTATCGACATTAAGAAACGGAAGATAAAGCAAAGAGGAAGTATGTAAGCAGTGATATGCCTGATTGCTGACAATTGGTACACCATTTTCTAGTATTATTTGCAGCCGCTCTGTGTCGAAGTTTGTTAGAGCTACAGTCTTTATCTTGCCTTCAGAATTTTTAGACAAAACAGGGCACTAGGTAAGAATTCATTCACACGAAAAAGTCACAAGAGCGTAAAAGACAACAAAGCAGGGCGCAAGTGAACTATATTATCAGGTTTAGAACGTTACCTTCCTCCTTTAGGCCTGTTTTAGGACAAAGTGTCAGCAATGTTACTAGCTGTGTCACTAGTTATATGATATAAATTATGCAAGTGATTCCACTGCATCCTTTTACAAAGCTTTTTTAAACAAATACTTCTCTCATTTTCGAGTTTTGACGGTACTGACTGAAGCCCTACAAAATGATCTCTGGTGCAACAAGCATTTCCAGATGATAGAACACACTGACCTTGGTTGTGCAAGAACCGCTGAAATTTGTGCATCTGCAGTGAAGTTGCCGGTCCCAAACCCCCTGTTGCTTAACTTGAGAGGGGGTTTGTTATTTATTGTCAACACAGATCCCGTCAAAGGCTTCCCTTCACATCAACAGTGAAGATGACATGCTCGTTTAAACAACACCAAAACGGATCACTAATCATGAAGCCACACAGGCATACCGATGGAACTACAGCATGTCCAACTCCGCGATATCCATCCTCTTCCGTGACCTGTTGATGTTTTCCTCGACATTGCTCCTCATCATCTTAACCGGTGGCTGCACCCACTTTGTAAGCCTTGCAGAGACAGTTCAGCAACCGTCAGGGTCATCACGAAATTTTTCTCTAACGAGACCATGACAAATCGCTCACTGACCCCATGACCTCGTCGCACATCTAGGGTGGGTGCTCGTGCCGAACCCTGTTGATGAACATAACATACAAATCCGGTGCCGGCCCATCTGCCAAATATTAGAGCTATGTCTCTATGTCAATTCGAAAATGTTATGCTGCAGTCTAGAAATAGAAAATTAGAGCTGGGTGGCTGGCTGGCTACAGTCTCAGTTCTTATCTATCCACAGTTAACGCGTTGAAGGCTGTTGATTGCAGCTCTCAACAGCATAGAAAATTAGAATTGAAAGCTGGCAGGTCTCAACTCTCAACCTAAATTGGATAGTTCTACAAAACCATACACTGCAATATAAGAGTGTTCTATATCAGTCTACACTTTGATATTTCATTACCTATAAGGATGTAACTATAATCCAGTGCATACATAGTTGAATGTAAACCCAGACCAATCATCCTAATTAACAGCGTACTTTTCAGGGAGCTAACTTCTACATTCAGCATTTTTTTTAGGGTTCTACATTCAGCAATTGGTTCCAAACACAACCAGGCATCTACATTTCATCAAAGAACCAACAACATGTCACGAAACAACCATTAACAGTTTTAACAGATGGCTCGATTTGACACCCATCCGACACAAACATGTCACCAAACAACCATTTGACAGTTTTAACAGATGGCCCGATTTGGCACCCATCCGACACAAACATGTATACATACAGTTTGACAGAGACACGGACACGAGACGACAACATGTTTTATTCTGTCACAGGGTGGTGAGCCCGATGCAAGGATAGCCCTCGGAGCTAGACACCACCCATTCAACATGATCTACGACATCTTCAAAGATACACCCACCATGTAAGAGAGATCACATGGAGTTACGTTGTCTTGCCTTTAATGATTACTGCCTAGTAGCACAAGCCTTGATTTGCTCCTCCAGCTGCGTCAGAATACAACAGATACATTCTTATAAGGCAAAAGTACTACGGCGCAGAATATGAAGTCACATGGTTTCACCAACAAACCATGTTACAAGTTGGTCGGTATAATAACAAATAAAATTCCACTGCTGACAGCAATCCCATACATCTATCCAGACATGAAAGAAAAATTACGAAAGAAAATTTCAACGGCCAAGATGGGACTTTCATAGAACTCGAACCAAGTGTCTCTAGTTATATTTCAGCAGCAATAAGAGAAAGATTTTTTTTTATCTCAAGGAACAGATTATCATACGAGTGAGAACTGGAAAGTCAAAAGGCAAACATAACCGCATAAGTTCCTACCTGAAGCATGGTCTGGAACTTGTTGCAGATATCATTGAACTCATTCCTTACAATAGTCAATGCGAAGAGGCACCTGAGACAATGCAAACGCCACTGTCAAATTTTGCAGAGATCAAGTTATCTGAACTGCAATGGATTGGAAATTGTAACCCTCTAACTGAGAGAAACTCAAAGTTATCTCTGAATTTAGTCATGCTACAAACATAAGTATAGAATCAAGTTATAAGAGAATCACAAAAGATTAGCATATTCAGATAATGAACCGAGTTCTACCAATCACATCATTGGAGATAAAGTGAAATATTAGATTGATATGACCTAAATGTAGTGCCATAAAACATACAGTCAGCTTGCAGGTTTACATACAGAATTCGAACAACACAGAGCGTGGAGAATAGTTACTGTGCAAAAACTATAATAAGGTACTGAATACTGACCCTTCTCTGCTTTTTGCATCAATGTACTGATGGAACTGTTGGCGCAAAAGCGTCAGTTTACGAGCACCAACACTGAAACATGCCAAAAAGCACCGATCAGGACACAAGAAATTTCTCAAGCTTCATTAACTATGTTTCAGTGTGGATACACATAGTCATTGTCAAAACTATGCTTAGAGCCTCAAAAGTCAAAAAAAAAAAAACCTAACAATGGTGGAATATCAATTTATCCCCACAAAAAGTCCAAGGCACTATACTGCCGATTTAATGGGCAAGCACACATTTACTGAAGATGAGACACAGGCCTGATCCCTTCAGTTCAGAGTGCATATTAGTAGTTCAATTTGATACTATGATCCCTCGAGCAATCTACACAAAAAGGTAATCATTGCAAATGGCTACTACTTCCCAGCAGGCAACAAAAACTAAAATTTTAAATTATTTGCCGCAACAAATGGTAATTGTAATGTCATTAATATATTCTTGTTGCACCATCTCTCATCAAGGTTAGCAACACTGTATTGTTGACAATCCAGAAAGATTAATAGTTCCATAAATGTCTGCAAAACGACAAACTTCTCCTTGCCTAGCTTGTCATTGGTTTAATAGCACATTCCAGTACGAGAAATGTTTTGCAAAACGACAAAAAAATTCCTCGCCGAGCTACAATGTTGCAATTACAAACACAACTAAATTCTGCTCTTCTACTTATGGAAATAGTACGGCGGAAATTGCATGAACTGCATAAGCCATGACGCGAAAACTCTGCTCTTCTACTTATGGCAATAGGACAGTGGAAATGACACGAACTGCATGAGGCACGACGCGCAAAATCTACACCGACAAACCAGGAAAACCACCACTGGCGCTACCTGGAATAGCAGACCAAAGTACCAGAAATGAAAGCAAAACGACAAATTTTCGTCACCAAGCAGGAATATCCTTACTGCCACTAAACTCAGCTCCTCTATTCATGGCCATAAAACAGCACGAACGACACAAATGTGCGAGCCATCACGTACAAAACCCAATAGAAATGCTTTGCAAAACGACAACTTTTCTTTTCCGAGCTAGAATATTGCAATCGAAATGGGAGGAATACCCTTGTTTCCACTGCACGGAACACAATTAAACTCATTCATTCGACATATGGCAATAGGGAATCACAAACGACACGAACCACGTGAACCATGACATGTACCCTCTGGACCAACACATCTGAGTAGAACGATGACGACAGTGGATAAACAAACCGCTAAAGCTTACCTAGAATAGCAAATCAATAGTACCAAAAATATTTGCGAAACCACAAATTTTGCGTCGCCGAGAATATTTCATCTAAACTAGCGGGAATACCTTTACTTGCGTTGCACGAAACACGACTAAACTCAGCTCTTGTACTTGTGGTTATAAAAGAGCGCAAACGACATAAAACGCGCGAACCATGACATGCACCACCACATCTGAGTAGAACGACAACGACAATGGATAAACAAATAGTAAAAGCATTACCTAGAATAGCATCAAAAAATATTTTATGAAACCATAAATTTTGCGTCGTCGACCTATATTTCATTTAAACTGGCAGGAATACCCTTACTCTCGTTGCAAGAGACACGACTAAACTCAGCTCATTTACTTATGGTTATAAAACAGCGCAACGACAGAAACCGCGTGAACCATGACATGCACCCTCTGCACCAACACATCTGAACAGACCGACAACATAAACAAACAGTTACCTAGAACAGCAGATCAATAGTACCAAAAAAAATGCTTTCCAAAACGACAAAAATTCCGTCGCCGACCTAGAATATTTCATGTAAACTGGACTTGCGTTGCACGAAGCATGACACTTGTACTTACGGCTGTCTTAAAACAGCGCAAATGACACACACGCACGCGTGAGTTAATCGCGACATATACAAAAAAACCTACGCCGCGGACGCACCCCTTTAGCTGGTGGATAATCAGGACAGTGGATAAACAAACAGTTGCAAAATGATTGGGGGATAAACATACCTGACGCTGCACCCCTTTAGCTGCTGCACGAGTTCCCACACCTGATGGAAGTCCACCACAGGCTGCTCCCTGCACACACGATGAACCACGAAAAGTTGGTACTAAATCAGTACCTGAGACCATGATGGGCATTGCATAACGAATACGGAGAAAGCGTGAGCGGTGGCACGGACAGCAGGGCAGCGATCTTGCCGAGGATATTGTTGCCGTTGTCGATGAAGAGGTTGATGATCTCGGCCACAAAGCCCGGGGAGCCATCCGCCTCCAACATCTGTACCTGCTGGAACTCGTGGTCCAGCGAACCCTAGATCGATCGCACCACACGGCAGAGCAAGAGCAGAGCAGGTAAAAGACAAGTCAGTCCTTCGGTCAAGAAGTCAAAACCGACCGCCGGCGCCCGGAAGGCCGGAACACGGCGATCCGCGACCAGCAAGAAGCTCCAATTCCATGGAGGATAGAGCGGGGCGGGGAGGGGAGGGACGGGGCGTAGGTGACACTCACCGAGGCGTACATGGCGGCCATGTGGGCGTTGAGCTGGTTCTTCAGCGCGACGACGGCCATGGCGGCGAGGAGCTTCCTGGGGAGTCCGGCGTGAGGCTGGTGTGGAGTAGGCGAGCGCGGAAGGGGGAGCGTGCTTCTGCGCGGGACGGAGATGGACGGAATTCAAAGTTGCTGCTGCGGCGGCGGAGTGTACGAGGAAACACCGAGACAGAGAGAGGAGTGGGAAGCACACGGTTGGATTCCCCGACATATATACCTGCGGGCCAGCCTTTCTCGTCCATTCGTTCTTCCCACCCACTCTTCTGTTAAACTAGGTTTTTTTCCTTCTTTCTCGGTCGCTGCTTTCCAAAATAAAAATTCCCATGTTTTTCTTTTCCGAAAATTTAAACAAAAATTCTTTGGTGCTGATCACCCATCGATGATGTCCTCTTACATAATTATTATGAAGCGGAAATTTTGGCGCGCTATTATTTGGAGGTAGTTTTAGGAGGGCAGACATTTCCGCGGGAAGTAGAAGGGGCGGGGAGATACTGAGGTCGCACACGTAGGTAGAAGGGAGGCGGATTCGGTGAGGAATAAGGGAGGCGAGGTGAACCATGTTTGTGCGGATTATACCGACGTTGTTGGGCTTAGAGGGGTAGCCTCGTTGCAATGGATGGCGGTGGTGGCCGAGTAGGAGGGTGTGGTTTGTCGCAGATAATGGCGGAGGTGGCCGAGTAGGAGGGCGTGGTACGACGCAAACAACGACGGTGGAATGAGAGTGAGGTACTAAGGTGGAGAGATTCGACGATGGATTGAGGAAGAAAAATATGTTGCGCGATGAGCATGGATCCCCATTTGCGACTTTGGAGTGGCGTTAAGGGCTGGAGATGAATGGAATTAAGAGTTGTAGTGGCAGCGGAATGGTAAGAGGGGACAAAGACAGGTTGGGAGGACACAATTCCATTCCGGTTTTTTTTTTAACCTGGAGAGACCCCGAAGGGCCTAGATGCTTACATTAACTTCCAGCGGTGCAGGTACAATTACAACAGAGACCTCAAATACATATGAAATTATTACAGAGCCCCTAAAGTCTTACAAAAATGACCCTTTACATGAAATGGAAAAGGCGATCGGGTCCTCTGCCATTTTCTGGGAAGAGGGAGCTCCAACCGCAGCCATCTACAACGGCGATGGGGACGAGACCACTTGTCTCCAAAGGGAATATGAACGCTACAGCAAGCTCACCTCAGGGCCTCTGAATAGAGGTTGAAGATACGCTGGCCAACAACGCTAGCGGAAGAGACCACCCGATGGTCTTCTGAGTCGGCCGCCAAACTTGAGGGCGCCGAGATTGTTCCTCATCATCTTGTCGCATCACAACTCCAGAGCAGCGCAAGATCTGATCGCGCCTCTCGCCGCTCCGACCTTCCGCCTTGCACCACCATCCTGCTCTACAGAAGAAAGGAACCGCTCCGGCTACGAGCAAGCCCCGCCTGCGAGGAACCCGGGACTTATTTAAGAAGCCGCACGATGTCTTGACCAGCATCGCCTCTCCCCATGGGAGCACCGCTGCCAGCACAAGAAGCAACATGCATAGATGGATCCTGACCCCAAAGATCCCGCTCAAAAGCCCCGGTGCAGACCTTATTTTGAGAGATGCATGAGCTCCTCCACCACCCTTGCGTCACCGCCTGCCACCGGCGGAACGCAGCGCAGAAGAGAATGCCCACGGCGCCATGGATTTGGTCGCAGAGATCCCTAGACCTACTCTCATATGGCACGCAACCAACCTCACTAAACTCAAGACCTAAGCTAAATCTAACCCTATCTACAAGACGCCGGGCTCCTCTCCGGTCTCCACTCCGGACAACATCGCTGCCGAAGAAGATAAGGGGCCGGTCCGGAGGAAGAACAAAGCTTACGACTCTCAACGGGGGCGCTCTCTTGGGGTGTCTTGCTCTCTCATGTGCAACTGTATGTATTCCCGATTTATATACTTTCCTCTTACCACACTTTTATCTCCGTTCGGTTTTCCAATTTTGGATTAAAAATCTACTCTTTTGTTCAAGCTAGGTTTTTTTTCTTGTTTACCGGTGGCCCCTTTCCTTTTCTAGGTCAGATTTTTATTTTTCGAAGAAAATTTCTTTAGGTTGCTCACTCATCAATGATGTCCTCTTATGTTATTAGGGAGCAGGAATATGAAGTCGTAATTATTTGGTCATTAGTTTGGGGGGCGGGGAGGAGGTTGTGGTATTTGTGTGGGTAAGTAGAGGAAGCGGGTTGCGGTGAGTTTGCCCTAGTACGTAGAATGGGAGGGGACCCGTGAAGGAGTAAGAGAGATGAGAATGGAAACGTTGTGCAATAGTATTGATTCGTATCGTGGGGCTTAGGGCACGTACAATGGTGCTATATTAGGAATGCCACGTCGGATAATTGCTGAGTTGGAGGAGAGAGAAACGGAAAAAAGAGGTTTGATTTCTCTTAATTAAGAGATGATCTCTTAGCAATAATTGTCTCACCTATTTTTTAGCAAATCTGTTTATTAGAGAAAATGCTAAGATATAATCCGTTGTACACCATATTTTTTAGTCTTATCTAAAAAATTAAGATAAGACGTCTTATCAACCATTGTACATGCCCTTAGAGGGGATGACCTTTTCATAAATCGATGGTGATGGTGGCCAAGTAGAAAGGTGCGGTACAGCGCACATACAATGTCCATGGATTGAGGGTGAAGTGGAGATGTGAGGCAGAAGAATCTCTTGCGCGATAAACCAAACTACCTAGTCACAGTGATTACTTGTCAGTTCTTTAAAATATTGTTCCAATACCATTAAATTTATGGAAATAATTCTAATGATAAAGAGTGAAATGTTTTGCATACATGGAGTTTTCCTCTTTATGGCCAGCTCCTTTCCCTTCTAGTTTGTATTTTTCTTTTTCGACAATTGAAAGATAAAATATTTTGGTTGATCATTCATCAATTATATTATGGGGAAGCGGAGATCCTTATTTGGGCATAGTCTTAGCGGGTGAACATATTGGCATTTGACAGACCATGGGTGAAATCGTCGACTCGCTGCCTTTGTGCCTTGTCCAGAGCCAGTGTATTATTCTCCAACGGAGGAGTAACTATTAACAATTCCGATCATGGCGATGACGATTCAGGGAAGTTTGCACATCCCCCAGACCTACATACAGTATCCTGCTGGATCTGGACCGGTCTCCAAGAACGGGATATGCTTCCCAGCCGGGGAGATAACTCCATATTAGTTGGTGCTTCCGGTGTCAGCAGACGAGCCTTCTTGTCTGAAAACTTTTCCATCATGGGGCGCATGATCCCGTAAGAATCCCCCAGCCATTTCCTCACTAGGCCCTGTACTCGTCGCCGCAGTCACCGATGACGTCCATCAGGTTCCGCCCCCTGCTCGACGCCTCCGCGATGCTACCCATGTCCTCCTCGTCCAGAAGGAGAGACAGTATCGCGTTGGTGTCCCCGATGTGCTCCGACAGGCCCAGCCTCACGCCCACCATCGAGCCCGCCACCGATGTCTGTCCCCGACAAGAACAATCACAATGTCAGTGGTTATATAACTTGGGGCAGATGCCATTGGCAAAACAGAATGACAGATCTCGACACCGATACGACCAAAATTTATAATGCGTACTGTTCTGCAAGATAGAAAAATGCGATGACGCTGCGAACGAGGACGGATACCTGGTTCAGAATGTATCTGACAGCGACGGTCGAGATAGGGACGCCGTGCTTCAGCGACACCTTCTTTAGGGTCTGGAGCAAAGCCTGGAACAGGCTCCAGCCACCCCAGGCGTCAACCATCTGTCCCACAAAAAAGCCCAAGGATGAGAACCGCAGGGAATTGGAAAGTGGGCAGCTCCAGTTCAACCAAGACGATCACAAAGCGAAAATGCACACCCTCTTGTACTTCTGCAGGGATGGGGTGTTCAGAGGAGGTCCGGCGAAAGGTATCGACACATTGGTGTCGAGGAACTTCTCGGATAACAAGCCACCCATCACCGTGCCATAGCTGCATCAAAGAAATTACACGTCAAACTTCAAACTGTGTTCTACTGGGGAAGAAAAAAAATGGGAGAATAAGATGGGGAGGGGCGGGGGCAGACGTTATAAGCTTCACTCCTGTAAGCTCACAAAGCTCTGCCATCTTTTTCTGCGGGCGCATATCGACGATAGAATGTTGAACCTGATAATTACAGGCATCTCTGTTTAATTTTGTTCGAGGGGTCATATGATCATCGACATTAAGAAAGGGAGAATACAGCATGCATGAGGTACGTGATTAAGCTGTGGTATACCTGGTTGCTGACAATCGGTATTCCGTTTTCTAGGATTATCTGCAGCCTCTGTGTATCGAAGTTTGTGAGAGCTACAGTCTTTATCTTGCCTTCAGAATTTCCAGAACAGAAGAAGAGCATGATGTAAGAAGTCATTCACACCAAAAATCATAAGCATGTAAGAGATGAGTGCACAAGTGAACTTATTATGTGGAACAGGTTTAGAACGTTACCTTCCTCTTTTAGGTCTGTGATGTGCTTTAGTGCATCTAGATATCCAGGATTTGAGTAGTCCCACCTGTTTTAGGATAAAGTGTCAGAAAAGTTACTAGCTGTGGCAGCAATTATATGAAGCATTTTGCAAGTGATTTCACTGCATCAATTAACAAATTACTCGACACCGCCACACATCTCACAGGTTTTTAACAAACTAATAATTCTTCAGTTTTGGAGTTTTGACAGTACTGACTGAAGTCCTACAAACTAATCTCTGATGGAGCAAGCATTTCCAGATGATAGAATACAGTGAAGTTGGTTGTGCAAGATTTGCTGAAATTGTGCACGCACAGTGAAGTGGCGGGTCACAAACCCCCTGTTGTTTAACTTGAGAGGTTTTTTTTTTTTAATCATCAACAGCGATCCATTTACAGATCCCATTGCATCAACAGTGAAGTTTAAATGCTCATGAAATGGTACAGATTACGTTACGACAACTAACCAGGAAGCCACGCAAACGTACCAATGGAACTGCAGCATGTCCAGGGCAGCGACATCCATCCTCTTGCGAGACCTGTTGATGTTCTCCTCGACGTAGCTCCTTGTCATCTTAACCGGTGGCGGCACCCACTTTGTGAGCCTGCACAGACAGCTCGGCGACAATCAGAGATGCATCCCAGTGCCGGCATGGTACAGAGACCATTCAAATCGCCCACTCACCCCTTGACCTCCTCGAGCATCTGGGGTGGGCGCTCGCGCCGGACCCTGTTGATGAACATGCCGTACAGATCCTCCGCCGGCCCATCTGCCAAAGTAAACATCAGACAATGACGTCAAGTTGGAAATGTCATGTTCCAGTCTAGAAACCAACAAATTGGAGCTGGTTACAATCTGAGTTGTCGGCTAACGATAGTTGATGCTTTGGTAGTTAGTTCAGTGGTTGCCGGTTTGCAGCTGAAAACAGCACAGGGAACAGGACCTAAGTCAGAGCGCACTACACAACCTCCTGCCCCAATCCAAACCAGTTTCAATTCTGAAATGTATGTGCAGCTTCAACTTCGTTCGGGCCATTGCGAGTGGATTACAAACAATGGAATACCGTCAGATAAGCCACTACCCACTAGGATATAGTAGTACAGTAGTAAAAATTGGGCAGAGACAGCAAAGATACAGAACACGCATGCGAGGTGTTGGCGCGAATTCCACAGAGAGACTGTAGAGAGAATTCAGGCGACGGGGGGAGCAGAAGGGTACGGACAGTGGTCGGCCATGTCGAAGGTGGAGAGGCCGTTGTCGGCGTAGGCGAGCATGGCGTCTACGGCGTCGGCGCGGTCGATGCGGCCCCACCCGCCGCTGGTCTGCCACATGCCGTTGAGCACCCGGCATATGGGCAGGGACGAGTCCGTCCCGCCGCGGGTGCTGCTGAGGGTTACGGCCCTCGGCCCCGGGGTGGCCGTCTCCACCGCCGGACCCACGAAGCCCGAGCACCTGGCGGGCCGCAGGCGGCGCGGGTGCGGAGGCGCCGGGACCGGCGAGAACGTGTGAGCAGCTGTCGACGACATGGTACCACGAGAGGGCGCGCGTGACACAGAGCGGGGGGATAAGGCGCTCTGGGCCGTTGGGCCTCGCGGGCTGACGTAAGTGTAAAAAACGTAATCTGTGTAAATTACACTATGGTAATCCTTTCTTTATTAAGTTTTTAAAAAAACTTTATATTTCTTAGAGTGCACTTGAAACTAATCTGCATATGATTTCAACCTCAAAAAAATCACACAATTTTATAAGCTAACCAATTTGTTTAGGGTTAATCAGACAAACCACTACCAACGAAGCAGCAAAGCAAGTCGTGGTGAGCGTGGATCACTAGGAAACAAATTGTAAAACGTGAATATCTGCACCAGAAAGATAGCTCAAAAAAATGGCAGAGGCAGTAGCGTGGAATGATCTAGTGGAGGCGGGATAGAGCAACGGATTGAGCGGACGCGAGCAACGTGTGCGTACGTGGGACGCGGGAGCCTGATCCAGAGCGAAGAGAACGGGGAGGCGATGTGGTCCTTACATATGTCGGCCATGTCGAAGGTGGCCAGCCCGCCGTCGGCGTAGGCGAGCATGGCGTCCACGGCCGCCGCCGGCGCCGCGCGGCCCCAGGACGCGCCGCTCACCTGCCACATCCCGTTCACCACCCGGCACACCTCCAGCGCGTCCCCTGCCTTGCTCCTCACCGTCGCCGTCTTCCCCTCCGTCGCTGCCGCCGAGCAACGCCACCTTGACGCACGCCTTCTTCTCCCGGCCGCAGCCGACGGAGGGAGTCCCGTGGCCGTGGCTGCGGCGGCCATCACGGTGCCAGCAGCACCGGAGCGACAACACGACAGCATTGCAAACAAAACGACCAGCCTACTGCTGCTGCACTGACCTCAAGGCTGTGGGTTTTATTGGAATATATCAAAAGGTGCGGACAGAGTATGTGGTACGGTACAGACATCACGATCACACGCCAAATGGTAAATGTACTGTGTACACTTATAACAAGTCTCTAAAAATGACGGGAGGACATGTACACCCAGGAAAGAGCTCAGATCTTGCTGGCGAAGAGGAGGCCCTCCTTCTGGACCTCCTCGGGGCTGGACACCGCCGGCTGGGCCCTCGCGACCTTGGCGATGGCGCCGTTCTCGTCCGCCGACCCGCCCTCCAGGAACGCGCCCACCACCTTGCCGTCCTTGATCCAGTACGACCCGAACTTGGGCTTGGCCGACGCGGGGTCGCTGTCGCCGAACAGGACCGCCTCCCCCACGTTGTCGCCGTAGAACTGCCACGACAGGTCGAACGACCGCGAGTAGAAGTAGGGCAGGTAGTCGTACTCCGCGACCGCCTCGCCTGACTCCTTACCCTTGATCGCCTGCAAACGAAAAGAGATGCTTGCAGTTTAGAGGCCACGTGGACAGAGAACTACTGCTGATAACATGAAGTCCGACACACAGCTCAACATTTTAAATTGTGCAGATTTGAACTCAGTTACGAGCCTATTGCTGGCTAGGCTATTGGTTCTGGCAACAACCGGCTTGACTGCCCAGTGAAACAACAAGGCCATTCTGAAGAGATTGAAGTAGGACGTCCTCACCTTCACTGCCTGCTCTGCAGACTTCCTGGAGTGGTCCACATGCTCCACTCTCCTCACATCGTCGTAAATCTTCATCGGGAAGGTGGCCACATCGCCGACGGCATACACTCCGGGGACACTTGTTTCAAAAGAAGCATCGGTCTGCATGAAAAAAAAAACTAGGCGCATCAGACACTTCATCATACAAGTAAAAACAAGAAAAAATGAAACCGAGGCAGTGCAACCAAATGTAGCAAAAAGAAACACAGCTGCTGTTCTTGGGCAAGGAAACATATAGTTGCAGCATCATAAACACTTCATTTAACCAAAACAACCACATAATCTTCTACGACGATACAGTGTTAAAGGGCAAATTTGAAGCGAACTAACCTTGATTCCACCTTTATCCTCAGCAACTTGGCCTTTGAAGAGAGTAGTCAACGGTCTACCCCCAACACCCACAACAACAATATCAGCTTCGAGCACACTGCCATCCTTTAGCTTCACTGCAGTAACCTGGTAAGTAGGAAATAAAAAAAATCGCAAGTAAACAAAAGCACCACGAATGGGAACTGCAGAGCTGAATTTGGATTTGGAAAGTGTACATACGTCACCATTGGCGTCAGCATCAAAACCAACTGCAACTGTTCCCTTCACGATCTTGACTCCTTTGTTGGTATAGTAACTCTCGTAGAAAGCTGCAATGTCGGCAGTGAAGAGACGAGGCACTACAAGAAATGACATTATAATGTTAAATGTCAATAACAGAAAATCGTTTTCATTGTAGCTTGGTTTCACATCATAACTGCATTATTATCACATGAGCAAAGTTGTTTGTGTTCATCCGGTTCATGGCAAGTAGTTGAGTAAGGATGAGGGGATAGCATGTGAGTCGTGCACACTTACTGCACCAAGGTTCAGGGAACACCATAGTGACATCCAGATTGTTCATCTTCAATACTGCGCTTAGTTCAAGGCCAATGTAACCTCCTCCAACAACCACTGCCTTCCCACCCTTCTTTGCTTGGATAGCTGCATACAGCTTGTCCGCGTCGTCAACTTCCCTTAGATAGAGAATGTTGTTCGAATCAGCTCCTTGAGTGCCGAAATCAGAGAGCTTGATGACCTGAAAAGGAAGTCAAAACATACACTGTACATAAGTAACAGCAGTAACAACTAGTAATTGCTTAATTCTTTTACAAATTCTGTTGTAGAGGCATATATCCTTCATGTATATACAAAATAAATTGCTGACAGTTCAAAGTCTAAATAACAAAACGCAACAGAAAATGACAATTACCGAAGAGCCAGTAGCAATAAGCAAGATCTCATATGTAAATGTTGCTCCAGATGCACTGGTCAGAGTCTTTGAGGCAAGATCAGCTTTGACAATTTCAGTGCTCAGGATGAGCTCAATACCTGCCAACAGATGAATCATGAATACGCTCAGATCCAAATTCATAATGTAAGAAACATATGGATGTCCTTTTAGACATGTACTGCCATATCAGCCTAGTTCTGACCCAGGAACCTAATTCTTGATGCAGAGGCCGGGGTTATTTTCAATTTTCTTAAAAAATAAGTACCATGGAACAATGGTAGCATGAGGTAAGAGGAAACAAGTATTCCTAATTAATTCCCTTGCAATAATTTGGTAGTTCAATTATACATACATGGGGTCAATAGAATGAATCGGATATTGCACCATATACAGGTGATAGTGTGACAAGCAAACTCGGGTAATCAGAACAGTTGGGCTGAATTGTGTAGCTTGCAGGTACACAATCATGGACGGTAAAAAGAAAATACAGGGGACCTATACCTTTCTGTGAGTACCATTCAGGCAAGAGCCTCTCGCCTCCACTTCCCACGCAGACATGAAATCCTGGTAATCTCGCAGGATCTGTAGGTAGACAACGCAGAATTAATCATAATAAAGTGCCTAATGATAAACAACAGGCTTCTTAGGGGAAAAGACATGGGTTGCAAACATCAGACTTACTCTGAGGGAAGAGATACGCCTTGCTGAGGGCGGGGCGCTCGTATGGAGCCACCTGAAGCGAAAAATATTATGGCAAGAAATGAGTTGCGTAGGCAAGTTAAACTACACATAGCTGAGAGCAACTAAGTTATGAGTAGTATATCTGGAAACATTTGCATGGGTTGCGCTTGGTCCCAACTTCCTTTCAACAAGTATTTCCGGTCGTATGCTTTTAGAGAATTATTATAGTTATAGCACGCAGAAAGAAGATTTGGGTAGTCAGGTTCACACATGTATGGCAGCACGCGGTATGAGTCGATTCAGTGACGAAAAATCAGCAGCTAGTAAGTAATTGTGTGCTAGTTTCTACCTACAAACTGAACATTCAGTACTCAGGCAACTCTCGCTGGACATGTTGGTTTAATCAGGCGAACAAGGACACGTCTAGGCTAGGCCTGTTGTCCATGTGCTGCAACTCAAAATTCAGTGGGAACACCACAACAAGACTCGGAAGTGATTTGGGAGAGGAGAGGGATTAGGGGAGAGGGATAGGGGAGCGGTAATTACGGCCTCCTTGGAGATGATGGCGAGCTCCCCTGGCTGGACGCCCTGCTTGGCGAACTCCCGCGCCGCGTAGCCCTGCACGATAAGATAGAAATGGTGAGGAGAGATCCAGTAGGTTAGGAGGCATATGATCGAAGGCCCAGATCGATGGCAGGAACTGAATCGCACGTACCCCCGCGACCCCGCCGCCGAGGACGACGTACTTGAAGTGCTTCTCGGTGGCCATGGTTGAACGGATCGAGCGAAGCGCTGGAGAGGAAGAAGGAGAGATTTGGGGTTGGTTGGTGGAGAGTGTGGCCTGGGAGAGGACGCAGCGTCCAAGTGCAGCGTGGGGGCTGACGTGTGGACCCGGAGACGTGGGACTTTCCTATTGGCTGCCACGTGGGCCGCTCCTCGGCCGTACAAGACTGGTGATGGACGGCGAGGCAACGTATCCTGCCTCCAGCACAAGCGCGCTTCGCCTACTAAGCGTTGTAACACAGCGTGTCTGTTGTGCCGCATCTACCGGCGGCTTGATCAGAGTATTAGCGATCTTGTTAAGAACAATAAGTAACCGCAAAACAGCGAGGGTGTCGGCCGTTGTTGTCCATTAGAGAAATGCCCATGGTATGGCAGGTGTTTGCACGCATTTTTATTTATTTTCATGGGCACTCAGCATTGGCATGCCTCAATGTATATCTTGTAGAATGAGCAAAACGAATAGTACAAAAGAATTTATACAAAAAATGATCAGCAAGTAACTTCGCTTTGGCAGTTTCATGCTACAATGACAAGACTCATCACACTATAACAAGCTGATGTGCTGCTGACTTCCTATAGTGTCTTGGCCAGGAAGCATTTCAGCATATTTTTCTTTCTGGCATGGACACGATGTCATCCTGGTCACTGGAGGTGTACTTGATTCATCATAAATACTGCCTAAATAAGTTTCTCTTATAAATATTTCTTGGCCGAAGCAAGTTCATGATGTGTGCTGCTCTAAATTCCCACCAATATAGATTATGCAGTGTATCTTACATTTAATTCTAATACTCCCTCCAATTCGATATAAGTGTCGAAGGGTCAGCTGAAATTTTAATCTTTTATTCCCAAATCAAGCTCCTCGGCTCTTATAATCTTTTATTTATTCCCAAATCAAACCAAGATTTCCATGACAACATTGTAGTGTAGAGTAGGCGCCTTGTCTATATAGATATGGCTAATTCCATAATTACATCCAAGACCTGATTGAACCCATGAATCGTTCAAAGGATATATCAGCTTTTGAAAGGCATATGAATTTATGGTGATGTAGTTTTGTTTCCAGTAGAAAGTAAGAGCAAAGCAAGCTGGTACCGTCAAGATCACCTCGGTCTTGCAGTTCAATTACACTCAAACCAAAAAAAACACACACGTCAATCCGTGGTGAAATATAATTATGTTCCTCCATGTAACCTTTAAACTGACCTAATCTAACTCGATAGAACCGTACAACACCTATCACTTTATCTTCTATCTTGATATTCCAAAGAGATGACAAGTCTTTCTAGACAACAATACAATCATCTAGAGCAACAACTCTATTTAAGTTAGAAAGAAGATCAGGCAATGTACGAAATACGGTTCAATTTGTACAGGCATATACCATTGATACCTCGGATACCTGTACCTTGCATAGGTACGACGTATATATACCCTTGCCTCTCAATAGATTCAACAATATCAGAGATGAGGTGATGTTCATCAATGTTAACCACATGAACATTATGCACTAAATATGAATTTCTGTCAAACTAATGCTTCATTGCATATCGGTGAATACATGAGAAATAGTGCTGCCAAAATCCCATAAGAATGACATAGCGCATTAGCATCTGAGATGAACACACGCTCCTTCCAGTAGCTCCACGTGACAAACTGCACACACACAAAAATCACAAATAAACAACATTTCAGCAGAAAGAAAGAACCCCAAAAAAGAAAGGGGGAAGAAATAGAGAAACATACCTCCAGATCCTAAGACCAAACTCCGGCCAGTAGCGGCGCCACCCAGCAGCAGACCGAACCGGTCCGGCCGGCACATTCCAGAGCAGCACCCAACCCCCCAGCCCGAAAGAGTGGCACGGCCACGACCAGTTCCTGCCGCCGGCGTCCCTCCTTCCCCAACACACATCTTCCATGTTTTCCATGTCCACCTTCCTCCCCTATGTTTTTCCCGTGATGCTCAATGCCGCCACCAGTAGCTAGCGCCCCGACGATGGCGAGACGCTCGCGCCTCCACCAGGTGTTGTCCGCCAAGGCATCTCCAGTGGAACGGCGTCGACAACTCGCACTTCCTCCTTGCTGAGCCAAAAAGGACAACGCCAAGAATCCATTGTCTCCAAACACCGCAGATCCACATCGATCCCTAACAGGCAGCCGCACGGAAGTAACCGGGAAGAGGATCCTCACCCGGTGAAAAATAAAATAATTGTGATGGCAATCTATAGGCAATGCCATTCGGGTTCCATAGAACAGGCCCCACCAACAAAGAGACATGAATCTATTCAACGTACCCACTTACCCAAGAAACCAATAGGCCAATGTGTGGAGAAGCAGTCTCGCTCGGCCCGCCAGCTAGGGGTGGACACAAAGCTCGAGGCTCGGCTCGGGCTCGACAAGGCTTGCCTTGGCCCAAAGGTTGGACAAGCCAAGCCTAAACCTTCCGCCCAATCTCGAAGCCCGACAAGCCGACTCGATGAAGCTCGCAAGCCGGCTCGAAGGAATAAAAAAATCACCGTGATCCTCCCAATTCACAAGCATATTACAAAAAAAAAATCTTGTTTAACACGTTATGCAATGCTTTCATATGAGGCAATATATCAATACATACAGATTTTTAAAATGATACACCACAAAATTCCATTTGATAAAACATTCCAACAATACATGGACTTGGTCCAAAAAGAAATAAAAAATACAAACGCTCAAGTACATTTGATAAAACAATCCAGGAATATACATGGACCTAGTCCAATGTTTTTTTTTTGAAAATACAATCGTCAAGTATCTCCAACCGTCCGGCACAATCGTATTTTTCCTCCCAAGACAAATTACAATATGATGAGTAGATAGTTTCGTATAATAGTCGGATAACAATTAGCATAAAACTGGAGAGGAATAACATGGCTGGGCATGCCAACACATCCAGAATATATAGCTAGTGTCAAACCTCTTAGCCATCTGTCATGCATACAAAACATGGAAGTCTACTACTAAGTGCTAATACAAACATGAAACAGAGAGCCGAATGCAAATAAAATTGTAGCCCGGAGCTGAAGCGCAATAATCAGCAAGCGTCATCTTTACATGGCAGAAGAAAGAAGCAAATGCATATTCTCCAAGTCACAAGCGACCTGAACCTCAAGCAAAGGAACCTCATGTGCCCTGAAGAGTTCTTCGAGAGTTAAAGCATCGGTTGATTGGTTCAACGCACGTTTGCTCAGAGTGTCAGCTCTCGCACACTTACTTGCATCGTACCGACGAGCAATACAACAAGAAAAAAAAATTACGTATGTCCTATTAAGGTGAGGCCATTGAGAGCAGCTACCTTGCAGACGGAAGAACGCACCACGACAGGACTCGACGATGCAGGCTGGAGGTAGTCTCGTGACACACTGCAGGCATCATAATGTCTCTTCCCTGCTGGTCGCCTGGACGCCGTCGGACGGACATAATGCGGAGGGGCGGCGGGCGACGGCTGCCGGAACCCTAATGACCAGTCCCCGCGCGATGGTGGCCGGGAGGATGAGCAGAGGTAGGTGTCGGATATATACCAATTAGGGGTATATCAGATGGTAGTCAAAGTGCCGGATTACCAGGGTGGCTCCAGTGGTAGTGGGCTGTGGTCCATTGGGCGGCCCAGTAACCTGACGCACAGAAGCCGGATTCTAGGAGGACCCGGATCACGGCCCGCGTGATCTGGCTTAGAGGAGAAGACAGATTCCTTACTTTCCAAGTTATAGTTGCCGTAGTCTTCTAGGTTTCATATTCTGTAAGCCCTAATCCGGCTATTATATAAAGTCGGACGGGAGATAAGATTGATAACGAATAACAGAGAAGAAGATATATGCTAACTCGCCGAGAAGTTGATCCTCTGCGAATAGCTAGATCCAAACCTCACATTGTAATTCTGTATACATGCTTTAGTCCTGATTAGTGAGAAGTGCAGGAGTAGGCACGTCGTACTGTCGCGACGTACCGAACCTGGGTAAATCCTGTGTTCACTGTCCACCACGCGATCCCGTTACCCCACGTCTCTACCGTAGTCTCATGGCACCCCCGTCTATGAAAACTACTACGATGTCTCGACAGTTGGCGCCCACCGTGGGGCAAACGACGTCAGTCGTGAAGTTCCGATCTGGGATACTCGGCGGAATCGGAAGATCAATCACTGTCGGAAGCTTGGAGTTCGATGACGATGTCGGGCGCTTCCTCGACAACGGATCATACATACCGGCGCAAAACCACCTGGTAAGTGCCTGCGTGTTACCGATCGGATCTGCTAACATCTTTATCGGACTAACTGCAGAAGCAATGGGGTTTTGCGGTGGAAGCAAATATTTCCCACCCGCCCTATACCCAGTCGAAGATGACTATGATACCGGATTCTGCTCAGATCACCGACAAAAAAGTGATACACACTTTATCGGCATGGTGCAATCCGAAGTCGCCGAAAACACGGATGACGGAAATCCCGTGCAAGAGGCAGATAACAACACACCCGTCACAGAGACGGAAGATCCGACACCCGTCACAGAGGCGGAAGATCCGACATCCGACAACATGACGATGAACTCGGAAGCGAGTCCGTACTAGCCGCCATTGAGGCGAGATTAGAGTCGAAACCGGATCGGATAATTTCGACTCCGAAGATGAGGATGAGGATGCCTTCGAAAGAAAGGTAAAATCTCTTCAAGAGGGATTCCACGAAGTGCTAATGGCAAAACCGGCTGAAACCGCGGATGCCGACAGCCAGGAATGCCCAAAAACTTCTCCGCCAGAAGAAGAGAGAGAAGACGGAGAAGCTTCTCCGATATTTCCCAATGTCAAGGAAATGACAGAAGATGAGCCTGTCAAAAAACCTCCCTCTTCCAAGAAAAAGCATCGTGCTGCTAAGAAACTCCAATCGAAAATCCGGAAGAAAAAATCAGCCGATCTAGCTGATGAAACCTGGAAATAGGAGACGCTAGCAGAACAAAGCCCGCGGAGAAGAAATCCAAAGAAATCCTTGCTCCGCCAATGATGGAACAGGAAGAACAGGAGCTGTTACAAACGTCAGTGGGACCAAATGAACCCCCTGAGATGCTGGAAGCCAGGAGAATAGCTTTCCAACGGCAACAGCAACATCTGCTCAGATCTCGTGAACACCTCCAAAAAACCCAAGATGACATCAAGGTCATGAAGGAGGAAATAGAGGAATACGAGAGAAAGCATAGATCTGCCTTAAAACCTACAAGGTTACCCGGAATTATAAGACCGGAAGTACTGCCGCCAAAAGAAAGGTTCCATAACCCATCTTGGCAAAAGCAGGTAAACAGCAAAGATGCCAGAGGCGAACCAATATACAAAACCGCAGCAGAAAACGCGGAAGCAGCGTTCGCCATCCTCAATAATGATCTATACTCCAACGGTGAAAAACTTCAAGGGGTGTATGCTTTCCTAGGAAAAGCGTTGCAACAACAACAGCGGGGCCAAGAGAAATCAGGGAGGCTGCACGATAACTCCGCCCTATGCAAAACAGCTACTTGCGCTGCTGGAGCACCTGGACCGGAAGAACCTGGAGATTCAGACAATTCAAAGGATAAAAAAGAGGATCGAGAAAAGACAAGAAAAACCCCGACAATAGGGACGAAGCGTCTAGAACCGGATCCCATCTCCTGAAAGATGGACATAAACCCCACGATCGGGAAGAAAAATACCGGAATGACGGCAAGGCAATGCCACCTCCGAGAAACCCAGCTGAGAAAGCCGGAAGATATGATATACCTCACAGACGTGAGAGATCTCGGACACCTCCTAAGAATAAGGAAAGGCACATGAGTAGAACTCCGCCTAATCCCAAAGGACGTGATCCAGGAAGAAACAGAAACGACCCCGGAAAAGCGCGTCCGCGCAACAATGGAAAAGAAAGGAGTAGATCCCCTTCTGTCCATTCAGCCGGAAGATATTCCGCACACATTGATAGAGCGGAAAAGGATGATCTAGACTTTGGTCCTAAGTGTTTCACTGACAGGATACGAAGGATAACCCTGCATTATGGCTTTGCCAAGGTCGGTCCAGCGTACCAGAAATACACCGGCAGCACAAACCCGGATACCTGCCTCTCAGACTACTATACAGCCGTCTAGATCAACAATGGGACAGACCTGGAAGCTGTCAAGTTTCTTCCCCTAATGTTACTGGATGGAGCCAGAGATTGGATCAATGGATTACCATCAAGAACTGCCGACAGCTGGGATGATATGGCTAGAGTATTCACTCAGCATTTCCGGGGACGTACAAACGCCCGAACAGCATCAACCAGCTGAACCGTTGCACCCAATTTGAGGATGAATCATACGTGGATTTCATCTCCAGATGGACGGCAATGAAGAATAGTTGTTCTGGAGTAACTGACGTACAAGCAATGCATGCTTTCGTCAATGGCCTAAAACCCGTACTTGTACTGTTCATGGTTGGTTCCAAACAGCACAAAGATCTTGGATCTATGCTTACAACCTGCCAACGAACACGCTGCAGCCGAAGACGACATCAGAGCAAGAGGAGGCAATATCGAATCACTGATACTTGCCAAGAAAACCCCTCGTTCTGACAAAAAAGGAACTCCAGAAACAACGACAAAACCCAAAGAGGTCAACATAGCCTTTGGAAGTGAAAAGGGGAACAAGTGGAAAGGACGCAACCCAGATCCAATCAACTACACTCCAGAGGAGTGGGAAAGGATTAAGTCGGAACCCTGTGTCCACCATTCACAATTTGGGAAACCCACCAATACAAACGCGCAATGCCGGCTGAATAAGCACATGAAAGGCAGTGCAGGATCCGGAAATAAGGGGAAGGGTTCCAAAAGGAAACCCGCCAAACAAAAGCCAGAAGCTGACAAAGAAGACAGTGAATCGGACACTGACGAAAAAATCCAGGAACAACAGCGAAAGGGCGAACCCAAATTTCCGAGAGTTGATGGAGAAGCAATGCTAACATTCCTAGCAACTCCGTCAGCAAAGGTGGCCAAAAGAACACTTCGAGAAATAAACGCGGTTGTTCCGGCAACCCCGAAATTCTTGAAGTACTCCAACACACCAATTACCTGGGATCAGTCTGATCATCACGGGAATATCCCTGAACCCGTCACACAAGCTCTTGTTGTAAGCCCTATTGTCCAGAATACTAGGCTAAGAAGAGTGCTGATGGATGGAGGGTCCAGCATTAACATAATGTACCTGGATACACTGAAGCATGTGAAGATTTCCGAGTCCCAGCTCAATTACAGCAACATACGCTTCCATGGCATTGTTCCTGGCAGACAAGCACTATCCCTAGGAGAAATTTCCCTACATGTCACCTTCGGAGATAAAAATCACTTCCGGCAGGAAAAAGTATCCTTCGAAGTAGTGCCGTTCGAAAGCGTGTATCACGCAATACTCGGACGTCCGGCTTTCGCCAAATTCATGGCAAGATCCTGTTATATCTATAACAAGCTGAAGATGCCAGGACCCAAAGGAGGAGTAATCACCATAGCTAGTGACTTCAACCTGGCAAACGAGTTGGAGAAAGAAAACGCCCTTTGCGCTCAGAGAGTCATAGCAAAGGAAGAATTGAAGGAATTGGCCAAGGAGGTATCGCCGACAGAAAATGCCGGCAGGAAAAGATACTCGGAAGCCAACAGACAGCTTCAAGGCGTCCGAGAATACAAGACAGGTAATCCTAGATCCCAAAGATCCGACAAAATTTGTCGTCGTAGGGACTGGAATGACCGACAAATAGGAAGGCGAGCTCATCAAGTTCCTCCGTGAGAACTGGGATATTTTTGTCTGGTGTCCAGCTGACATGCCAGGCGTACCCAGGGAACTTGCTGAGCACCAACTCAAGGTTATTCCAGGATCAAAACCCGTCAAACAAGGTCTCCGTCGATTCGACGGAAGAAGACGGAAGGCTATTGGCAAGGAAATTATCCGGCTTTTAGCAGCAGATTTCATCCAGGAAGTAATCCACACTGAATGGTCTGCAAATCCGGTATTAGTACCGAAGAAAGACACTACTGCTCTTAGAATGTGTATAGATTACACATGCTTGAACAAATTGTGTCCGAAAGATAGGTTCGCGTTACCGCGAATCGATCAAATAATAGATGCCACTGCAGGCTCTGAGCTTTTATGCTTTTTGGATGCATACTCCGGGTACCACCAAATACGCATGAAAAAGGAAGATCAAATTAAAACTTCTTTCATAACCCCGTACGGGACGTACTATTACGTAACCATGCCATTTGGCCTGAAGAACGCAGGTGCAACATACCAGCGTTGCATGCAACGTTGTTTGCATAGTCAGATTGGCACAAACGTCCATGTTTATGTGGACGATATTGCTGTCGTAACCAAGGAAAAAGATACACTCCTTGAGGATTTGCGAGAAACTTTCGAAAACTTGCGCACTTACAAGATGAAGTTAAATCCATCTAAGTGTGTATTCGGGGTTCCCTCAGGAAAACTTCTGGGTTTCATCGTTTCTCACAGAGGAACAGAAGTTAACCCGGAAAAGATCAAAGCCATCTTGAACATCTCGAAACCTACGTGCGTGAAAGATGTCCAAAGATTGACGGGTTCCGCCGCTGCCGTCAGCAGATTTATTAGTCGGCTGGGGGATAAAGCCTTACCACTCTACAAGTTGCTGAAGAAATCCGACAAAGTCAAGTGAATAGCGAAAGCCTGGGAATATCTAGCAGTTATGTCCCTTTTCGTACTTAGTTCAATTTCTATGTAAACATCTTTTGAGATCATGAAATAAAGTTGTCGGAATTCTGATGTCCATGTTTTTACAAGTTCATTGTAGTACAAAGCATGATTCCACCTTATCTATTTCCCAATGATCTTACAAAATACTCAATGTTAACCCGAATTGTGCCTGCGTACTCGGCGTTAAAAAACTGAATGATTTTTCAGCCTGCTAACGGCTAAAGGAAACTTGAATTGCCTGCGTGCCCAAGTTTCATTTTAAAAATTCCTTACTTCTCTAAGAATTATCTGATTGCGTATGTGTTGGGTCACTGGAGCTAGTTAACTGATTGGTTATACCCAGTTACTTGGCATGACGCTTCATATTGCTATTTGAGCCATTTCAAACACTAAGGACAGTTAAAACATATATGCCAGAGAACTTAGAAGATAAAGGAATAGTAAAATCCGAAAAACTTGCAAAGAAATTTATAATTAAAACTGCAAAAGGCGGAGTTCTCATTCATACAAAAGAAATAGAAGCATTACAATTTGAATTACATTATAAAAGTACAGTAATGCTCCTATTGTCTATTTTCACTATCCAGGTTTAAGGAAGCCCTTCAAGCATCCGACTCTTCCTTGCTGCTGTCGTCCTCGGGGGCTGCAGGGACCTCCTCTTCCGGATAAGTGACGGAGATATTCACCATGGAAGCAATCTGGGTGGCGTGGCCTTTGATTTCATCAAAGATTGTATTCCGTTGAGTTTCCGTGTATCCTTGAGGGACACCGGACGCCACGCGCCAAGACTTTGCACCAGGGTAGTGCATACGCATACGGCCGAGTGCCATGCGTGCACCACCCCGTGCAGCGGAGCGAAGGATAGATTCCCTAGACTCCGCCACCTCCATGATAGCACCCGGAAGTTTTTCAACTTCCGAGAACTCCCCATTCCTTGAGGGAAAGAACTTGTTGATCAGTTGCATGCAAGCAACCCTGATCGAAGTCCAGGTCTTCGCAAAAGCTCGGATTCTTTCAATCCGAGAAAGATCTGGGCTATCTCCTGTTTTTTAGCAAAAAAACAACCAAAAGGGTTAAGTAAAAAAGCAGAGAAATAAAACAAACGTGGAAAAATGGTAAATGTAGAATTAAACTTACCGACAAGTTTGTCAATTTCGGAGCCTTCCTCCTGGCGCAGGTTCAGAGCAGCTTCCAAGCCCTGAATGGTGGCCTGGTCCTTCTCTGCCTGGGCGGAAGCCTTGGATTGAGAAATCCCAAGGGCCAAATTGCTGGCTTCCAGATCTTTTTGAGCCTTCACAAGATCCTTGTGAAGGTCAATATTCTCCTTTCGGAGAAACTCGGCATTGCCGACGTCTTCAGCTATTTGCTTGGCCTGAGCCAAAGCAGCTGGAAAGCAAGGAAAATTCCGAGTTTAGAACACTCCCGGAAAAAGTACTTAGACAAAAAGTTGAATTGAAAACTTCAGAGGAAAAATGTTTACCTGTTGTTTCCGACAACGCCAGCTGAGACGATGCCAGCTCCGCCTCTCTCTCCTCAAGAATGGAAAGAAGATTTCTAACTTCCTTATTCTTGATGGAGAGTTTGTTGAAAACTTCCATGTTAATGGCTTCGGCGGTTTGCTGGAACATGGCAATGAAAAGATAATTATAAAGCATCAAGGCAAAAAGCATGCGTTTTGTTTAATGCTTGGGGGCTAGAGTTACATACCTGGCTCATTCGTTGCAAACCTGCCAAGTTTTCATTGAACTCTTTTGTGTATTCCGCAAAAAGAGTTCCGGCTACGCTTAGGCCGTCATTAATGATCTTGAAGTCCTTGTCGAATTTGGGAATCTCCTCGTCGAAAGTCCGAGAAGATTTTCCCGCATCTGGAGCCGCCCTTTCCCTCGTGTCAGAGTTTGACACAACAGGTTGGCTGGGCTCCAGCGGCTCGGTGGTGGGGGCTGTAGCATGCTCTTCCGCCATTGAGGACGATGTGTCCGGAGCGATGGTGGAAGAAGATTGAGCGCCTCGGCTGGACACAATCTTGTGTCTCTTCAGCTTCTTCGGCTTCAGGTTGGAGGGAAGTAGGCTAAAAACCAGAAACCCGGAAAAAGTTAACATTCCGACGACGAAAGAAAAAATTCGACAAAAGCAAAACAACCCGGATGATCTAACCTGGAAGTGGCGACGGGAACTCCGTCAAGGTTGATAACTTCCTCAGAGGAAGGAATCTTCTTGCGCTTGCGCCCACCTGTAGAGGCGTTACGCAATGCATCCAGCTCAGCTTCGGAGGCCAGCTCCGAGTCTGGAAGTTCAGTGATCTGTTAGAAAGAAAAATCAGAGTTATAAGCGAAAAAATCCGAGAAAGAATGACAAAACTCTACCCAAATGACGGAAAAAATACCTTGGGAGACGGGTTGTCAGCCGTATACATCGGCCGACTCGCTTCGTATTGGTCGCGTGATGCGACCAACTGGTTGACGCGCCGTCGAAGTTCCCTCGCGGGCCAATCTTTGATGGTTGTCCGCATTGGGTCCTTGGAACCCGTGTAGTCGCAAAGAAGGCGACCACCGTGATTGTCCAACGGCTGGATCCGCCTATCCAACCAGCAAAGGACCGTGTCCATGCCGGTTAGAGGTGGATCGGAGGAAGTGAGCTTGGCGATGCGCCGCTTGATCCTTAGAAGATCAGGCGGCAGAACTTGGACGACTTCCGTTCCCCAATTGTCTAGGGGAACAGCGGCAGTGTTTGAGAAAGGTGGAACCCCGATCGCCTCTTTTGGGAAAGGCACATCGGGATGGTAGAAGAAGGAACCCGTCCAAAATTTGACGGATTCCGATGTCTTGATCTTGGGGAACCAATCTTCCCTAAACCTCCTAAGAGTAAAGGAGATGGTTCCGCAAGTCGGGAGTGCGCCCTCCGAAGAGTTCCGCTTAACCCCGAAACAGTACATCCAAAAATTTAACCTAGGTTCTAAGCCTAAGTAACCCTCGAATAGGGCCTGGAACCCGGCCATATAGAGAATAGAGTTGGGTGGCAAGTTATGAGGTTGGATGTTATAGTGGGAGAGGACTTGGAGGAAGAAGGCAGAAGGCGGTAATCCCATACCTCTTAAGAGATGGGAGGAGAGAAGAACCCGTTCGTCATCGTTCAGCATAGGTTCGTTCTCGTCCTCAGGGAGCCACCATTTCCCTTTCAGAATCAGTCCCTCCTTTTCCAGGTTTGGAAGGAGGGCTGGCGGGATGCTACAGGCAATCCAATTGCCTGCAGTTTCCACCTCTTCATCCGCTCCGGCGGCGGCGGACGCGGCGGCTTCCGCAGCGGCGAGCTGGTCGCCGAGAAGCTAGATTTTCTCCTCCGTCGTCTCGGGAGAAAACGGCGGGGAAGGCGCGGAGCTCGAGCCCGCGAGGTCCGCGGCGGCGGAAAGATTTTCTCCGTCCGCTGCAGAGGCCGCGGTCTTTTCCGGCTCGCCGCCGGCGCACGTCGGGGATCCTAGCCGTGGATCTAGGTCATTGATGATGTCGTCGATTGTGTGCGCGGCGGAGCGAGCGGGGGAAGACGGCGAGGATGCCATTAGGTGGTGGCGCGTTTTGGCTCCGGTGGTGCTCTGGGTGCGAAGTGCGCTCGGGAACGGTTCTTCGCTCGAGGGCTTCTGCGCAGCAATGGCGTGGAGAGTGAGAGAGCGGAAGGATTTCAGCGAGGACGAAGACGACTATTTATAGTCGGAAATCCGTCAAGATACGTGCCAACGGCTATTTTGACCGTTGGATGATCAACGCGTGTCACTCGCCGGAAAATCCGGGAAATGAAACGACTGGGTAATGATGGATATCTCCTTGTTTCCCGTGAGAATCTGTCAGAGATACGTTACTGGGTTTCCCGCGTGAAACCCAAACGTCCCTTACGTCAGCATGACTCAAGCGCTGACGTAGGAAGTTCCTTCTCCGCGAAGGATTGCGAGAGAAAAGCCGGATTTTCAGGATTCCGAGTTTCACGTTACCATATCCGTTCAAAGAAGAATAAGAAGAATCAAGACTGCTGAATCGATATTTCTCGGACAAAGTACATTTGGCGAAAGACGGTGAATTAGAGTTTTAATCCTTCTTGGGGGCTACTGTCGGATATATACCAATTAGGGGTATATCAGATGGTAGTCAAAGTGCCAGATTACCAGGGTGGCTCTAGTGGTAGTGGGATGTGGTCCATTGGGCGGCCCAGTAACCTGACGCACAGAAGCCGGATTCTAGGAGGACACGGATCACGGCCCGCGTGATCTGGCTTGGAGGAGAAGACAGATTCCTTACTTTCCAAGTTATAGTTGTCGTAGTATTCTAGGTTTCCTATTCTGTAAGCCCTAATCCGGCTATTATATAAAGCCAGACGGGAGATAAGATTGATAACGAATAACAGAGAAGAAGCTATAGGCTAACTCGCTGAAAAGTTGATCCTCTGCGAATAGCTAGATCCAAACCTCACATTGTAATTCTGTATACAGGCTTTAGTCCTGATTAGTGAGAAGTGCAGGAGTAGGCACGTCGTACTGTCGTGACGTACCGAACCTGGGTAAATCCTGTGTTCACTGTCCACCACGCGATCCCGTTACCGCACGTCTCTACCGTAGTCTCATGGCACCCCCGTCTATGAAAACTACTACGATGTCTCGACAGTAGGGGCCATGGGAGGACGAGATGGTGGGGCGTTGGCGGTGACCAGGCGGCGGCCGTCGTTGGAAGCCAACGAATCGGAGCGCAGGCGACCGAGTTTGGGAATGGGGAATCCAATTCGCGAAGGTCAAAGGTAGGGGACGGTAGCGCTCGGGCCCTCGTCGCTCTGTTTTGGATTTATGGAGCCCGGCTTGCGAGCCTATCGAGCCGAGCCGCGAGCTGTTTCACAAATATTGTACAGAACTAAGCCAAGCCAAAGTCGGCTCAGGTTTTTGTCAAGCCTGCCCGAGCCGAGCTGGCCCGCCAGCTGCCCATGGCCAGTAACATCACATACACAAAAAAGGAGTGTGACCCAGGCCCACATTCAGCCAGAGAAAACGACGTGGATGGCCTCAAATCAGCCACAATCCACCGAGATTATAGCTTAAAGTAATACACTACTAGCCAGGTTTCGGCGGGGCATCGCCGCCCTGCGTTAGATCCTCAGACTCGGCAAGCTATGATTTTGAAATAAGATAGGTTATGTATTGAGCCAAATCTCAATGGGTAGCTCGAGTAATGTCTAAGCAGATTCAGACATATACATTTGTTAATCTATTTGCCTCAAATAAGATAACATAGTACAATGACACACATCAACCACATATGAGTCATTTTTGTAGACAATAAACATAAGCTGGACATGTCATTGAGACTACACTTGATAGGCTTTACTGGTGAATCAAATCGATGCATGAGAGGTCATTTTCTACATCCAAGCTATGTGAATACGTGTACGCATGGGAGGCCAACGACCATCTGGAAAAACCTATACCCATATATTATTTCTACCATTCAACATTTTTACTTGACGATCTTTAATATCATAGGAACCCGAAATATGACAATGGTGTATTTTTCATTGACTTGTTATATCAGCTATAGCAATAGATCAAATACATCACATGTTGCACCATAAAAATTTAACATTCCTGATGATACAAAAGCAAGAAGCAATACACTATAGATAATAATTAAAAAAAATACCCTTTAGCCAAACCGAAACCTACAATACTGCAGGTGCTTCTGAATGAATGAGTGCCAAAAGTAAAACTAAAGGTTCTCATCATACTTTTAGGGTCACGGCGACTCTTAGTTTCGCTAAAAGAGTAATTATTTAGCACTACGACATCATATTTTTTCCCATCATCTGTAGTAACAAATCGCTAAGACAAAGGTAAAAAAATCTGAAGCTCCAATCGAGTGGTAGCATGGAGTCCAGCAGGTTCCATCCTCTTCACCCCAGAGTGATCCAGCTGCCCCCAACCAACTGGCCACACTGGTGGCTCTAGGTCCAGCAGAAAATCTGCTCTGTGGTCATCCAAGTGGAGCACCATCGCTCAACAGAAGAAGCACCCTCAAGTTCTGGTGAAAGTAAGAGAACATCAAGCAACATCCATCGTAGAGCAACCACAGAAGTAACCGCCAAGAAAACAAGAAAGCAACCTTAATTACCTGGACCACCTTGACATATGGGTTACTCGACTGCGGGTGGGTGTAGCTGTCGTGAGCAACAATCATGTAAAAAACCTCGCCGAGCTTGCAAAGCTTCTCTTCTGAACACACTCTTTGCTTTAATCTGCACATGCATAACATAAAATCGTAGCAGCCCAGGACTGCGTAGAGACGCTGCATAGTAACATGCACACCAGCTTCATGATATCAAACCAATGAATGAGCATTCCAACCTTACCGAGCCTAGAATGAGAACAGATAGAAAACTATCAAGGTGGAGCACATATGCCTTGAGAAGATACAAAAAACTGAGACTGAGGTGGCACGGTGACCGCTAAAAAAGGAACGCTTGGTGGGCGTCCTGCCGTCAGTCTTCGTGAAGTTGGCCACTCGAGAACCTTGGCCAACCTGAGCCCTCGCTCAGCTTCCACTGACGCCCGCTTTTTCCATGTCATAATGTGTCTTCTCCACCGCCCTGGCATACTGCCCATCCAGCTTCCTATGGGAACAAAAATTGATAAATCACAATTAGTCACAGATGGTAAGAGAACTATTGTTTATTTGGTGACCAAGATGAACATGAGAAACTAAATGGACCATAATTAAGCCTAGTTTGCGGAATGGAAGGAGGAGACAAATGAAAAACTAATCTTAACTGATAGCAGCTAGCCTAGAGAAAGACCACTTTCATATCATGGAAATCAATATGTCAATGTAAATAAGCTTGGTTTGCAGAATTGTAGGAAGAACATTTAAAAATTAATCTGAATTTTTAAACAGCTAGCCCATAGAGAGACAACTCTCATATCACTGGGAAATCAATATGTTAATGATCCATCATAGTGTTACCATTAACGGCCACCCCAGATTTTACAGATATACACTTTCTTAATTTGTTTGTCTCAATACGATAATATATAATGACACGAACTACATATGAATATGACAGCCTCCAGTTTCCCGACATAAGAGAACCACCCGACTCAATATATGTGTGGAAGAAACAGAACAACACATAAAATAATCCTTGATGTCACTGCAAATGCTGCCATCTACTAAGGTGTATATGCACCCCTCTCCGGTTTAATCCAGTGGTTCTTTTAGAGGAAGATATTCACCATCATATGTAGCACATAAAACATACCGGTGGGAAAACAAGGAAAATATTGGCAGAAAATCACTAGTAGAGAAGTGACTTTCTATGGAACAGATTCTGTGGCGCATGGCTTTTTGGTGCGCCACAGAAATATACTTTTGTGGCGCACGGGTTGTCATGCGCCACAGAAAATAGGCATTCTGTGGCGCACGGGACCGTGGTGCGCCACAGAAAACAGGAATTCTGTGGCGCACCGGATAGGGGTGCGCCACAGAAATAAGTTGGGGGCCCACACCATGATTGCCCCACTCCTATTCTGTGGCGCATGGTGGTTAGTGCGCCACAGAAATATGACATTTCTGTGGTGCACCCCCCTTGGTGCGCCACAGAATTCCCATCCGAAAAAATTCTGTCCACACGCACCAACTCCACCCCCCCCCCCCCCGGGAACGCCTTTTCTAGTTTTTGACGGAAGAGTTGGCGGTCTAAAAAACATCAAAAAATAAATCCCTTATAGATGCACGGAGAGTTTAATGTCTACTTTTTTATCAAATTTTGAAATATGTATTTCGACTTTCTGAGCAAAAGTTTTATAAAAAAAAGTAAAATGGGCATAACTTTTGCATACGATGTCGAAAAAAAATGATCAAGATATTAAAAAAAAAGTAGAGGGAAAAAGGAACCCAACCTCACTCGCCTCCGGCCTGTGAGCTTTTTTTAGAATCGCCAAATTCCAAAAGGAACAAAAGTTATGGCCGTTTTAAGATTTTGACTAGAAAATAAAAAAAAAAGAAAAAAAATTCTGTGGCGCACCAGGGGGGTGCGCCACAGAATTGGGAGGCAGAATTCGAAATCTGCCTCCTCCCCTCCTTTTCTTCCCTTCTCCCCTCCACTTCTCCTCCACTTCTCATCTTCTACCTCTCCTCTCCTCCTCCTCCACCACCACCACCACCATCACCACCACCACCACCTCTCCTCCTTCTCCTCCTCCTCCTCCACCACCACCACCATCCTCCTCCTCCTCCACCACCACCACCACCACCACCACCACCACCACCACCACCTCCGGTGAGCTCCTCCTCCTTCTCCTCCACCACCACCTCTCCTCCTCCTCTTTCTCCTCCTCCTCCACCACCACCTCTCCTCCTCCTCCTCCTCCTCTATCACCACCACCTCTCCTCCTCCTCCACCACCACCTCCGGCGAGCTTCTCCTTCTCCTCCCCACCAACTTCGGTGACCCCCATCCTCCACCCACCAACTCCGGCGAGCATCCGACGAAATCCGGCGAAATTTCGAAATTTCGAAAATTTCCCGCGGCCAGATCTGGCCGCTTTTTTTTTTGAAATTCAAAAAAAAAATCTGTGGCGCACCCCCCTTGGTGCGCCACAGAATTGCAAATTTCTGTGGCGCACGGCTGAGGTGCGCCACAGAATTGATATTTCTGTGGCGCACGGCTGAGGTGCGCCACAGAAAAAAATTTAGTGGCGTGTATTCTGTGGCGCACCCCTCCGGCCCCTAGGTGCGCCACAGAATCCCATTTTGGTGCGCCACAGAAAGGCCTTTTTCTACTAGTGAATCGCATGGCATTGAAGAACATACACGAACACCATACAAAAATACTTATTCTCTTCTCAAAAAAGCTAAATGACAATGTGTCTGTCAATAAAAGTATTTAACAAAGCAAGCGACATACCAAGAGTGGTAAAACAAACATGGTAAGAATAACCAAAAATTGGGCGATTATCATAGTCAAAACATCTTTCTTTTGGGACCTCGGTATTGCTAAACCTGTGCATAACGTTGTGACCATCTAAATTTAAAAAAGATACAGAATCAAGCTGGCTTGTCTAAACTTAAAGTAGGAAATATATTCAGAATCCCGGTATATATAGAATCCAGGACATTCAAGAATATCATGGTCACTCATACATCATCCAATTATCACAAATAATTTCTATCAAAAGCTGAGTGAATTAAATCGCACACCTAAAGCTAAGAGGCAGACTCGGAACTTAATTATAAGCCAAGAGGGTCCCACCTTTAAGTCATCCACAGGCCACAGCAAAGTGCACTGCATTGCATTGTCCTACAGGACTGTAGAAGCACAATCCCACAGACATCCACCTTGTCGTCCTCGTGGTCGACGGTCTCTCTTGGTTGGCTTTGCCGTCAGATGGCCGGCGTGTGCGCCTCCTTTCTCCTAGGCTGGACGGCCACCCTGCAATCCCGGCATTTTCCATGAAGCTAACCCTCGCTGCTAAATAAGAAGGTAAATAACAACGAAATAGAAAAACAAATGCGGGAAAATGACAGAGGCCATAGGCAAAAGTGGAAAACGGTCTCACCTGGGCGACAGATCGGATCTTGCGGGCAGCAACGTGTGCGCCTTCTTCATTTTGCTGGACGGACTACCCACCGCGCTGGCATTGCCTCCGGAGTAGCCACGACGCGACTGCCAACCCCCACGCCACATCTCCATCGTCTAGCATGCCGCTACGACCGAGATGCCACATCCATCAGGATACAAGGTAGTTGCATGTGAAGGAAGATAAACTAAGAAGAGGGAGGAGATTTGGAACAGAGGGAGTAGCTCTCGTCCTGCACATCGTGGTCGTCGTGGCATCCCAGAGAGAGAAAGGCAGAGGCTGACCATGGAGATAGAGATGCACCTGGCAGGGAGTATTGGCGGCATCAGATTCTGCAGGTACGACTCCTAACAAGATAGTGCATTCAGTCAAGGGGCAACTTCACGGTGAGTCCATGACAGCACAAAATTTGGAATACATGAGTACGACGATGGTCAGTTAGTATTACATAACCTGATACCTTTTCTTCACCTGATACCTTTTCTTCCATTTAGTGACCACAATCACCTTTGAAAAACACTGAACTTCTCAGGCAGGACGAATGATGTTTAGAATGCGCAGCAATCATTAGTCTGGACGGGCCAGAGGGGAAAAACCTATCATGAGCAATCAAAGAACAGAGAAAAGGAACGGATCGACAGCAAACGACCAGGAAGGATGACAAGCTCGCGCTCCAGGGCGCGCCGCCGTCGAGGCTACTCCTCCCGCTCCGCTAGCAACCCACCGCCCGTCCCCGCCGCCTCCTCCGGCGAGGGCGCCACGCCAGATTCCGCGACGGCCGCGCCCGCGTCTGTAAGTACAGCCCCCCGTCCCGCGTCTCCTTCACCGCGCTCCGCGCGCGTCCTCCCCCCGGCCTGGAAGAGTGCCGCCCCTGCGCGGCCCTCGTCTTCTTCCCCGCGCTCTGCGCGCGTCCTTCCTCCAGCCTGGCTGACGGGCGCCGCCCCTGAGCCCCGTGCGTCCTCCCAGGCTGTGCGCTCCTTCCGCCGGGTGCGTGTCAAGCGGCCGGGCGAGCTCTTCGCGGCGCGGGTGGCAAAGAAGCTCGGTACTCCGGTGTGTCCTCCGCCCCTCGCTCCCCGCCCCGAGTCTGCCGTGAGCCTCTTCGTCTCGATCCTCGGCGTCGCTCACCGCCCCGTTAACCGTTTCGTGGTCGCGAATGGACTCACGTTCGTCTTCTCCACCTTCGCGGATCGCTTCCGCGTCGAGGAGGTCGCGGACGGCGTCTTCTCCACCTACGTTGCGGGAGAACGCGTCGCGGCTCTGATTCTCCGCCGGCGAGCCTTCGCCTTCGCCGGCGTGGCGTTTCGCCTGCTGCGCTCGTGGCCCCCGCCCCAACGGTCGGATGTTCGAGTCGTGGTGGAACCCACCTGGACTTTTGGGAAACTTTCCTTTCCGTTGCCCGCGTCTAGTGAATTCTCTGTACCGTTTCGCGTTGGTGGGCCCTCTCCCGTTTCCACCGCTCGCTTCCCCCACTACCGGGCTGGCGTGTCGCCCCCCCCGTCACCCTCCCAACTCCCCCATGTGCGTGTCGCCGCCGGGCCCCCTCCCGCTGCCACGCGGCCCGTGGCCTGGTCAACTCCGCCCCAATCCCCGCCATCCGTTTCCGATCGCACGGCCGCGCCGCTCTGGGTGGACATCGCTCGGTTGACAACGCCCCCGTTTTCCCCGAGACCGATCGTTTTTCCTCCCGCCTCGCCGTTTTCTCCTCCAGCTCCTCGCCGCCGTCCTTTTAAGGCACGCCGGGAGTGTTTCCGCTGCCTCTCAACTCGTCACCTCGTCGCCGATTGCCGGGACCCCCTCACCTGCCGCCTCTGCCGTGGTTGCGGCCACCGCGCCAGCGGTTGCCCCGACCGCCTCGCGCCCACCTCAGCCCCGCCCGCCCTCATGGCCTCCCGCCACCATCACCACGCTGCGCGCCAGCAGCCCATCACCCCTCCGGCGCGCCGCCTCCCGCCCGGCCACCAGTTCCCTGTTACTCCCCACCCGTTCGGCGCCGCTCCTCCGCCGGCTCAGCCCTCCCCGTACGTCCCGTACTCTCCCATCTCCCACTTCAACCTCGACGCCACCTCCACCGACGAGTCCACGGACAGCGACGTCCCCGGCGGCGGGCGCCACCCGGAGCAGCTTGACGTCTACATGCCCCCCGTCGACATGCGCGCGTTCGAGCGCTTCGGCTTCGCCTACGTCGACCCCGAAGCCACCAACCCCGGCCCGCTCGTCCAAGCCGCCCTTTTCTTGCAGGTTCCGCTCGGCATGGAGGCCGAGACCGTGACGAGCGCGCACGGCACTCAGCTTGTCCGCTTCCGGACCGTCGCGTCGCGCGAGTTCGCCGTCGACGGGGGGCCCTTCGAGGTCGAAGAACACAACGTGTTCTTTGAGCGGCATGAGGAGGCGCCAAACCGTCTCCGCTTCACGCACGGCGGCTTCGTCGCGCTCTCGCTGGTACGCTTTCCTCTCGAGCATTGGAACCAGCCGCATATCCGAGTGTCCGTCGGCGGCGTGGGGAACCCCATGGAGATCGCGCAGCTCTGCATGACCGGCCGCGAGTTCATCTCCGTCGTCCTCGTCTGCAAGTACGAGAGGTATTGCTGCATCCCTCAAGACCTCAACGTGAAGAACTCCGACGGCGTGTACACGGTGGTGGAGGTGCGCCGTCTCCGGCGGATTCAGTTCCCCGACGGTGGCCCGCCCCCGCCGCCTCCGCCGCCCCCACGTGGCCCTGGTGGTGGACCTCCCCCTGGCGGGCCTCCTGGCGGGCCCCCTGGTGGCGACCCCGACCTGCCTAGCAGCTCGCGCCGCCCCGGGCGCGCGATCGCCCTACCCGCGGTGCTCCCGGCGCGCGGGGGCTGCGGCGTCTGCGGGCGGGCGCGGGCGAGCTCACTCCTCGGCGACGCCACGTTCTCCCTCGACGTGCCGCCGCTCTCCCTCGACGTCGTCGCCCCCTTCTCCGCCATCACCGAGGGCGGCGTCCGCGGCGACCCCGACGTCGAAGTCGCCGTCTGCGGGAGCTTCATCCACCTTGTGGTCCGCGGAGACGAGGGCTCAGCGTACTTCCGCGTTCCCAGGGGCCTCGCTCGCGGCGTGGAGCACGGACCGCGCGGCATGGCGCACGTCAACTTGGCGTCCGGTGCAATCGGCGTCGTCAACACGATCGCCTGCGTGAAGGGCAAGGGCGCCGTCGTCTCCACCCGCGTCGTGGCCGACGCCGTTGTCGTCGACTGCCCGGCGTCCTTCGCCTCCTCCCGCGTGGACGTCCCTCCCCCAGGTGCGCCGCGCGTCCCGGCGGGGGTGGCGCCAGCCCAGGCGTGCGCGCCGCCTTGCCGTGGCGGCGCTGATGGTGTTCGCGTCCACGACGTCCCGGCGGAGCCCGCTGATGGTGTTCGCGTCCACGACGTCCCGGCGGAACCCCAGCGCGCCAGTGCGCGTCTGAGGGCGCGCGCGCCTGCTCTGTTCCAGTCGGTGCTCGACCGCGCGGTTGCTGTCAAGGCGGCGCGAGTCAGCGGCGCCTCGACCCCGCACGGCGCCCCTCCGCCGCTCACCGGCCTGGAGATCAAGGCGGTGGCTGCTGCGTGCCAGCTACCCGATGATGCCGTCCGTGAGCTCGACGACGCTGTCCTGGTGCCCGTCGCTGGCCATGTGTAGTGTGCTGTGCGTGCCTCCCGCGACCCCCGCCCCGTTTTGTTATGATGGTCTCTTCGTCGACCATCTGGGGTCGCGCCGTGCTTCTGTCCGTCTAGAGTGCGTCCGGCCGTTGTGTGTTGTGTATATGTGTGCGTGTTTGGCCTCGCCTCTAGCCTTTTGTAGCCATGCCCGGCAGCCTGTTGCCCCGCTGGTTCCCCCATGAGTAGCCGATGTAAAAAACTCCTGCTAGGATCGTGGAACACCCGAGGTCTCAACGATCCCGTCAAGTGCAACGATGTCAAGCGCAACCTGTCGTCGCAGGGCCTGCACCTCCTTTGCCTCCAAGAGACGAAGCTGTCCGGTGTTTCCCCCAGCAAAGCTGCCTCCTTCCTCCCACCCGGTTTCACGAACTTCGTGGTGAAAGACTCCGTCGGTGCCTCCGGTGGCTTGCTGACTGCGTGGAGAGACGGCCTGGTTCATCATGTGAGGGACGTGGTGCTGGACTTCTCCCTCACCTCGTTCTTCGAGTTCACCGCGGACGGCTCCCCCTTTGCGGTCACTAATGTCTACGGCCCGTGTGTGGCGAACTTGCGGGCGGATTTCCTTGCTGAACTCCGCTCCTTGGCCCCCGCTTGCGAGCTCCCGTGGGTCCTGATCGGCGACTTCAACATGACGCTCGCCCGGGAGGACAAGAACACCGGAAGTTTTGACGGTCATGTCGCGGCGGCATTCAACGGGTTGCTGGATGACCTCCTCCTCCAGGACTTGCCCCTCCTCGACCGCCTGTACACTTGGACCAATAACAGGGACGTGCCTACCCTGGTTCGTCTCGACCGCGCGCTCGTCAACCGGCATTGGTGCTCCTCCATGTTCAACTCCACCCTGCGCTCCTTGGTCCGGAATACCTCGGACCATGTGCCCATTATGCTTGATGCCTCCTCTCGCGCGCCCGTGTCCGGTGTCTTTCGGTACGAGAGATTCTGGGCCCAATCCGCCGCGTTTCGGGCTTTGGTTGAGCAGGTTTGGAGCTTGCCCGCAAACCAGGTGGCTGGGGCTGCGAGGCGTCTCTCGAAGAAACTGAAATGGGCTCGGGCAGAATCGAAGAAATGGGCCCGTAAGCGTTTGACCCCCGGCGTTGTCGTTTCGAACTGCCGAGCTGCGATCTCCATGCTCGACCTCTTCGAGGAATTCCGCACTCTCACTCCGGCCGAGTCTTGCCTCCGGCGTCTTGTCAAGGGCCAGCTCTCCGAGGAGTATAAAAAGCTTGACGCATACTGGAAACAGCGATACTCCTTCCGCCTCTGCAAGTTGGGGGATGAGAACACCGCCTTCTTCCATGCTAGTGCTTCCGCTCGCCTCCGCCGTAACCAGATCAAAAACCTCCACGTTGGGGATGTCGTGGTGTCCTCTCACCAGGACAAGGCTCGTGTCCTCCACGACTTCTACACCGCTCTGTTAGGCTCCGTCACGCCCGCCTCTTGGGATCCCACGCTGACGCAGCTGTTGCCTCCTCTTCGCGGCCTCGAAGCGCTGGAGGTTCCCTTTTCTGAGTCTGAGCTCAAGAAGGCGGTCTGGTCGATGCGCTCTGACAGCAGCCCGGGGCCTGACGGGTTTGGCCCCGCGTTCTTCAAGAGCTTTTGGGACCTGACCAAAGATGACCTCCTCGCGTTCCTTATGGAATTCCACCGCGGGGAGGCCCACCTCTCCGGCGTGAACGAAGCGTATATTGCCCTGCTGCCCAAGTCAGAGACGGTCACTACTGCCGGTGGGTTTCGGCCCATCTCTCTCCAGAACTGTGTAATGAAGATCGTGACCCGCGTACTCACCTCTCGTCTGCAGCCGTTCGTTGAACGATTGGTTGGGGGTGAACAGTCTGGTTTCATTTCGGGACGGAGCATCTCGGACAGCTTCCTGTACGCCGCCGAGCTGTCCCAATGCTGTCGGCTGCGGAAAGCCCCCACCATCGCCCTGAAGCTTGATTTCAAGAAGGCGTTTGACTCTGTCAACTGGGACTCGCTGGACGCGGTCCTCTCAGCCAGGGGTTTTGGCGTGACTTTCCGCTCTTGGATCCAGAGCATCCTGCGTACTGGCAAGACTGCTGTCCTCCTCAACGGAGTGCCGGGGCGCTGGATCACCTGCAGGAACGGGCTTCGTCAGGGGGACCCTCTGTCCCCCTACCTTTTCCTCGTCGTCGCCGGGCTCCTCCGACAGATTATTATCGCCGACACGAGGGGGGGGGGGCGCATTCTCCATCCTCTCGTCGACGACCTCCCGTGCCCAGTCATCCAATACGCCGATGATACCCTGATCTTGGTGCGCGCGGATCCTGGCCAGGTAGCGTTGCTGCGCCGAGCCTTAGACACGTTCACCGCGGCTACGGGGATGTCTATCAACTTCCATAAGAGTACATTCGTGCCCATCTGCGTTCCCCCCGACGATGCCGCGGGCTTGGCGGCTTTGCTCGGTTGCCCGATCTCGACATTCCCGCAAAGCTACCTTGGCCTCCCCCTCTCCGACAAGAAGCTCCCCGCCAGCGCACTCGAGTACATCGCGGATAAAGTCGCTGGCAAGATCCCGGGTTGGCGTTTGCACGCTTTGGACCCCGGTGCCCGGTTGACGCTCACCTCTACCGTCCTGTCGGCGCTGCCATCCTACGCCATGTCGGTGATCTCCCTTCCGCAGGGCGTCATCAACCTGATCGACCGGCCGCGCCGCGCCATGTTCTGGACAGCTTCTGCTGCGTGTTCCGGGGGGGACTGCCTGGTCTCCTGGGACACTGCGTGTCGACTGCGCTCTGAAGGGGGACTTGGCCTCCTCGACCTTGGCACGCAGAACAAGTGCCTCCTCCTGAAGGTCGTCTACAAGCTCCTCGCCGGGGTGATAACGCCGTGGACATCGTGGATCCGGCGTTGGTATTTCAGTGGGGAGGAGCGCCCCGCCACCCCCGCTTGGCAGTGCTTCGAACAGCTGCTCCCCCTCATGCGCTCGATCACGTCCGTCCGGGTCGGCAATGGAGGCACGACGTCCTTCTGGTTTGACAACTGGTCTTCGGTTGGGGCGGCGGCCCGCGTTCTGCCCGCTGCGTTCTCGCATTCCCTTTCCACACAGATCTCGGTGTCCGATGTCCTGCGAGGTGGCCTGGGCGCTCTCTCCCTGCGGGACCGTATCACAGCCAGGGCTCGTGAGGAACTCTCGCTGATATCCAATGCTGTTGCGTCCTTTGTCCCGCGGCACGCTCCGGATGAGCGCCGTCTGATCGGTGCTGCCGGGGTTGGTTTCGCCACCCGGGATGCGTACAGACTCCTCCGCAGTACCGGGTGCGGCCCCCCCCGCATGATTTGAACTGGGGCGGTTTCGCCCCCGTGAAAGTTAAGGTCTTCATCTGGGTCCTCCGTCACGGGCGCACGCGCACCCGGGCGCGCCTGTGTCGTCTCGGCATTATCCGCTCGTCGGACTGTCCCTTCTGTCCCGGCGTCGCCGAGGACATCCGCCACCTGTTCGTGGCTTGTCCGCGTCTTGGAGAGGTCTGGGGGCGAGCCGCCGGTGTGCCCCTTCCGGGAGGTGGCCACTGCCTCGTCGACCTGATCGCCGGGTTCTCGGATGCACATCGCTCCTGGCCCCCAGCGCTGCGCGCAACTGCGGCCTCGCTCCTCCTGTGGATCACCTGGAAGACTAGGAACCGTCTCGTCTTCGACAGGGAGGTCACGACCACGCAAGCCTTCTTCGCGGCGGTCCGCCAACACCTGACGCTGTGGCTAGTTAGGGCACCCCGCCGTGTCGACTGCGAGCCTCTAGTAGAGTGGTGTGCGTCTCTCTCCCCCGAACCCCCTGTACAAAATCCGCCCTGAGGGGTGCCTTGAAAAAGGTTGTAAGAAATCCGTGTTTTTGGCCGCTGGCCCTTTAATCAAAATTTCAGGTGGGCTTTTCGCCCTCCGTTGCATTGTTCAAAAAAAAAAAAAGAACAGAGAAAATAAAACACAAGCAATAAAATAGCATGGATGGACAATACCTGATGGAGATGAAAGAAAATCAGGGATTGCGAGTGTTGCGATCATAGAGCAGAACCTGTTGAGTAATCACGTTCCTACTCCTAAGCAATACTTGCATGTGTACGTGCATGTGCATGTGCTAGGTTCACACATGATGGAGTGTGAACCGAATATGAAAATGGAGGCCAACCAAGTACCTGCAAAGCTGCTAAAGACCAGCAAGATAAACCTGCAAAAGCTGCTAGAAAGAGTTCTGCATACATGTGATGATTATGTCCAGGATAAGTGGGCTTGACTTCTTTCCTTCCACTAGTCAGATTTTCACACTATAGGAGAGTTGTACGTGAGCTGCACTAGTAGTATAAATAGGTCCCCTTTGTATCAGTTTGAGCACACCAAGTAGTGCAAGTGTATCAAGAAACTCAGGAAACGCAGCCAGCTTTGAGCTGCACAAAAACTGCTTGTGTCTTCTGTCTATTACATAGAGTTCGAGTGTGTGTCCAAGTGCTAAGGGTGAGTAGCTAAGAGTAGAAGCTGACAGAACCGAGCCGAAGGCGTGCCGTCGGCGCGACCTGATGAGCCACCGAGCGCGTTCACTAGTGGAAACAACCCCTCTCGTCCAGGGGCCGGGGGGCAGCTGTCCCGGTTGCAACCAAATCCGGGACAAATGCCCTGCATTGGTCCCGGTTCGTGCGCCCGGGGCAACAGGAATCGCCTGGGCGCATTGGTCCCGGTTCGTGGGGGGTATATCGGTCCCGGCTCTTGCCATGGATCGGGACCAATGCCTAGCCACAGGCCACGTGGCACGCGCATGACCTGTTGTCCCGGTTCAGTCCACAAACCGGGACCAATGCCCCCTTCCCCTATATATACTGCCCCAGCCCCTCCCTCCTTCCATCTTTTTTTTTGCTTGGAGGTGTGAGAGAGTGTGGTGTTAGTGTGTTTTTTTTACTATGCACACGAGGTGTTCGACGAAATTCCCGAGACGCGCACAAGCTCACTGAAAATGGTATCTTCGACCGAGGTTAACAAATTATCTTTTTCATCTGTAACTGATACATAAAAAAGTATTATTTGTCGATGTACTGTGCACTGGTAGAAAATAGGCCTACAGTCCCGGTTCACCAGGACTATTAATCCCGTCCGGGCAACCGGGACTAGCTATGCGCGACTAAATGCCCCCCCCTATAGTCCCGCCACTTACGGACCGGGACTAAAAGCCCGTCCACGTGGGCGCTAGGGGTCCGTTGCGGCGGAAGACCTTTAGTCCCGGGTCTTGTGGTTAACCGGGACTGAAAACCTGCGCAGGTTTAGGGTTTTAGGCCCCCTAAACCTGTTTCCTTTTTAATTTGTTTTGTTTTAATTTCAGTACACATATTCATGCATATATATATATATGAAATATCAAACGAGGAGAATTCAATAGGAATATATAATATATATTCAATATCGGGTGACCATATATACAACCTCGAACAAGTTTCCATATTACACAATTAAGATGGACGAGCATACACAAATTCGCACAAGTTTCAAAGTACTTAGGGCTTATACATGCTTATAAAAGTCATCGTCGGTGGACGCATGGAACTCTCCTTTCTTCTGGATGACATGCCTAAGGAAAAATCCTGCTATTTCCTCTTGAATTGGTCGGAAGCGAGCTTCTGGAGTAAGCGCCCTCCGCAAGTTATTGAGACCGTTCCGCGTTTTCTCGTCCTTCTTCCTCTCAGATATTTCTTTCCGTATGTTCTCACAGACATAGTATCCACATAGACCGGTCCCCGGTGGCTGCTTATCCACACCTTTGAGCACATTTTTAAATTTTAGCTCATCTTTGAATTCACCGACATGTTGATGTGAGAGCCGTCTCCAAACTCTACAATGCAAATAAAATTAAATGAACAAGGGAGTTATTAGCTTAGAAAATGAACAAAAGAGACCGATCGATATAGAGCGCAAATGATTGAAAAATAATTACTTTTGCATCATTTTTCTCATGTCGACCCAAAGATTTGTATTTGAATTCATAGAGTCCATGATGAAAACTATGGCCTGGTGAAGATCAATTTTTAGCAGAATCCAGTGGTACCTGCGGACACATTAGATGCAGAGTCATGCATAATTTATCGATTGGACATACCATGCATGGAGTAAACAAAAGAGAATGGGAACATGAGAGAAACACTCACCCAAAATGGTAAGGAAATAGAATATATCTTTTGGATTCATGCTTTTTAAAAAAATTGTACAAGTCTTTCTCCACGTCTATGGGGTGACGTTCTAACATAGTTCCATTAATGATTTGTGGGTCAATGAACCCAATATCATGGATGAGTCTTACTTTGCATTCCCAAATCTTCAATCTGCATAATAGCGTACGGAACAATATAGTTAGGACAATATATATATATATATATATAGTGTAGGCAAATGAAGAACGAGATGAGGTAGAAATAAATCACTTACAGAACGTAGCAACTCAGGATAGATTTGTCGAGCTCACGCATATTGAACAGTTGGAACAATTCACTCAACTCAACTGTTACAGAGTACTTTTTGGTGTGATGCTCCTCTGTATAATCCACATACACATATTCTTTGTCGGTAAAAGTTATGAAATCTTTGTACCAACGTAGAAGACTTTGCATTAGTGGTGGTAGATCCTTTTCCTTCGCAGGCTCGACGAGAGGCCCTTTCTTCACATATTTTAATGCTACATCAGCCACTGGCATATCGTCCATGTCTAAAAAGGCACGGAGAGACATACCGGCCTCGGACGCATTTTGCATGGCAGTAGCTACAGTCAATCCCATTGCTGTCACAGCATTTATGACCTCGGGGTCATGTTCCGGAGCGGCTTTCACTATGAGGGGGGATATCGATTGTTTACTCTGCATCCCGAGCTGGGCAACTTGTTTCCCGCTTTGTATCATTTTTGCTTTTTTTTTCTCCTCCTCCAATATTCCTGCTTGCTTACGAAGTTCAATATCATAGTCTTTAGGCAAATTCTTCACGGATTGGGACACTGTCGATAAAAAATCCGTAGCCCAATAGTCTACAATCGGAGGGAATACTTCCTTGGGCTCAGGCTCCTTTAGCGCCTTCAGTTTGCCCTTCCATTTCTCAACGTCAGCCTTCACGACCAATTTGGTTTCAGCATCACTAAGTTCCCAAGGCCTTGGGGTGAGAGGCTTCAGTGATGGCTCCGGTACCCGTGTGGTCTTAGGTACATAAGGGTCCGGGTTAATAGACCAAGAGCGTGTTCCCTTGCTGCCCGCCTGCTTCTGTTTCTTCGCTGGAGGAGGAATGGGGGGCGACGTCTGCTTATCCTCCGGAGGAGGAATGGGGGGCGACGTCCGCTTATCCTCCGGAGGAGGAATGGGGGGCGACGACGTCTGCTTTTCCTCCGGAGGAGGAATAGTGGGAGACGTCTGCTTTTCCTCCGGAGGAGGAATCGTGGGCGACGGCTGCTTAACCACCGGAGGAGGAAGATCGGGGGACGGCGTCGAATGGCGTGAAGGAGGCGTAGGTGAACCAGCACTAGCACCACCACCACCACCAGCACCTGCACCATCGTAGGGGGGTGGACTTGTTAGCCTTGGCGTCTCGCCTGGAAACACTATGTACTTCTTTTTCCATAGAATGAACTGGCGCTTGACATCTCCAAGTCTTCTCTCCCCTTCGGGTGTAGCTATGTCAATCTCCAGGTCCTCAAACGCTTGGACTATGTCTTCCACCGTGACACGAGCATAGCCATATGGAATGGGGTTGTTGTGATGGAGTGCTCCAGGTGTATAGGGTAAAGCACTGCCGGTAGCCACCTTCATGGAAATGTTCCCCACGGGATAATGCAGATCACATTCTTTCATCTCCTTTACGTCATCCACGGGGTAGTGAGGCTCCGGTGCACGACTCTCGATCATCGGTGCATTAGCACCTGCAGTCGGGGCCTCCGTGGAAGCCACGCTGCTTCTCCGCTGCTGGCTTCCGAGATCCGTTGCATGTTCTTGATGCGGCCCTGCAGCCGACGCTTTTTCTTTCTCAAGTATTCCCGCCACGACCTTCTTCAGGTCAGAAACTTCCATTGCAAGATTCGCCAGTTCATCTGCAGCCCGGTCCGTACCTCTCCTACGGCTTCTGTAACAGTACGGGTCACCCTCCTGGGAAAACCCTACTTTCCACGGCATTCTGCCTTTGCCTCGTATATGTCCTCCGTGTTCAGGATTTCCGAGGGCAACTGTCAGTTGGTCTCTCTCTCTGTTGAACGTGATCTTGCCCTGTTGAGCTCTGGTCATTGCGTCAACAAGATCTTTTGTGGGAGCAAACTTTTTCTGCCGGTGAACACACTCCCCTGTCTCCGGGTCTAGCGATCCCCCATGCCCGTACCACCACATTTTGGCTCTTTCGTCCCATCCCTCTGTACCTAGACGGATTCCTCTTGCCCTTAGGCCGTCCTCCATTGCCTGCCACTTAGGCGCCGAAACGCGGTATCCTCCTGGCCCCATAACATGATGGTACTGTTTCTTTTCCGCATTAGCCTTATTTTTTGCCGACATTACCTTGAAATGCTCCGATTTATGTTGCGTCACAAATTCTGTCCAATCATCTCTCAGTTTCTCATATTGTCCAGTGAAATTCGGAGTCTTGCCCTGGCTGACATATTCACGGAACAATTTTTTCTTGAAGTTCCGGAATGCTTCGGCCATCTTCTGAAGAGCGAACTCTTTGACTATCCTCCTCCTCTCACGTCCACCCGGAACGTCCTGACCGAATTCATCTTTTTTGTTGTATTCCGGAGGTAGAATGAAATGTGCAATAAGCTTTCTAAACATAATCTTTTTCGTTCTCTTGTCGACATAAGTGAAACCAACACGTGCTTTCTTTGGCTCCTTCCATTCCTGGACGGTGATCGGGACGACGTCTCTAACAATGACTCCGCATTGGTTGATAAACTTTGTGGTGTGCTGTAGGGGCTTGCCGATTTGACTGACTGATTCGATGGTATATATTTCGGAATCTTTCATCTCCTTGGATTTGCCACGCTTTGTCATACTAGATCCGACCGAGGGCTAAAATAAGAAAGAGAGTCGCGCGCGTTAGTCTTTGCAATTGGACCGAGGGCTAAAATAAGACCGAGGGCTAAAATATATACCTCGCCGGAGGTGGTTGTTCTTTGCAATTGGAGATCGTCGTTTGTCGACGGTTGACCTCCGTCATCAATGTCCATTCCTTCACCTCCTTGATCATCGACAATGTCTGTTCCTTCTTCACCTCCTTGATCATCGACAATGTCTGTTCCTCCTTCACCTTCTTGATCCTCAAGGTTCAGATAAGAAGAGATTACATCATCGTCAATGTCTGTTCCTCCTCCGGCTATGATATCTAATATATAACCTTCAGCCTCCTGTTCCGCCGTCAGGTCTCTATTGTCTGCCATATGTCACTCCTGCAGACATGCATGTAGTAAAAATTAATTAAGTATATAGGAGACTTAGCAAATATTGTCGTAGAAAGAGGGAAAACAGATTGGTAGGGTCTCTCAAATGATTTGGAGAACCCCAAAGCTAGGTTGCATTTGCTTTTCTGGTCATTTTGGTATATTATACTTAATATTCTGAATTTATTGAATTAAAACTTACTTTCATTATTTTAATGAATTTAACTCAAATTCAAATATGGTCTCATTTTAAACTTTGTCAAACATGAATGATAATGATATAAACAGATAGCTTACATTTTTGTGAACATTTTGCATATTTTTCCATATTTTTTGGAATTATAAATTAAAAGTTATTTAATTTAGAAGATTTAATTATGTTCTGTAATTCCATATACAGTGGGCCCCACGTGTCATGATGACGTCATTAAAAAAACTCGTCAACACGTGGCCAGGTGACGTCATGATGACGTCACCCCTGGCGTCACACGGTGGCCGGCGGTGGCAGTTCAGGCTCTCGGGTCTCCGGCGATTCCGACGATTCCGGCCACGGGGGAGGGAACGGAGATGAGGAGGAGGCCACTGTGGTGCTCGCCACGGGGGAGGGGACGGAGATGGGGACGAGGCCACACGGCCACTGTTGTCTCGCCGGCGGCGAATCTGGCCGCGGTAGCGAGCGCGAGGGCGGCGCGTTCTCAGTTCGTGGTCGCCGTTCGAGGGCGGCGCGTTCGCGCGTGATTCGTGTTCTCGATCCGTTCGATGGCGTTCGCGCGTTGGATCTAGGGCGACGGCGACGGCCCGCGGGGAACCTACCGGAGAGACGGCGACGGGACGGGGGCGGAGCAGGGTGGAGGCGGTGGAGAGAAGGGCTCGACGACGGCGACGGCGACGGCGATGGAGACGGCGCGGTCCTCTGCGCGGGCGACGGCGACGGGGCAGAAAGACGAGCAGGCGCCGGCGCGAGGGAAGAAGAGGGTTTGTGACTTAGAAAATTTTGGGGCAGGAAGGCATCCACATATATAGTTCCAGCCTTTAGTCCCGGGTGGTGTCACGAACCGGGACTAAAGGTCCCCTGGGGTACCCTCCGCGGGCCTTTAGTCCCGGGTGGTGTCACGAACCGGGACTAATGGTGAAAATTTTCGCGGCTTTCTCGTTCCCGCGCAGAACGAGCCTTTAGTCCCGGTTCGTGACACGAACGGCGACTAAAGGTCGTTATTCGAATAGAAATAATAGATGCGTGCAACCTTAAAAATACAAATAATATATCAGAAAATTCAGAAAAATAAAACTAATTCTTTTTCCAATCTTAAAAATACAAATAATATATCAGAAAATTCAGAAAAATAGAACTAATTCTTTTTCCAATCTTAAAAATTCCCATAGATAAAAAAGGCAGTACATAATGGCAAGAGTGGATCTAAACCTAAACGGAGAGCATAGATGCATGCATGATCTGATATCTGCTGCTAGTCATACTCCTGCCTAGGCCTACGACATGAGAAAATTCAGAGCCCAGGACTGGGCCTGAGGGTAGCGCAGGCGGGGGTTATCGCCGGCCCTGATGTAGTCCATGACGCTCTGTAGAGTCCGGCCGGACCACCATAGCCGACGACCGGCCTCGTGAAAGTTCCCAGGAGGCAGGCCGTCCTCCTCATACCTGGCGAGCGCCCTCTCACGCCGATTGATGAAGAAGGCATCCCAAGTATGTTGGTTATCGGGATGCCAGCTGGGATCTCTCCGCTGCTCCGGCGTGAGCTCGTTGTAGTAATGGTTCGTGATGGCCGCCCGACGTGCCACACCTTGAGGAAGAGGAGGGACCGGCACTCCTCCGGCGCTCAGCATCCAACCGGCGGGAACACTGTAGCCGGGCGGGCAGGGGTAGTTCGAGGCGGAAAGTGCCTCGGCCTGGTTGAATGTTAGAGTGGGTACGGTAGAAGCCATGAGAGAGTGGTGAGTTTGTATGTGTTTATGCCAATGGTGTGGCAATGCACATATATATAGCGAGAAGAAAACATCCCTTTAGTCCCGGTTGGGGACACCAACCGGGACTAAATGGGTTAGGGTTTCGTTTGGACCAATCAGATAGAATCACACGGATCGTGTGTTTCTTTAAAGCGCTTCTGAGTCGTTGGATCCGGGGTGTGTTTCTTTTGAGCTGTTGTGAGCCGTTCGATCAGGGGCTACGGTGTGTTTCTTTCGAGTTGTTGTGAGCCGTGGATGAGGTGGTTTCTTAACCGTTGGATCAAAACCCTAGCACCACTTTGTGAGCCAGAGGACCCTATATATAGCCCACCTTCATACACCGGTCAGTTCATCGAGCAAATACAAAACATCCGGATTCGCCATCATATATACGTCCTACCGGGCATTTGGTAGGGCTGTAATGTGCAACTATTTGCTTGGTTGTGTTAGGGTGGCGCGTGGCGCGGGAATTGTGACGCGTGGCGCGGGAGTTGCGACGCGTGGCGCGGTAGTTTGTGACGCGTGGCCAGGAGGGCGCGGTATAAACTGTCGCGCCTCGAGCGCGTCTTCTCCTCTCCACGCACCGTCGCGCTTCCACCATGCCTCCGAGGAGGAACAGCACCACCGGCTTCCGCGGCGTGCGAGCACGGCAGAACGGAATGTTCAGCGCAGATATCCGCTGGGGGGACGACCGCATCCCCCTCGGCACCTTTGCGACGGCGGCGGAGGCAGCCCGCGCCTGGGACGCGGCGGCCTGGCGCCTCAACCGCCCGCGGTCGCTGATGAACTTCAACGACTGCGACACCGTCTGGGAAGCGGAGGCCAGGGCGCCGAAGCCGCAGATCATCACTGCCGCCGACCACCTCCACCTCCGCCACCGCGCGTTTTAGGGCCTAGTCGACGCCAGGGAAGACCGCGTCGTCCGCGAGTATTACCGGAACAACCCGGGGGAGGAGAGCGCCGACGAGGAGCTCTGGCAGACCCGCGCGGGTCAGCGGGCGGAGCGCCGCCTCGAACGCCACCTCGCGTTAGATGCCGCTCGGGAGGCGAGGACGAGGGCGCTGCAGGAGCTTCGTCGGGCCGACCGCGCCGGCGAAGTCTGGGCCTCCGACGATCCGAGGTGGGGGCCTATCTCGGACATACCATCATGCACCTCCGACGACGACGAGGAGGTCACGGACGAGTTCGGCGACGATGATGACCCGGAGGAGGTCACCGACGAGTTCCCCGACGACGACGGCGAGGAGTAGCTAGTGTTCGTATGTTTTCTCTTTTTAATAAAAGAATTTGCATTCCGGCGACACTGCGGCGCGCTAGCGCGTCTGTTTTCTGTTTTTAGTAAAAGTTTGGTACAATAAATTAATTAGAGATAATATAATTCAAAATGATCCATTAAACATGATCCATTCAACAAAGTTTGGTACAATAAATTATTACACATCAATTCTTTCCTTGTGTCCCCGCTTTCTTACGATTTGGACGTATCCATGGAGCATCCTCATCATTTAACTTAATGCTTGGGTCAGAGTTCACTTTGAAGGGCGGAATTTCACCAAACATATTATAATCTTCTGACATGTCTGTCTTGTCCTCCACTCCCACGATGTTTCTTTTCCCTGAAAGAACAATGTGACGCTTTGGATCATCGCATGATGCACTGATCGTTTTCTTATCTTTCCGTTTCCTCGGTTTGCTACTCATGTCCTTCAAATAGAAAACCTGAGCGACATCTTTGGCTAGGACGAATGGTTCGTCAAGGTAACCAAGATTGTCGAAATCCACCATTGTCATTCCGTATTGCTCGTCCACCTTTACCCCACCTCCTGTTAGCTTGAACCATTTGCACCGGAACAAAGGGACCTTAAAATAGGGTCCGTAGTCAAGTTCCCATATCTCCTCTATGTAACCATAATATGTGACCTTTTGCCCAATCTCGGTTGCTGCATCAAAGCGGACACCACTGTTTTGGTTGGTGCTCTTTTTATCTTGGGAGATCGTGTAAAATGTATTCCCATTAATCTCGTACCCTTGGAAAGTCGTGATAGTCGAAGATGGTGTCTTGGCCAACATGTACAGCTGATCTTCAACATCATTGTCATTCATTAAATGTTTTCGCAACCAACTGCCGAAAGTCTCCATGTGGGCCTTTCTAATCCATGATTCAGGCTTCCCCGGGTTGTTCGAGCGTAAAATATTCTTGTGTTGCTCGAAGTACGGAGCCACCAAGCTCGAATTTTGCAGAACTGTGTAGTGTGCTTCAGTCATAGAATGACCGTCCATACATATCGTTGATTTCCTTCCGACCGTGCCTCTTCCACTTAGTCTCCCCTCGTGCCGCGATTGAGGAATACCAATCGGCTTAAGGTCAGGAACATAGTCAATACAGAACTCAATTACCTCCTCATTTCCATAGCCCTTTACGATGCTTCCTTCTGGCCTAGCACGATTACGAACATATTTCTTTAATACTCCCATAAACCTCTCGAAGGGGAACATATTGTGTAGAAATACAGGACCGAGAATGGAAATCTCTTCGACTAGGTGGACCAGGAGGTGCGTCATAATATCGAAGAAGGATGGTGGAAACAGCAACTCAAAACTGACAAGACATTGGACCACATCGTTCTGTAACCGTGGTAGATCTTCTGGACTGATTACCTTCTGAGAGATTGCATTGAGGAATGCACACAGCTTCACAATGGCTACTCGAACATTTTCCTGTAGGAGGCCCCTCAAAGCAATCGGAAGCAATTGCGTCATAATCACGTGGCAGTCGTGAGACTTCAGGTTTTGGAACTTTTTCTCCGCCATGTTTATTATTCCCTTTATATTCGACGAGAAGCCAGACGGGACCTTCATACTGCTCAGGCATTCAAAAAAAATGACCTTCTCTTCTTTCGTAAGAGCGTAGCTGGCACGACCTTGAAACCATTCCGGATGCCGGTCATCTGGGTCTTTCAAAAGTTGTTGATCCCGCCGTGCTTCCTTTGTATCCTTTGTCTTCCCATACACGCCCAAGAAGCTTAGCAGGTTCACGCAAACATTCTTCGTAACATGCATCACGTCGATTGCAGAGCGGACATCTAGGACTTTCCAATACTGTAGCTCCCAAAATATCGATTTCTTTTTCCACATGGGTACGTGCCCGTCAACTCCCTGCGGAACTGATTGTTCGCATTTGCCACTACGAGGAAATCTTTCAAACCCGTAGTGAACTCACCGGAGAGTCGGTTACCGTACATCCATTGCCGATTCATCTGCATTATTATTATATAAAGTATATAATTAACCATCATGCATCTGTTAAACTAACTAGCTAGCTGGAAATAATACAAATCATGAAAGGTTCAAGTTGCTAACCGCGATCACGGAGGTAAAATAAATGAAAACGCTCAAGTGTGTTTCATGCTATGGGGCATTTCATCGAACACCTTGTGTGCATAGTAGGAACCAAAAGCATACCCACCACCCCCTTGTGAATATTGTGAGCAAATGTGGCCAAGTGCAGCGAGGTGAGTCCTATATATAGGGATGGGCCTTTAGTCCCGGTTCACCTGGACAACCGCGGCTAAAGGCCGTGGGGCCGGCCCGAGGACCTATTAGTCCCCGTTGGTCTGGCCAACCGGGACTAAATCCCCTCCCCTCCGCCAGCTGTGGGCCGAGCGCGCTGGGCCCAGACTATTGGTCGCGGGTCTCGTCCCGAACCGTGACTAAAGACCCCTATGGTCGCGGGTCCATTATTTTGGGGACTAATGGGGGCGTACCGAAGGCCTATTTTCTACCAGTGGTGGTCATCTCTTAATTAATATGTATTTTGATAAACTTAATTATATGATGCAGATGGATGCACGGCAGCGATGGATGTACGGTGACCGACACACTTCCGAGTATATGGCAGGCCTGAATGCATTTCTTGCTGTAGCTCAGGCGAACAAAGATAATGGCTTCATGTGTTGCCCATGTGTTGATTGTCGGAACGTCAGAGAACATTCTTCCGAAAGAATCCTTCACGGCCATCTACTTCGGAGAGGTTTCATGCCCAGCTATAATTGCTGGACCAAGCATGGAGAAAGAGGGGTTGTGATGGAAGACGATGAAGAAGAAGAAGAAGATCCTTCGTTCCCTGAATACGACGATACTGCAATAGAAGAGAATGCAGAAGAAGGAGGTGATCAAGAACAGCCATCAGAAGAGGCCGATGATGATCTTGGCCGAGTTATTGCCGATGCAAGGGAAGACTGTGAAAATAAATTGGAGAGGTTGAAGCTGGACAACATGTTACAGGATCACAAAAAATTGTTGTACCCAAATTGCGAAGATGGTAGCACAAAGCTCGGTACCACACTGGAGTTGCTGAAATGGAAGGCACAAAACGGTGTGACTGACAAGGCATTTGAGAGTTTACTTCAACTAATGAAGCCAAAACTTCCAAAGGATAACGAATTGCCTGAGAGTACGTACGAAGCAAAGAAAGCTCTCTGCCCTCTAGGATTAGATGTGCAGAAGATACATGCATGCATTAATGACTGCATTCTCTTCCGCGGTGAGAAGTACGAGAATTTGGATGAATGTCCGATATGCACTGCACTGCGGTATAAGATCAGAGCAGATGATCCTGGTGATGTTGACGGCGAGCCCCCCCGTAAGAGGGTTCCTGCTAAGGTGATGTGGTATGCTCCTATAATACCACGGCTGAAACGTCTGTTTAGAAACAAAGAGCATGCTAGGTTGTTGCGATGGCACAAAGAAGACCGTAAGAAAGATGGAAAGTTGAGGCACCCCGCCGATGGATCGCAGTGGAGAAAGATCGAGAGAGACTTTCCAGACTTTGCAGGAGAGGCGAGAAACTTATGTTTTGGTCTAAGTACAGATGGCTTTAATCCTTTTGGGGAGCAGAGCTCCAGTCATAGCACTTGGCCTGTAACTCTATGTATGTACAACCTTCCTCCTTGGTTGTGCATGAAGCGCAAGTTCATTATGATGCCAGTTCTCATCCAAGGCCCGAGGCAACCTGGCAACGACATTGATGTGTATCTAAGGCCATTAGTGGAAGAACTCTTAGAACTGTGGGGCAAACCAGGTGTACGTGTGTGGGATGAGAACGAACAAAAGCCATTTGACCTACGGGCGTTGCCTTTCGTGACCATCAATGATTGGCCTGCTCTTAGTAACATTTCCGGTCATACAAACAAGGGATACAATGCATGCACACACTGTTTAGATAAGACTGACAGTGTTTTTTTGGATAAATGTAAAAAGGTTGTATACCTGGGGCATCGTAGATTTCTTCCGATCAAGCATCCCTTAAGGAAAAAAGGAGGGAAGCATTTCAGAGGTGAGGCAGATAACCGAAAGAAGCCTGAGCTCCGTAGTGGTAATGATATATTCGATATGGTCAAGGACCTAGAAGTAATCTTTGGTAACGCTGCTGGCAGCCACCCAGTTCCGTACGGCCCTGATAAGCGGGCACCCATGTGGAAGAAGAAATCTATATTTTGGGAGCTACCCTATTGGAAAGTTTTAGAGGTCCGGTCTTCGATCGATGTGATGCACGTGACAAAGAATCTCTGTGTCAATCTGCTATGCTTCCTGGGCGTGTATGGGAAGTCAAAAGATACGCCTGAAGCACGGGAGGACCAGCAACGTATGAAAGACCCAAGCAACAAACACACAGATACAGGGCGTCATTCCTTAAGCAGCTACGCTCTTACTAAAGCAGAGAAGGAAATATTCTTTGAAGTCCTTTACAGTGTCAAGGTTCCGTCTGGCTTCTCGTCGAATATAAAGGGGATAATAAACATGGCAGAGAAAAAATTCCAAAACCTGAAGTCTCATGACTGCCACGTGATTATGACGCAGTTGCTTCCGATTGCATTGAGGGGGCTTCTACCGGAAAATGTTCGAGTACCCATTGTGAAGCTATGTGCATTCATGAACGCAATATCTCAGAAGGTAATCGATCCAGAAATTCTGACAAGATTACAGAGGGTGTGGTCCAGTGTCTTGTTAGTTTTGAGTTGTTGTTCCCACCATCCTTCTTCAACATTATGACTCATCTTCTTGTTCACCTATGTGAAGAGATTCATATTCTCGGTCCGGTATTTCTACACAATATGTTCCCCTTTGAGAGGTTCATGGGAGTCTTGAAGAAATATGTTTATAACCGTGCTAGGCCAGAAGGAAGCATCTCGAAGGGCTATGGAACAGAGGAGGTCATTGGGTTCTGTGTTGACTTTATTCCTGACCTTAAGACAATTGGTGTTCCTGAATTGCGGCATGAGGGGAGACTGAGGGGAAAAGGAACGCTGGGAAAGAAAACAATGATACCTAGGGACGGGCATTCTTTGACCAAAGCACACTACACAGTTCTACAAAATTCTATGTTCATGGCTACGTATGTCGAGGAACACAAGAATATTGTACGGTCTGCAAACCCGGGGAAGGATGACTCATGGATTAAACGCGAACACATGGAGACTTTCGGAAGTTGGTTGCAAACACATCTTATAAATGACACCACTGTTGAAGATCAGCTGTACATGTTGGCAGGGTCACCATCTTCGACTATTGGGAGTTTTCAAGGGTACGAGATAAATGGGAATACATTTTACACGAGCTCCCAAGATAAGAAGAGCACCAACCAAAACAGTGGTGTCCGCTTTGATACAACAAACGAGAATGGAAAAACTGACACATACTATGGTTACATAGAGGAGATATGGGAACTTGACTATGGACCTTCTTTTAAGATCCCTTTGTTCAAGTGCAAATGGGTCAACCTGAATGGAGAAGGGGTAAAGGTAGACCCGCTTTATGGAATGACAACGGTGGATCTCAACAATATTGGTTACAATGACGAACCATTCGTTCTAGCCAATGATGTGGCTCAGGTCTTCTATGTGAAGGACATGTCTTCCAGACCGAAGAAAAGAAAAAATAAGGGAACAATTTCATCATACGATGAGCCGAAGCGTCACATAGTTCTCTCAGGGAAAAGAAACATCATGGGAATCGAGGACACGACAGACATGTCAGAAGATTATAATAAGTTTGTTGAAATTCCACCCTTCACAGTGAAATCTGACCCCACCATCCCGTTAAATAATGAAGATGCTCCATGGTTACGGCCGAAGCGATCATAAGCAAGGGACACGAAGAAAAGCTGGCAAGCATTATTGTTCCACCATCCCACTTTTCTGTTTCTCTCTCCTCCGTATGTTGGTGATGTGTAATAATAAGCGTGGAATACATGATCATATAGTTCTGTTTGATTAGTATTTTGTATTGACCGGTAAATAGCTGACAACTATGACCCATATCCGAATACATTTCGAAGTGATAGTACGGATAACATCCTGACAGATATTGCAGGATTATAACTACTTTTAAGATGTAGTATCTGTTGACACACGGTATAGAACAAGCGATTGTTATTCATTGGAGTTAACCACCATAAACAACACAAAAAAGTTTTGACTGACTGCTTTACATCGATAGGCCTTATGGGTGTCATATATTCCGCGCACATATTGCAGGCACACCATATTAATTTGAGGCATTGGAGGAGGAGAGATAGCTTTGCACAGGCTTGGCATCCACATGAAGACAGTGATTTCAGTTGAGATAGGTGAAGTTAATAGGAGGATTTTGAGGGGTTGGTGGGATCAGACACAAACTGGCACTTTAATTGAGATTGCCGACGTGAAGTCTCTCACTAATGATAGAATTGCATAATCTTGAAAAAACCTTTGCCTTGATCGTCCAAGATGTCCCAGTAGTGGTGCTCAGCGCCTTGTCTGCATGTTTCGCAGGACATGCCCATTTTACAGTGTAGAAACATCTACAGAAAAGAGCAAACATCTGTAAACTAGGCAGAGGAGAAGTAGAATCAGGTAGAGAAACATTAGAGCCGATGAGAAGTACAAATAGCATATGGAGAGAAACAAGGTTTAAAAGATATTCTCAAATCAAACCATAAGTTCACAAAGCATACGCAAACATGGACCGTTACCAACCTGAGCCGCAAGGAGCAGTAGAGCAGAGCAGAGCAGACTCTAGAGGATGGACAAGCAGCCAGGACTGACATCGACTCTAGAGGATGAACAAGCCACCCTACTTCTACTATGAAAATGAGGCCCTAGCTCCAAAAAGTGTATGGGTGGAAATTTCCAGAAATTTGTATGACATAGAGCCGGAGTTTGTGGATTCTAAGCACTTCTGTGCAGCTGCTCAAGAAAGAGGCTACATCCATAATTTGCCAATTGAGAATAGGTCACGTCTCCTTCCTCTCGCTCCAAAGACCATATTTGAGGCATTCCCTCATTGTGAGAACTGGTGGCCTTCCTGGGATCCTAGAAAGCAGCTCGATTGCTTGCAAACCCGTCTGGCAAGTCCAATTCTGATAAAACAGATCGAACGTACTCTTGCAGGCTCAAGTAATCCACCACCTCTAACTGTTCAGAGGTATGTTATGGACGAGTGCAGAAGATGGAACCTTGTTTGGGTTGGAAAGAACAAGGTTGCCCCTCTAGAGCCAGATGAGATGGAATTTTTACTCGGTCTCCCAAGAAACCACACAAGGGGAGTCGCCAAGAGAGAGAGGTACAAATCTCTTGGCAATTCATTCCAAATTGATACTGTGGGTTGCCACTTGTCGGTGTTAAAGAACATGTTTCCCAATGGTGTTAATGTGGTGTCCTTATTCTCCGGTATTGGAGGAGGAGAGATAGCTTTGCATAGGCTTGGCATCCACATGAAGACAATGATTTTAGTTGAGATAGGTGAAGTTAATAGGAGGATTCTGAGGGGTTGGTGGGATCAGACACAAACTGGCACTTTAATTGAGATTGCCGACGTGAAGTCTCTCACTAATGATATAACTGCTTTATTCTACCACTATTCTAGAATCTTGAAAGCCGTTAAGTCATCTACAACAAGTCTGATGCTCCCGCTGCGTACAGGGAAGTTACTATGTTTTCAAACGGGGGTCGGGATAAAGGGAAAATAGGTGTGGATGCGCAGAGTAAACCTTCGAAGGAAAACTATGGTTTTTCTGTTGTAGACGAAAATCTCAAATTCACCGTGTCAATAAGGTACAATTCGCTTTGAATTAGGAAGATCACGAGAGAAATAAAAAATTGTAACATTTTTATATTCAAATTATATACAAATGAAAAAATAATTAATAGTTTCAATAGTTAGAATAATTATTTAGTTAAACGAAAAATGGATTTAAATTAGTTTTGCAAATTCTAGCATTTTTCATGTTGGAATTTTTGTCAAATTTGGAAGTATATAGAAGTTGTTAATGTGCAAACTTAACACTTTTCAAATTTTGGCGCTAAAAATTTTTGGGCGCGCAGGGGTGCCACCGAAATTCGAAATTTGTTTTTGGTCCCGGGCCGTGGTACCAACCGGGACCAAAGGGGCTCTAGTCCCGGTTGGTGGCACGGGCCGGGACTAAAGGCCCAGGTGTATAAAAAGCGCGGCCCTCTCTCCAGGCCGAGCGGACACTCCAGGGGCGGGTACGAGTGGATATGGCTGGGCGAAGCCCTGCCGGCGGCGGGAACGAGTGGACAGATCCGCCGGCGTTCCGCCGGCGGGGATGGACTAGGGACACAGTAGATTAGGGGAACACAACTTATATTAAAATAAGGCCAGGGGCCTTGCTTACATAGGGGCGGCGCGGCCACAGGCGGCCGGCCGTACTTGCATAAGGGGCGGCGGCGCGGCCACAGGCGGCCGGCCGTTTCTTTGGGGGGTAGCTAGGGGCGTTGTCTATATAGAATAGGGGGGGCGGCGCGGCCACAGGCGACCGGCGCCGATCTAGTCGTCCTCGTCGTCAGAGAGGCAGTGGTAGGCGGGCGGCTGCCACAGGTGGGCAGGCGGCCGCGTCGGGCTCGCCGGGGGCGGAGGCATCGGGGGCATCGGGGGCGCGTACGGCGGCGGCGGGGGCAGCACCTCCTGCGGCGGCGGCGGCGGCGGGGGCAGCTCCTCCTCCGGCGACCCCGGCGCCCAAACGCTGCCGGTCCAGGCCCAGGTCATGCCATACTCCAGGCCTGGTGGGAGCGGCTGCGGCTCCGGCTGGTCCTCGGACGCCTCCAGCTCGGCGTTCATCACCTGCCACCAGGGGGCAGCAGGCTCGTTAGGGGGTGGCGGCGGCGGCGGCATGGCGGCGGCGTCGGCGGCGGCCACGACACGCTTCCACCGCAGGATCTCGTCCTCGACGAGGGAGCGACGGGAGCGCTCGCAGGCCTCCTCCATTTAGGCCCGGAGCTCGGGGTCCTCCTCCCCGGAGAAGTCCTCCGGCTCGTCCACGAGGAGCCATAGCTCCCTCTCCCGGCCGGGCGCTGGCGGGGGGTAGTCGTCCACGTTGGCCTCATGGGGGGCGGGGATGAAGGAGCGGCGGCGCAGCTCGTGCTCCTGCTCGAGCCAGGCGGCCCAGTAGGGGGAGCTGCGCGCGTACGCGCGCTCCCTGCGGACGGGGGCCGGCAGGAGCTCGCGCCGGCGGTCGACGTCCTCAAGCAGCGCCTGGCCGGTCGGGACCGGCGGCACAGGGATCCGCTGGGGGTTCAGGTGCCAGCCGTCCGGGAGGTGGACGTCGGCATAGAACACCGGAGTGGCATTGTTCCAGTGCCACTCCGCCTCGTCCACCCGGACGTACCGGCGGAACCTCTTGCCCTTGGGCGCGGCGCTGGGCGGCGGGCGTGCAGCCGGTGGTGGCGCGGGGACGCGCGGCACCCCGCCGAGGCGGACACCTCCAGGGCCGTAGCCGAAGGCCTCCGCCGGCGGTGGTGGGACGCGGCCGGCGCCGCTCGAGGAGCCGCCTTCATTCCTGGGGCGCTTGCCGGAGCCGCTGCCGAACCAGCGTGACATGGTGGCTATGGTTGGTCTGCCTTGGGCGCGGCCGGGGTGAATGGGTTGCACGGGCGGCGGGGGGCCTTTAAAAAGGACCCGGGGTGGGCTGGCATGCCAACCGGCGGCCTGGATGTGGCGGCGGTTGCAGGCGGCCATGAATGCGGGCAGAAGCCGAGGCGTGGCGGCGGTTGCAGCCGCGGCACGCGCGCGTGGGGAAGTGGGGGCGCGGGAAGCCGAGGAGGGGCGGGAAGACGAGGCGACTGGCCCTTTGACCGTCATGTAGTCTTAATTTAAGGGACCAGGCGAGCCAGCCAACGGCCGCTGGCCAGTGGCCCCTTCGAACCATTTGACTGACCACGCTGGCCAGTGGGCCCTTCGAACCGTTGACTGACCATAATAAAAGACGCGGGCCAGTGGACCCTTTTGACAAAAAAATGTGACCAATGGGCTTAATAAAAGACGTGGGCCTGGACGCGGTTGGGGAAGTGGAGGCCGGCTCGGGATTGGGAGACAGGAGCCCAAAAGATCGGGCTCGGGATTATATATATTTTTTTGTCAAAAAAGTATCCATCCCGGTCCCTTGAACGAACCGGGACGAACTCCCTGGCCCAGGTTCGCCACGTGCCCTATCCTTACCATCCCGGGTCCTGGCACAATCGGGACCAATGGGACGGGCCATTTGTCCCGGCCAGCCCATCCCGGTTGCACAACCGGGACAACTGGCCCTTACGACCCGGGACAAAAGGCCCTGTTTCCACTAGTGGTTGGCGGCCGCTCGACTGAACCAACAATTTCAATCGCTTCGACCCTACAACGGACGTTAGCAGGACGAATCAGCCATGCTCCGCCTCGCTATTTTACTAACAAAATCATAGGTACCCTGGTCGTCGCCGGGGTAGCGGGCCGGCTACTAGGCTCGAGCAGCCGCCGACACCGCTAGTCGAGCAGCGCCCACACGGAGGACCAGCCGACGGATCGGGGCCGTCATCCCGGTGAGGAGCAGCGTCACAGAAGCCGGGGCACTCCGGCGACGGACGCGAAACCGGGGCAAGGCCCGACGCATGGCACGACTGCCTGCCACGGGAGAGCTCCACCCCGGGGAGCTGACGACGGGGAGGGAGCTATACTTTCTGGCCACCCCAAGAAGGCGCAGAAAATCTCGCCGGTGCCGGCTCGTGCCAGAAGGGAGCGGTGGGGACTGAGAGGAATCCGGCAGATTAGAGAAAGAGGGGAGGAGAGGCAGAGACGTGACCAATGGTACCAATTTGACCTAAATCCATCTACTTTAAGCAACTAAACCACTCTACCAATGCTACTAAGTCGATTTCCCAACGTAATCTCTGCTAATAACCACTCTAGTTCGACCGATCATCACGCACAGTTCATCCTACAGTCGGCCGGCGGTGCTGCAAGCTCACGGGAAGGGAAAAAAACGCTGCGGGCACTTACCATAGTCAGGCGGGTCCTCGTGGTGCCGCCGGTAATGCATCGCCGTCCGATTGTGGTCCGAATCGGCAGCGCCGCCTCCACGCCTCCGCCGTTGGTCGACTGTTTTACTACCGGAAAAGGAAAAATTGATTTCAGCCTATTTTGGTGGATCTGGATTGCAAAGAGGACTAAATCGCAAAAACGACGGTCGTCCCAGTATGTCTTGTACGCGGAAGGGCTTCGTCGCCAATTAATAAAACTCATCTTACTAAAGCGCAAGGTGGCTTGTCCACGTAAGCCTCCACTTGTCGCGTTTTAATTGGTCCGTGACCTAATTGTCCCCGTTTAGCAAGTTGTGGGGCTGTCAGCGCACTGATTACAAGATGTGGGACTAAATTGCACGGTATGTACAAGATGTGGGACTAATAGTGTATATACCTCGTCAGCATTCATCCCCTAGAAAAAACGACGAAACATTACGGATCGTTGCTATGCATACGACGGGATTCGTCCCATTTTTGTAGAGAAGGATGTATCAGATCCAACCGTAACGCCGTCGGACAAAGATGGCAAGTAGTACTCCCTCTCTACGTCCACTTTTGTCTAACTTTAAGACAATTAATATGAGACGGAGTGAATACAAAATTCTGAAGCATGCACGACACTCTCCAAGAGGTAGCCTTATATGGTTGACTTCTTTTAAACTTCTGCTTATGCATAAGCCATCTTCTGGATTTTGGTGGGAAGAAACTGTGTTGGCTAGAAGCTCCCAACAACTGCTGGGGGGACTTCTTTCGTGCTATACTGTTTTAACTTATTTGCTAGGATGAGTTGTGAGATGTTTGTTATGCCCCTGTTTTTGATATATGTGTTAAATAAAAGCGATATATAGGATAAGTATACTAATATTTAATAGAAAATAAGCTACAAACAAAATAAAATATTATGAAAAGGTAAATAAAAAAAAAAAAGGTATGATAGTGCAATTTGCCAAAATAATACAAATGTCATAGTTATTTTGATACTAAAATAAAAATAGATGCTCAACCTACTATTGATTGAGCGATCTTATCTCGTAGTGCACCCATGATGCTATCATATGAAGAAGGAGCAGATCTACCAGTCCAAGAAGCGCTTTCCTCGTGAACATATGGGCCTCGCTCAAAGCTTTCAAAATGTTGATCATATAGCTGACTGCCACGGATGAAGTTATGCAAACACATGCATGCAGTGATTATCCTTGTTTGCGTCAGAGTGTCATAGAAATGTGAAATTCCAAGCAGAATGCGCCACTTCATCTTCAGAACACCGGATGCTCTTTCAACACCATTTCGTAGACATGAATGAAGATGGTTGAATATCTCTATCATGTTTCTTGGAGGTGCATTTTGGAACTCCGGAACATGGTAGGGTTGTTGTTTGAATGGAGCGAGATAACCAACTCTGTTTGGATATCCAGAGTCAACAAGATAGTATTTTCCTACAAGTAGCAAATATGTCAGGACATATCATGAAATATTTATGAGAAAATACATATGAGAAGAGATTACCATCAGGAGGGTGTGGATAAATGTCGAAATTCCGTTGAGCATCAGTCCATACACGTGTATCATGAACAGATCCAGCCCATCCGGTAACAATAAATGTAAACCTCATGTCCAAATCACATACCGCCAACACATTTTGACTTGTGTAACCTTTCCTGTTCGTGTATTGTACCTTCTTTGTCTTAGCAACTACAACAGGAATGTGTGTTCCATCAATTGCTCCAATGGCATCTTTAAAATGGGGCGAGAATCTAGGTTGCTGTAGTTCTCATGAACTTGGGTAAAAGTAGGATCATTAGGTCTAATATAATGACCCGCCATTCGGTCGACATAGTCTAACACATGATGAAACTTGTTGCTCACGGTGGAAACACTACGCTTAAAACGATCTACAGCTTGACTATTGGACGCAGGTGCCCCCACCATATACAAAAATAGAGCTAGTGACTCTATAATGGACATATGTGTAGTGGACTCGGGGCCATACTGTCGAATCTGCATCTCAACAAGTCCCTCGGGTGAACCCATAGGGTTTTGATTAGGAGAACCTGTGGGCGCTGGTGACAAACGTCGGCTAGACAGGGGCAAGATTTACCCAGGTTCGGGGCCCTCGTAGAGGTAAAACTCTTACTCCTGCCTCTGTCGATCTGTATTCACGAGTAGATCGGTTACAATGGGGGGTTGCTCAAGTCGATAGTATGGTCTCTATCTCAAGGCTTGGTGTTGCGGTATTGCTTGTTCTCTCCTGGTGGTTCTCCTGGCCTTATATAGGTGGCCAGGTCCCAAATCTCACCCGGAGAGGACTTGAACTCTAACCCTAAGTCGGTTACAAGTTTCCTATCTTAACCCTCAAGGCTTTGCGTGTGGGCTTCAACTGGGCCTTCTAGAATAGTATAAGCATCTCCTCTTGGGCTTCAGTCCTGGGCCTAGGACCGGGTATCCTTACTCGACAGGTCCAAGGTCCATCCCTTCGTCAGTAGTCCCCCGAGCGTTTGCTCGATTGGGAATTCCCTGTCGGTTAGACGCTCAAAGTTTCTTCTTGCTTTCCTTCAGATAATCGTTCTAGCAATTTTCCGATTGGAGGGTGTATACCCCATGTGATAAGTTTTTTATGCCCGAGTATCGAGCGATGAAAGCGCCTGTGTTTTTTGGCTATTTTCGCAGAAGGATATGGCTCAGTAGCTTGACTCTCCCGAAAGATCAGGGCCAATTAATTGCATCTAGGGCAAAAACAGTTCTGGCCTACACAGATTCAAGACCTCCGACTCGAACCCGATGAGGTGATCATTGCGACTGGGCCGTATGTCACACCCCAATTTTAGAACACTTGTAACATATAAGGGAAACCAATTTTGTGAGCCAACAAAAACTTTTTGTGTGACCCTTGTGTAATCCAACATGATGTATTGAGCTATGACTATCTATGCAAGCAAGCAAATTTGATTTAAAAAGCATTCACTTGTTTCTGATGTTTTTGATCATTTATGGTTATTTTCATTTTAATAATCTTTGTTACCCTAATTCAATACACATGAGCAATGTTGAAAACAACTTATTATTGAATGTTAAATCAAATGGAATCAAGAAAACAAATTAACAAAAATGAAAACAAATGGTTTCCTTAAGTATTCAAATAAAAACCAACTTGGAAAAACAAGCCAAGTAGGGGTTTTTCACCTTTGTTATTCATATGCTAGAAATGCGCATTTTGTGTTTTCATGGCATGGATGTGATCTTTAGTATATGAACTACATTTTGGATAACTTAGTTTAAAAAATGGAATCATAGAAACATTCATTTGCTTGAAGATTTTGAGCTAAGAATTAAGGCAGAAATATGGAATTTTGTAAAACAGAGAAAAACTCCAATTAGCCCTTTTCCCACCTTGTTTTCACCAAACATTTGAATTTCAAATTTAGTTTCTTTGCTGTTTTGAAAAGTACTAAATTTTCTTAATAGAACCATGCTTGGAAAACAAAGTTTAGAAAATATCTAAGGCCTGAAAACAAATCCAACGTTCAGCTAATCTCCCTGAAAATTCCAACACTTAGCAAAAATTCAGAAACCTGAACTTAACTGAATTTTCTTTTTCAGCAGAACAGTGAAATCGATAAATTTTCAAATGCTAATAACTTTTTACTCACTCAATATTTTTGTGCACGGTTTGGGGCTTCTAGAAGCTGAGTCAGCCCACTCCCTTTTTCTTTACCTTAGCCTGCAAGTTGGTTGACTAAAATGAGAGAGAGAGGGAGGGATGGGCACCTGACAGCCTCATCCCTATCCGGAGCCACAGTGGCTTTCCTCCGTGTTTCCTTCGATGTTTCACCGTGCAACTGGATGGTTGACCCATCCTAGTGGTTGTGGAAGATCCCAAGGGACAGGGTGAGCGGCGTGGGTCGTGCCAGAGCGTGCACGGGCATGTCCGCAGACGCCACGGCCACCCGAGCGTGCGCCACTGTCGTCCCCTCTATTTAAACGAACCCCAAGCCCCTAACCTAGTGCACCTCACTCCCCACCTCTCACTGTCACTCCCCACCCAACTAGATGGCCTCGAGTCGCCCGCGATAGCTCGAATCGCCGGAGACTTGCCGCGACCACCGCGACAGCCAGAGGTGAAATACTCTCACCTCAGGCCAACATAGCCGCTCCTATCCAACTAGATGCACTCCACTCCCTCCGTATACCAAGCCTGACCCACCCCACATCCCGTCGTTTGCAGAGACGCCGAGGACCTCGTCGGAGCCGCCGTGGAGCGCGTGCACGACGCCGTCAACTGGAGCCATACCGTGCCCTAGCTGCTGCACCCCTGCACTGCCTCGAGCTCACGCGACTTCCCCGACAACTTCCCCTTGGTCTACACGCCCCCTAGGTGAGCCCTGGTTCGATCTCGCCGCCGGTTAACCATGCACCCGCCGGTTAACGATCTACGGCCACGCTTGAATCGCGAAGCGGTACGCTCGTTTTGTGCGCGTCGCGGAAGCGAGGCGGGCCGCCATGCGCAGTTGAGCCACGCCACCGTGCGTTGACCAGCCCACTGCCCTGTTATCTTTTCTTTTTGAAAATCTCCAGAAACTGCTGCTTTACTTTATTCGAAAATGAAAATGCTAAAATCAAAAATAAAATGAGCAAAAATTACTAGAGATGCACGAATGAAATCTTGAACATTGGAAGTAAACAGATCTGGATTTGGATAAACTGAGAACGAACGAAAATTCATGAACTGGGCACTGTCTGTTTGAATGAAAATGGTGTAACTTTTGACTGGAATGTCTAAAATCTACAAACTAAAGTTCCTAGAGTAGACCTTTACTAGTTCTACCAGTAGAACTTGACCTCACCCCAAGTTAAGCTACCATTTTAAAATGGTATCCATTTTGGTAAAACACCAGTAGCATGTTCTGTGAATTTTAGGATTTATTTTGCAGCACCTTTTGATGTGAATCCAATTGGATCTGTTAGATAATAGGTAGATATATGTTATCCTACGTTTGTGTGATTTTTGGAGTCGTAGAATTAATTTGACAACAGATCTAAGAAAAAGCACTCTTCTGTTAAAGATAAAAGAAATAGGTTTTGATTTGAAATAATTGTTTGCTAGTGTCAATCTATTTTCTAGCATGTTTAATTGATGTGTTGAGTGTTATTAAGTAGTTTTATTACAGAGATTCCATGTTATAAAGTCTATGCATGTATAGGATTTGTTTGAACATTAAAACGAGCATAGTAGTAATCTCTAGTTTAAATCCCACTAAAAATTGTGATAGAAATGTTTAGCTAGTTTTTATCCTAGCTATTAGGAGTATTTTTCACATAGATCCAGTACCATTTTGGTACTGGTTAGGACATGTTTTCACTTCTGTAAGTTGGCTTTGACTTCTTTTAGAATGCATGCATAGGTTTAATATTATTTACTAGTGGTATTGTTTTCACTAGAGTAGCTAGTAGCAATTTGTGCTATGAAATTATTTTGTTTCCACAGGTTGGACCAGAGGCATAATACCTCTAAAATGACATGGAAAACCTAGTGGAACAACCACTGGTTCCATCTCATTTGGTTGAAAAACAAATCATTTCAACCTTAGTAGTTGTAGTAATACTAGTGAATATTATTATTTTGATGCATGCTTGTGTGGGATTATTTTAGGAACTTGTATGTTATTTTTGTGTCTTCATTTCTTGCTGTATGTTATAGTTGATTCAAGTTGTTGCTTAGTAAGGTTCTGATAGGATGTCTTTCTTTCCTTTTACGACGATAGAAAACGACGAAGAGATAGTTGGGGCGGGAGGATATTATTACCATACCTGTTGTGAGAAAGAGCAAGATCCTCGTTTCCTCCAAGGAAAGCCATCCTTAAAGCTTGTTGTTATATTCCTACTTGTCATTATGCATGCTCTACTTCTGAAGTTTTCAAAACTTGTTTGTCAACAACTATTTTCATTGAGTGAATATTACTACTACTATTATATATATATTATACATCACTATCCATTAGTAAACTTGGTGTTACCAAGCCCTTAGCCACCATAAGGTATATAAATACCGTCTAAGATAATAAACTTGAGTCCCTAAGTGGGCACCTTTAAAATGTGCTTTTGCAAAACAAAAATGTTTCCATAAGGAGTCCACGGTGGAAAGGCGAGACCTTGTTCACCGGGGGAGCTGAGAAAATGTTTTCAAGTGTTTTCCAAAAGGCACATAACCTAGTCTTCGCTGGACAACCAAGATGTACTGCAACTCTACGCCTATATGGGTATGGGGCCTATCTTGATGCTTGAACTTGTTAGTGTGTGCTTCATTCCAAGATGTTATAGAGAGGATGATTCTCTGAACCGAAGTGTTGCCAGGAGGGAGTAACGGGACATACAAAGTGAGGGATTAAGTTACCCCCCCCCCCGGAAGAGATAGTTGGGGCTTCTGACTAGGCAGGAAGGGACCTGATGCTGGGGAAAACAACCCACCTGAAGGAATGAGCATATACTAGCTTGTGTCAGAGTGGACAGTTAGGATCAATTCTCGGGTGCTTGGATACCGTTGTGTCGGTCCATGGGTGGTCCATGGCAGAGTTTTGGATCTAGTGGAATGTGTATCACCTCTGCAGAGTAAAACTATTCAGAATAGCCGAGCCCTCGGATATGGGCAGTTGAAAGGCCATGTAGCTAGCATTGTGCTAAGTTTTCAAAAAGATGTTTCTAAAACAGAAGGCTTGTACCTGGGAGGTACCGATGAAGATTTTGGGCATGATGTCCCAAGAAGTTTTGCAAAGAAAGCTTCCTTTTATAAAACAAGTTTATAAAACCTCTTGTACACGCGATATTTACAAGAGAGGGAAAAACTATATTATTTTCTTCTGAAGTATCTTTTTCAACGGAGATACAGAATAAACATGACTGCAACTGTGGTGTCATCTTATATGACCACCATTGGTAGTGAACCCTATTTATGGCTTACCTATCCACCATATGAGCATGATGCATTTGTAAGTGTATAAAAGATGACTTTGCTGAGTACATTCAAACATACTCATATGGTTTCGCCCCTGGTTATTTCATTGGCCAGAATTTGAGGAGATACCGCCTGAGGAGGAATACGAGGAGGGTTATTATTCTGACGACTACGCGAACTAGGCCCGGCTCCCGGTCAGCAGCCTGTCGGTGATGGCGTGACATGGGCTACCTACATTTATCTTCCGTTGTGTTAGTGAGATGTAAGGCTTGTCTGCCCTGCGTGGCAATCAAATAAAGACTTGTTCATGTGACCATTGGCTTGTAAGACCATTGTTATTTGTGTAATGGATATTGTATATGTGTACCACTTTCGTATGTTGTTCACGACTGATCTTCCTGGGATCGTGAATGTATGCATATGAGGGGTTCTGAACCTTCCGGTTTGGGGCCTCTACACCGTAGAGGTCTTACCAAGTCGAATTTAACCTATAGGGGTACCCGGCGCGTCCGCTAGGATTTTTCTTCGTGTTGTTGACACGGAAATTTACCGGAGGACGCAACTTGAGTGCAATTCCAGGCCCTTAAGAGAGATCTTTTGGGTCTTACTTTCATATCCGAAAGAATATAGCATCCGGATGTGCCTAGTCGGTCGAACAATCCAGGTCTATGATGTGTGTACATCGTATGATAGAGTGGCAGAAGCTGCACACTCGCGAGTTTTGTCCGGGGATTTCTCGAGTAAGAGAAAATCCTTCTTTTTTTGTGCACAAAGGTCTTTGTCTTTGTAGCTGTCTGTCCATACGAAAGAGTTTTCGTGTCTGGAAAAATTGTTGTGCCCCTACGAAAGAAAATTTCGTGCTCGGGGTTTTCCATGAAAAAGTTTTTTCGCGCTTTAATTTGCCCATACGAAGCTTATTCGTGTTTGGGATTTTTATCCGAAAGAATTTTGGGCCTGATGATGTGTGCTATGACGTCATAGTGCACTTTTGCTCTGAATCTTCCCGATGGGACGTGACAAAGTGAAAACAGGATTTGCTGGCCCACCTTGTCAACTTTTGACCGGAAACGAGACGTCGTTTCCGGTTTTTCCGCGATCCGCGCGTAGTAAATGCGCATAATCTCTGTTAAGATTGTGGCACAAAACAGCGTTCACCGCCGTTTCATTTCAGCTTCATGCGTGGCAGCCGCGATGGGTGCCACGTTGCTCGATGAGCGGCCAGGATTGGGTGATTCCGTGTATATATACGGCCCTTAGGTAAAAGGTAAAAAATCTCCTGTCATTCGCTTCCCAGCCATCGTCTTCCTTGCGCCCACCTTCTTCTCTGTGAGCTTGCACCAGCATCCATGGCGGGCGGTAGAAGCGTAGTGCTGTTGTCTCCTCTTCACAGGCGCCGGAAGATGTTCTTGCGCCACCTGCTCCGCGCTCCGGCGACTGGCGCTCCGCCAACACCCTGCAGAAAAGCATCAAGGAGATGCAGAGGGAAGGACTACTGCCTCCCGGCACGGCAAAACGGGTTCGCCTCGCTAAAAAAGAAGAGGTACCAAATCCCCGCGTGAATGAGCGCGTGATCTTCACGGCTCACGTTTCGCGCGGGCTCTCCCTCCCCCTTCATCCTTTCTTTGTGGCATTGTTGTATGTCTATGGCATACAGCTCCACGACCTGCCTCCGAACGCGGTGCAGCACATCTCGTGCTTCATCATGCTTTGCGAGTGCTTCCTCAGCATTCGCCCGCACTGGGGCCTTTGGAAGGCCTTGTTCAAGGTGCGGGTCTTCCGCGAGAAATGGCAGGTAGAGACCGAGTTTGGAGAGACGTTGCGCACCGGCGACTTCAGAATCCAGGCAAAGTCGGATACCCTATACTTCGACATGCACCTCATCGACTCCGCGCAAGGGTGGAGGAAGAAGTGGTTCTACGTCGTTGACAACAGCGCGGGTGGAGTTCACGAGTTCCATCCGTTCGCCGTTTTGAAGCGGCGAAAGTCTTGGGCGCATAGGCTTTTACTCGAAGAAAACCGAGTTGTTGCCCCGCTACTCGCCAAGGTGGCAATTCTCCGTGACTTAACCTCAGGGATTGCGCTGAAAGGCTTGCATCTGGCGAGTGTGTTCCTCAAGCGCAAAATTCAACCTCTGCATGAGAGGCCCTCCACTATGGGGAGTATCAGGGCGTCGAAGACCCCAGCCGCGTAAGCCGAGAGGAATTCTCGAATGCTGAATTCGAGAAGAAAATCGCGGCCATTACCAATCTGAAAGTGGGCGGGGATTTCCCCGACTGCCCTTTTGCTGCATTCGAAGCTTCGAAACCTCCTCCATCCGAAGTAAGTTCAAACCCTTCTCTTTCTTAGTTTTTCATTTGTTCGAGAGTTTGTCGACTGAGTTTCTTCTCTTTTCTTCTTCTTATTTTCCTTCTGTAGAGCCTAAAGGTTGCTACCTGCTACCCGCCAGTTTCTGGTGAAGAGGCATCAGACATGTTGGCTAGCAACCTGCATGTCCCAGCCGATACTAGTGTTGCCGATGCCGATTTGAGCTCCGATCATGGTTCTTCGGATGAAGTGGAGGAATCGGGTAGCGATCTTCGCCACCGCAAGCGTCGCAGGGCAGGGGATGATGAAGCCACTTCCAAGGACAATTGTTTGGGTGGAGGATCTGATAAAGAACCTCTCATCGTGTCCCCGCTGAGTGTGCGCGCTCCCCTTCCTCCCAAGTCGAAGATCCAAACCGCTTGGAATGCGGATATGCTGGATGACGACGATGATGAGTAAGTTTCTTCCTTCCTTTAACTCTCTAGTCGAAAGTTTTCTTCTGGCTTCTTGTCATGTTGTTTGTTTCTTTTTCATGACAGGATGCAATCTATTAGCCCTGGCCAGTTCGCCTCTTCTGTTCCTTCTGAGAAGAAGAAGAATGTAGCTGCGGGTGGGATCCCAACTGCTAAGACTGCCCAGAGCTCGCCGAGTCCAGCCCCAACAGCCGCGGCTGCGGAGTATAGACTGCCTAGCTTTGCACTTGGAGCCTCGACTTCGAAAGAAGTGTCGGGTAGCTCAGCTGATCCTCTGTGCATCGTTCAAGGCCAGGTAATCTTTGCTCTTGTCCTTGCATTCTGTACCTCGTTCATTTAGGATTTTTATCGGGTTCACGGAAGTGCTCCCGATGGGAGTAGCCCCCGAGGCTGTGGTCAATCGCTTGCGATTGGCTACAGGCTCAAGAACTTAAGCTTTTTTCTTCATTTTATCGGGTGCACGGTAGTGCTCCCGATGGGAGTAGCCCCCGAGGCTATTCTCGACTATTTACAGTCGCGAATAGGTTCAATCTCCTTTACCTTCTCTGACTTCTTGATCTTTATGTTTTGTAGTCTCTTCTTGACTCCCTCGCGGCAATTGGCCGCCGCGTAATTTCGGCTGAGACAGAATGCGCGACCCTTCGGGCAGATCGCGATCGACTTGCCACGGAAGGCCAACTTCTCCAAAGTAAGTTGATCTTGCTTCTTTTATTTAATCTTTCCGGTCGTACGAATTCCTTTCGAAATTTATAGCCTGTGTAGCCCAAGTCGAAATTCTGAAGGCTGAGAAGACTGATGCTATCACGCAGGTCAACACCTTTGAGGCTGAGTTGGAGGCTGCTCGAAAGAACTAGAATCCTCTCGCAAGCAGTCGACTGACTTCGAGGGGAAGCTCGCTGATGCTCAGGACGCTTTGAAGAAATTGGAGGAGACTGGTGCCAAACAAGACAATGATCTTGTTGACTTCCTTCGCCCTTTGGCCTAGAACTTCGCAAGTAAGTTGTACTTGGCCTATGTTGTCTTTCGACTAGCCTGGTGTGTCTTTGAAGTTAACGTTGTCTCTTTGCAGGTGTCCTTGGCGTTACACTGGAGCTACCTGGGGTTCCTCGAGTGGATGCGCTAACGGATTCCTGCGCTCAGCTTCGGAAGCACGCGAATGGGATCTGCTCCCTCATTGGCGATGTTGTTCAGGTGCTGACGCAACTCCACAAGCGCCTTTTGGTGGATGTTGCGGTTCCGCCTACGCTGGGTGGCCTCCTGAAGGTTTTCCTGGAGGATGATGCTCTTCAGGTCTACTCGGTTGCCCAATCTGAGTGTGGGGCGAAGACTGCCATCCAGTTCGCGTTGGCGCACAGAGTCGAAGTCTTGGACGAAGCGTACTCGAACCTTCCTGCCGATGCTTCAACGGGCAAAAGGTAGCGCTTCGTCCTTTCGGCGATCCGGCTGGAATCCTTGCTCGGAAGTTAGCTGACTTGATTACCCGTGCTAGTTGCAAGGGGCAACCTGCCGCGAGTAGCAACACTTCCGCAGTTCCATAGGATAGATTTATTTATTTATTTTTCTCTTCTGATGTAATGAACCTTGTGATGCATTCCCGTGTTTCTGTCTTTAATCAAAATGTTCTTTTGATATCTGAGATGCGTTTTTTGCACTTGTTTTGTCTGAGCTCCTCTCGATGGGAGTAGACCCCGACCACCTGTCGAATAAGCGGTCTATGTCTCGGGTGTGATGCCTTGAATTCTTCCTTAACTTTTCCTTATCTCTTTCCAGGTGACAGGTATTGCCGCGGAGTCTTCGAGTGGATTTACTGCACGACTGGATCCTCTTGTTGCCTCTGCTAGTACCTTTGCCTCCCTTCGTGATCGCGTCGTGGATGGCGAACGCAAGTTGAAATCTTTGCGTGGAGTGGCTGATGTGGCCAAATCTAAACAGAAACTTGCGGATGAACGTGAGCAGTTTGTGATGGAGGAGTTGGCAGCCGTTGCCAAGGACATGCTTTGTGAGCACGTGGGCCCCTAGCATTTTACTTGACTGCCTGTTTTGCCTTGTCTAACTTTCTGTAGCTTTCTCTGTAGTTGTTGAGCCTGACGGTCAATGTGAAGCGCATTGGGTAGATAACCATATTGCTCACGAAGCTGGTAGCTCAAATCTACACGCAAACAACTTGTGGTCCAATCGTAGTCGGGGCTTCATTCTGGCCACTTTGAAGTATCGCGTGGGACAAGCGAAGATAGTTGTTGATTCATGTCGTGATGCTCTGGTGGCTATGAATCGTGCTTTTTATCTGCTGGAGAGAGGTCCAAAAGATTTGAGCCATCTACTCAGAAATTTTGGTCGAGTAGGGGAAATTCGCGAGTGCGTCCGTCAACAGTTGATTTCGGGATCCCAAGTAGCCCTGGCGTTTGTCCGGTTATGGTATCCTGAAGTCAAATTTATCTCAGTGGCTAGGCTCCCGGAAGCGCCAATCGATATGATCTATCATTATGATGTTGTTTGTCCTGAAGTGGAGGAGATCATTCGACTGACTGCTAAAGAGATTAATCGAGTGCTAGCTGAGGAAACAGCTCGTCGCCTTTATAGGATGTAAATATCCTGCTGTTTTGTACAGTTTCTTGAAACTTTGTAAGGTGTTAACCTTGTCTATACTCTTGTATTTGTAAATTTTTTCATAATGCTAAGTTAGGCGTAGCCCCCGTGTGTTTGGGATGTATACCTGTTTGTTCTGCGTGTAAGATGAAAAAAATATGGATAGTTATGGTTGAGAAACCATGTATTTTATTGATATGACTGAGAATCCATGTATTTCTGCGAGCTACAAGATGGCTAGTATAGCCTTATTTCGCGATTAAGATAGTCCTAAGGATAGAATTTGCGGAGGTGCGCAACGTTCGATGGGTTGCAGTAGATGCCACCAGTCTTCGGGTTCTTCAGTCGATACGCGCTACCAGGGATAACTTCGTGTATTATGAAGGGTCCTTCCCATGGTGGCTTGAGCTTGTGTCTTTCCTTCTGTTTGAGCCGCAACACCAAATCTTTGACCACGAAAGCTCTATGGCGTATACGGCGACTATGGTGATTACACAGAGATTGTTGGTATACCGCGGATCTTGCGAGTGCAATATCGCGAATCTCGTCGAGTGCGTCCATATCTTCCGCGAGTTCCTTGTTAGAAGTTTCTTCGCTGTAAGCGACGACTCATGGAGCGCTGAATTTGACGTCCTCGGGGAGGACTGCTTCAGCTCCATATACCATGAAAAATGGTATGTAGTTTGTGCAGAGGCTCCATAGCACGTAGGGTAATTCTTCTTCCCAATGTTCTGCCGCTGGATGCAGGCGGTCGAGTAGCTATTTCTTTATGCCAGCCGAGACTAGCCCGTTGGATCGCTCGACTTGACCATTGGTTTGCGGGTGAGCCACTAAAGCGAAGCTGAAGGCGATTCCCTTTTCTTCACAGAATTGATGTGTTTCCTTTGCTGTGAAATTGCTGCCGTTGTCGGTGATAATTTTGTGTGGTATGCCAAATCTGCACACAATGGAGTTGAGGAACTTTACAGCGCATTGGGCGTTGGCTGAGGTGAACAGCATGGCTTCGATCCACTTTGTGAACTTGTCGACTGCGACGAGCAGGTGCGTATATCCTCCGGGTGTGGACTTGCGTAATGGTCCTACCATGTCCAGCCCCCATTGTGCAAAGGGCCAGGAAATTTGTATCATGTGTAGTTCCGTGGCAGGGGCGTGTGGCATGGGGGCAAATTGTTGACAAGCGTTGCACCTGTCGACTAGGCCCTTTGCGTCTCTGGCCGCTATAAGCCAGTAGAATCCCGCTCGAAAAGCTTTGCCTACGATTGCCTTCCAACTGGCGTGATGTCCACAATCTCCTTGGTGTATGTCTCGTAGCAGTTCCTTGCCGTCTTCGGGTGTGATGCATATGTAATATTCCTGAGATGCTCTGTTTGTATAACTCCCCGTTTAGCACCCGAAAAGATTTGCTGCGTCTCATGATTTGTCGAGCCTCGCGAGTGTCTGCTGGGAGCTGTTTGTTGGACAAGTAGTCGAGGAACTTCTGCGTCCAGACTGGCTCGACCAGAAAAACTTGTCTGGAGATATTGTGACTGAGCTCGATGATAGAAATTTGCGGGCTGACTTCTGTTTCCAATGCTGCGGGTGCTCCTGCAGGCTTCTTCACCTTTACTGAACGCTTGATCATTCTCTCAAAATAGATTCCTGGCGGTATGGGTGTGTTTGTGGACCCCATGTTTGCCAGTTTGTCTGCTTCTTCGTTGCTGCATCGTGCTATGTGTTTCAATTCACAGCCTTTGAAACTTCCTTCGAGTAGGTTGTACATGTCCCCATAGGCGACCATGTTATCTGCGATAACATCGCACTCCTTTATTGTCTGTTGTACAATGAGGTTGGAATCTCAGTAGATCATCAATCGGCTGGCGCCGCATGCAATCGCCATCTTCATGTCGTGTAGCAAGGCTTCGTACTCTGCGTCGTTGTTGGATGCTGGATTGTCGGGTGGAAAGTCCAACCTCAGGACATATTGCAGCTTGTCTCCCCTAGGGGGTATGAGGACGATCCCAGCTCCAACTCCTTCGTTTCTTTTGGACCCGTCGAAGTACATGATCCAATTACTCGTGTATTCTGGTGGACCTAGTGTTTGCAATTCAGTCCACTCGCTTAGGAATTCAACGAGTACCTGTCATTTCACGGAATTGCGGCCTGCGTATACGATATCCTAGGCACCGACTAAGCGCTGGAACATAATAACAATTATTTAGTTCCAAAATAAATCCTGAAGGTAAATGAGGTTGCATCGTGCCGACTTCCAACGCAGTGACTCTCGCCTTGTTGCCGACCCAAATATCAACCTCTCCTCTTGCCACGCTCCTAGTTCTTACCAGTCCCTGCAACGAGTTGCATATGTGAATAACTGATCCGGTATCATATACCCAAGAACTATTAGGCGCATCAGCAAGATAAATGTCTATAACATTGCACACAAGTGTACCTGAGTTGGAAGTCACACCTTCACTCTTGGCTCTGTCAGCCAAATACTTGGTGTAGTTCCTCTTCCAGTGGCCATCTTGTTTGCAAGAGAAGCAATTGGCTCTGGCTGTAGGAGAAGGCTTAGTCTTTGAGGGAGCACTCTGGACAGGGCCATGGGCGCTACCTCCTGACTTATCCTTCTTCTTCTTAGTCCAAGAACCCTTCTTGAACTTAGCCTTGTTCTGCACAATCAACACTTGACTGGCGCCTTTCTTGATATCAGCCTCTGCCGTTTTGAGCATCCGATGTAATTCAGTGATACTCTTATCCATACCATGCATATGGTAGTTCGAGATGAACGGACCATACACACTAGGAAAAGAGTTCAGAATTATATCAGTAGCGAACTCTTCGTTAATTGGGAAGCCCAGCCGATCCAGAGACTTTATGTAACCAATCATCTTGATTACATGCGGACTCAGTGGATCGCCGTCTTTCAGCTTACAGCCCAGCAAAGCTTGAGAGACTTGATACCTCTCGGTCTTTGCCTGAGCCAGGAACATACTTTTGAGGCTTTGGCCTCAACATTTTCGAACTGCTGCTGCAAGTCCGGTTCCATGTGTGCAAGCATAAGACAACTAATTTCCGTAGACTCATCTCTAGTCTTACGGTAGGCATTTATGACAACGACAGTCGCATCGTCATCTGGCTCTTCTAGAACATGTTCTTTCTTGTCATGCTTGAGGACTATCCTCAGATTACGGTACCAGTTGGTGAAATTAGTTCCATTAAACTTATCTTTCTCTAGGATTGACCTCAACGCAGACGCGGACAATTGAGGAAGGTGCTAGGTGCCATTGTTCTACAACAGAAAATATGCAAAACACTTAAGACACGTATTCATAAAAGAGCAGGCATATTAAACGCTTTAATACTTATGTTCCCACTAGAACCAACATCCCTCTGATGGTTGCTAAGTGATTCAAGACCCTAAATAAGCAAGCCGACTAGTGAGCTTTAGCATCACTGCTAGCCGTCAAGTGATCTAGGTAGGCAACACCTTGCCAATCGTATCCAATACGACTCCTATTAGTTGGGTGACATCACATGCCCCGGCTCCCAACCTACCTCGCCCCGAGCCCCACAACCGTTGTGATGGACTCGTCTAGATTACCAAGTGCTTCTGCTTGTAAGAGTCCGACTCAAACCCACCTAACCGGAAAGAATTGGTAGCACCTCAATTTTATGAGCCCACTACCAAGAATGTCCGACTTGTGATGGTGCAGCACTGGCGGGGCGACCGACTAGACCTTCTTTGAGGGATTAAAGAATCTACCAACTATCTAAATAGAGGTAAATAGATACATAAAAATAACACAAATAAAACAATTATAATGTGAAATGGTATGGCTCTCTTCATGGTGATCTCCATCTCCATAAAGCTTGTAAGTCGACTCGTGCCAACTCTTGTCACGTGCATGCCACCGGGTTCTCCAACAAGCTACACTAGCTAGTAAATGAAAATTTACATAGAGAATCCGACACGCAGGCCGGTATACAATAAAATGACAGCACCTAGGCTCCAGCCGGCTGTCAAAAACATGATACGCAGATCATGTATGGATTACACACATCACATGCACATAAAGCCATACCATTCACAATTTCCTGCAAAAACAAGTTATCCATAGATACGATATCTACCGGCGTTGTGAACTTGCAACGACATCTAAGGCGCTACGACAGGGATAAAACGCAGATCTTATCTGCATTCCGAACATGGATTTCTTCATCGGATAAAACGATTTCACCCGAATCTGATCTGTATTCCGATTCGATCAAACTCTTTGATCTTCGATCACCGCAACTGGATTTATGTGTCATGGTTTACCCCGATGGCGGAAACCGACCGTTAGGGGTAAGTTGTTCCACGACCTTAGCAGTATGATCATGGAAACCAGATCATCCATTAACCCCGAGTATGATTGATCGAATCAATCTTGTACAAAACCGATCTATCTCATAGAACGACCACCGAATCAGCAATTAGATCACATCTAACGCTAACTACATATCATATATGTACGGATCTCGGGCCTAATACCAGAAGCTACCGCTCTGATGCCACTGTTGGAAAGCGTAGAGATAAACGAAAACTTTTTCCTACACGATGCTTCCAAGATCTAGCCGAGGTAGAAGGCCACGAGGATTACCACTAGACGCGCTGTTACGGATTATCGATGAAGTGCGTCGGGGCAGTGCATTCCCACGATCCGATCCGGTCCGGCCGATCCAATCCCTCCGAAGTGCTGAACGTACAGCACCTCTGCCGGTATCCACACGTACGAGGTGGAGCTCCGACGGCGGACTGCTAGGTCCGGTGCGACGGCTGGACTGAGTGGGGCTAGGGTTCCCAACGCATGGGAGAGTCGACTAACGTGCCCGCTGGGCAACCTGCGCCCCTCTTTATATAGCGTATGGTAGTGGGCTGCACAACACTTGTGGTCCATTCCCTCTGTGAGTCCGACTCACAAAATCAGTCCATTTACGGTTCGGGTCCAACCCAACCAATATTTGCTCCCGCTCTTAAGTGTGCGACCATGCAGGCTCATGGCGACTTGGACACGATTGGAGTCCTACTCCCAATCGATCAATCGGTAGCGGCTCCTAGCAGAATGTGCTGACTCCCAAGTCCCATTGAGTCATGACGATATACCTTTCAATGTGATATTCATCTTAGTCCCTTTTGCCTCACGATATACCTTGTCAATCTATAGGCGATTTTATCGTCATCCCTTAAATAGTTCAACTCTCTTCTCGATCCGTGATATGTGATTCATCTGACTAACTCTTAGTCAATCGACACAGTTAACACTTAACTGAGTCGCGCATGGCCATGCTTCCTAAATCATATCACTCGAAAGGGCCCAGAGAATATCTCTCCATTCGGAGGGGCAAAATCCCATCTTGATTATCCACATCACGCAGCTTGCTTCTCATTCGACCCGAACTCTGCCTTTATAGTTGCCTTGTCACAAAACAACGTTTGACAGAACCTAAGTCGGTGATCCACAACTCGGATTGTGCGACAACCTCAGGTCTAAGGATTACATTGATTGAGACATGCAAATGACGACTTGCTCGTTGCATCTCAATGTGGGTCAGTCCGACTTGCTAAACTCTTTAGCCAAGTCCGTGAACGTTGGAATGGCATCACCATGCCCATGACAAGTGGAACCGTGTCATCAGCCAACACTCACATTAGTCTAGGATGTGTGTCCAGCACAACCTAAATGACCAAGGACAATCTAGTATGAACAACATGAATATATAGTTCCACAATCGAATCACATATTCAATGACATATATCAGATGTTCAAAACAAGGACAACTTAATAACTTTATGAATACAGTGGGAATTACATCATACATGATTGCCTCTAGGGCATATTCCCAACAACGGGTGGGGGCACCCATGGCTGGCCGCACCCCCCCTTGGGCTGCCTCCCCCTCCCCTATAAAAGGAGGGTGAGGGCTCTCTCTTCTTAACACACTTGCCCACTCCCTTTTCCCTCCACTCGTTGCTCCATTCCATGGTCTCCGGCTTGGCGAAGCCCTGACCGTGTGATTCTTCACCACCACCATGCCGTCGTGCTGCTGGAATTCCGCGGGGATCCTCTACTTCCGCAACCCGCTGGATCGAGGGAACGGAAGTCTTCATCGAGCTGAACGTGTGACCGATTACGGAGGCACCGCCGGATTGCGGTGCACTTCTTCTCGCTCGGGATCGGTGTCAGTACGACTACGCACACCACGGGATTTTATCTCGTACCACTTTGAGTCTTCGAGTGTATGTTATCTCAAGACTCTCTTTCTCCCCGTTGCCTTTCATCTCATAGATTAGATCTTGGCCATTCGGGTTATCGCGCGTAGGAAATTTTTTGGTTTCTATGCAACGTTCCCCTTCAGTGGTATCAGAGCCGGATCTATGCGTAGATGAATTGTATGGGTAGAACACATAGGAGTATGTGGGCGTTGATGATCATGTTTTTGCCTCTTTGAGTATTTTATGATCTTAGTAGCATAGTAGGATGAAGCTGCCCCGGACTAAGTTTACGTGTACTATGTACGTGAGAATTGTCTCACTTGTGACTGAGGGGGTGTCCGTTTCTCCTACTATAGTTAAGATCTAATCTACAAAGGGTTGTTAAAAATATGTTTTATCAATGTTGTGGTTCTTGTACGTAGGTATGAACGGTTCTATCCTCGTAATCCCAAAGCCACGTAAAATATGCAAAAATAAATTAGAGGCGTCTAACTTGTTTTTGCAGGGCATGTGATGTGATATGGTCAATGTTACAAACGTTATGTATGAGATGATATCTTTTATAAATTATTGACATACCGGCTGGAGCCATATGGTTGTCTTATTTTTGGCCTGCTTGCTATATATATCATATCCATGTGATATGTTGTAATGGACAATCAAGATGGAGGTGCCACGGACCTTGGTGCCACGCTGGTGGAATGATGGAGATCATACCATGATGCACAAGATGGAGATCAAGTGCAAGAAGGACCATATCATATCACAATATCCATGCATGTGATGTTTATCCTTTTATGCATCTTATTTTGCTTAGATCGCGACGGTAGCATTATAAGATGATCCCTCTCACTTAATATCAATATAATAATGTGTTCTTTCTTAAGTATGCACCGTTAAGAAAGTTCGTCGTTTCGAGACACCACGTGATGATTTGGTGTGATAGACTCAACGTTCGCATACAACGGGTGGTTTCAAGCCTAGTATGTACAGACATGGCCTTGAAACACACGCAATACTACGGTTCTACTTGGCAAGCCTAGCATGTACAGACATGGCCTCGGAACACGTAACCGAAAGGTAAAGCATGAGTCATATGGATCATATGATGAACATGTCGATGTTCGCCTTTGCAACTACACCGTTTCATGTGATGATCGGTTTCGGTGTAGTGAATTTGGTTCGTGTAATCACTAAAGACGACTAAGAGGGATGTTGTTTTTGAGTGGGAGTTCATGGGATAATTTTAGAATTAACTTGAACTTAATTTATCATAAACATAGTCTAAATAGTCTTTGCAAATATGTTGTAGATGATGGCACCACCTACCTTCAATTTTAATATGTTCATGGAGAGAGATAAATTAGCGAACAATGGGAGCAATTTTACCAACTGGGCACTTAACCTGAGGATTCTCCTCACTGCTTGCAAGAAGCTCTATGTGCTTGGTGCACCTCTAGGTGACCAGCCCGCTGATGATGCTTCTGATGAAGATAAAAAAATGTTTATCTGACTCAACAAGAAGACCACAGTATAGTTCATTGCGGCATCCTCTATGGATTAGAGCCAGAGCTGCGAAAAAGTTTCGAGAACAGCATTGCGTATGCCACAATGGGAGAATTGAAAATGATTTTCGATACCCATGCCGCAGTTGAGAGTTATGACGCTTCAGAAAAGTTCATTAGATGCATGATGGAAGAGAACAACTCCGTTGTTGAGCACGTACTCAAGATGTCTGCGTACGCTGATAAGCTCATAGCCTTGGGACTAACGATCCCCAATGAGCTTGGGATGCATCGTGTCCTCCAATCTCTGCCACCTAGTTACAAGAACTTCGTGATGAACTATAATATGCAAGTCATGAAGAAGTCTCTTCCTGAGCTTCTCTCGATGCTTAAAACTGCTGAAGTGGAGATCAAGAAAGAACATCAAGTGCTGATGATCAATAAGACCACTTGTTTCAAGAAAGGCAAGAAAGGCAAGCCAAGGGTTAACTTCAAGAAGGGTGGCAAATCTGTTACTGCTCCTGAGAAGAAAACCAAGTTTGGCCCTAAGCCTGATACTGAGTGCTATTATTGCAAGGGTACTGGCCACTCGAAGCGCAATTTCCCAAAATATTTGGCAGATAAGAAGGCCGACAAAGTGAACAAAGGTATATATGATATACTTGTTATTGATGTGTACCTTACTAGTACTCGCAGTAGCACCTGGGTATTTGATACTGGTTGGTTGCTCACATATGTAACTCGAAACAGGAGCTGCAGAATAAGCGACCACTAGCAAAGGATGAGGTGAAGATGTGCGTTGACAATGGATCAAGAGTTGATGTGATCGCCGTCGGAACACTACCTCTACGTCTACCATCGGGATTAGTTATAAACCTCAATAATTGTTATTTGGTGCCTGCATTAAGCATGAATATCATTTCTGGATCTTGCTTAATGCAGAATGGTTATTCCTTTAAGTCTGAGAACAATGGTTGTTCGATTTATATGAATAATATCTTTTATGGTCATGCACCTGAGAAGAATGGTTTATTTCTTTTGAATCTTGATACTGTTGATACACATATTCATAATGTGAATGCCAAAAGAATTAAATTAAGTGACGATATTGCTACTTACATGTGGCATTGCCGCTTAGGTCATATTGGTGTTAAACGCATGAAGAAGCTCCATTCATATGGACTCTTAGAATCACTTGATTATGAATCATTTGAAACATGTGAACCATGCCTTATGGGCAACATGACTAGAACCCCGTTTTCTGGAACCATGGAACGGGCGACAGACTTACTGGAAATCATACATGCTGATGTGTGTGGACCAATGAGTGTATCGGCGCGCGGTGGATATCGTTATTTTGTCACTTTCACAGATGATTTGAGTAGATATGGGTATATTTACTTAATGAAACACAAATCTGAGACATTTGAAAAGTTCAAAGAATTTCAGAGTGAAGTTGAAAATCATCGTAACAGAAAGATGAAATTTCTACGATATGATCGTGGAGGAGAATATCTAAGTTACGAGTTTGGCATGCATATGAAACAATGTGGAATAGTTTCACAACTCACACCTGCCGGAACACCACATCGTAATGGTGTTTCTGAATGTCGTAATCGTACTTTATTGGATATGGTTCGATCTATGATGTCTCTTACAGATTTGCCACTATCGTTTTGGGTTTATGCACTAGAGACCGCTGCGTTCACTTTAAATAGGGCACCATCTAAATCCGTTGAAATGACACCGTATGAATTATGGTTTGGAAACAAACCTAAGATGTCATTTCTAAAAGTTTGGGGATGTGATGTTTATGTGAAGAAGCTTCAACCTGATAAACTCGAACCCAAAGCGGAAAAATGCATCCTCATAGGATACCCTAAAGAAACAATAGGGTACACCTTCTATCACAGATCCGAAGGAAAGATTTTTGTTGCCAATAATGGATCCTTTTTGGATAAGGAGTTTCTCTCGAAAGGTGTGAATAGTAGTGTCACACCCTAGTTTTTGGAGTCTTGTACTGTGCTCAAGAAGACAAAAATTAGGGCCAACAATTTTTTTTTATAAAAACATGATTGTTTGAACCAACATATGTTTATGATCTAAAACATATTTGCAACACAAGTTTTATTTCTAGATAAAACCAATACCAAATGTTTCTGAAAAATATTCCTATTATTTTTCCCTGATGTTTTCCCATTTTTACTTGAATGGATTTTTACTCCAAGACATGGATCATTCTTGTTTGCATCTTAAAACAAAATTTTAACTTTTTTGGATTCAAGAAAACAAGTTTTCAAAATGATATATAAAAGTTTTCTTTTAACTTTCCTATAGAAAGCAATCTCTGAAAAAACAAGCCAAGTACCTTTTTTCTACTTTTGTTTTCACTAAGCTATAAATTGTTATTTTATGATTTCTTGACATTTAATTAATCCTTGATATATGTACTACAAAACTATAAGCTTAGTTTGCTTGTTGTTTTTGTGGTATAAAATTAAGGCAGAAAAAGACATTTTTGAGAAACAGATAAAAACAGAAAGTATACCTTTTTCCACATTGTTTTCATAGCCTTAAATTATTTCGAAATTGTTTTCAAAAGTTGTTTATGAAAGTATATAACATGGTTAACACATGCATAATTTGAAAACCAATTTTGGAAAGCAATTGAGCCTTGAAAACAAACTCAACTTTTTCAACTTTTTGTCTGTTGGCATCTGCATGGTTTCTCCTATTACTCAGGTATCTGTCGGGATCCCTAAGACTATGGATCTAGTCAATGAGTCAACCACACCTGAGGAGGATTCGGTTACTCCAGACATTATTACTGCTGCTAATGATTACACCGACATGTCCACCTTGGAGAATTGTGCTTCGGCTGTTTTTGATTCTATCTCAATGGGACTGGATTTTTCCCACGGGTTTAAATTTGCTAAAGAGGTTGATCGTCTATTCTCTTCAACGGTTCATCCAACTTATTATACGGGACACTTTATTATGGTGGTATCTTTTGCACGCTCTTGCTTTCGTCTTAATGAGGATTCCGTTGCTATTGCCCTAGAGGCTGTTATTGGAGGTTTTTGTGGTAGCTTAAAAGTTTCTCATCTTAAGGATAGAACTTATTCTTTCAATGTCTCCAATAAGCTGGTTGGTTTTCATATTTATAAGCTCAAGTCTTTTTCTTGTGATAAATTCAAGTGTGTTTTTAATCTTTGGGGTAGAGGAGGACCTCATTGGTTAAGCGAATTCAAATATTGGCAAGAAGAATGTAATAAAGAATGGACTCTTGTTAGTCCAAGCAAGAAGAAGATTCAACTTGGTTTGGATGCACTGAAGTTGCCAACTCCTCGATCAATTATCAAGTCCAGAAGTTCAGTTAGCAAAAAGTTGGTTTTCTCGGAATCTCTTAGTTATGATGCTTGCAAGGGATATTCTGATTCGTCCAGCTCTTTGGGTATCACTTTTGGTTCTTTTACGTCTTTGGTTTCATCTGCTCCAAATACTTCCGACTCATCCTCTAAAGAACCTGCTGCTGTGGAGGACACTGGACAAATTGGGCTGGCTTCTGTAATTGATGACATGGCTTTCCGGTTCTGGAAATGTGCTAGATGTTTATCTATGCAACACGATAAGTCTAGCTGTAAAAGTGATATCAGATGTCGTAAATGTTTCCACTATGGGCACGTTGAGAAGAATTGTTTTAGTAAACGAACCCCTATTTGGGTTCCAAAAAATAAATTGCCTCCGTGTCCGTCTGAGAGTACCCAAGCGTCGCCCGTGGCCGTTTCGCATTCCACTCCACCACTCCCTGACATAGCCACCACCACCTGTCGGTTAGCCCCTGCCCCTGTTCTCGGCGAATACTCCACGAAAACCCCAATGGCAAATTTCAAGCTCAATCCGGCGAGGTGGGTTCCGCAGGGCTTCCAGGTCGTTGACGGCGGCCCTACACGGCTTCCACGTTCCTTCTACACACCTACTGCTCCCCCTTCAAGAAATCACGAAGCTTTCTGTGTCGCCATTGTGGAACCAGAGCAGTTACCAGAGGAGGAGCAGTTCTGGCGGCTTCAGGTTCGTGATTACATAGAGCAAACTCTCTAGAGAGTTGTTGAGGATGCACAGCCATGTCTTTTTGGTACTGGCCTCTTCAAGATGCATAGCCCTGCTGCGCGTACTGCCTTGGTTCAGAATGGACCTTATGAGCTGCAGGAGAACATCTTTGTGCGGTTTGTTAACCATGACAATCGCACACAATTGCATAGATCAGCTTTCGGTTCTCGTACTGGATGGATAATGCTGTTGGGAGTTCCATATGATTTCCGTAATGAGAGGGATCTAGCTAATGCAGTAGCCCCCTTTGGGAGATTTCACCACTGGCATCACCTAGATGGTGTCCTGGACAGAACTCTGGTTTATGTCACCTTCATCTCGCCACAGCTTGTTCCAAGAGACATAGTCTTTGGGAATTTCAGTTCCTTGGGTGCTGCAAGGGAATCATGGACTGCTCCTTGTTATTTGCTATCTGCAGAGTTCAATGAAGTGATGCCCCCAGATGAAGATCAGATGCCACTGGATGGGAATCCTCACCCTCTGCCTGGGCATATGCAAGAAGATCATGGTAATTTTGGGTTGCCTCAGTTTCCTGAACTTGGATGGAATGAACAACCACCTGCAGCAGATTTTCCAGTGCAGCAGCCACAAGATGATGTTATGGAGGACCAAGATCTTGCTGCTGGACAAGTTGGTGGATGGGACCACCTCATCCCTCAGCATGAATCCAATTCAACAGTCAGCTCTGATTCTGACAACTCTGTCAATCAGAATGTCTTGATGGTCAATATGTTGCAGGTTCACACTGCCACTGCTGCACCCACTGCCCCTGGTCTCTTTGCTTGGCCATGGGTTCAGACAAATGCACACATGTATGGGCCTGACTTGCCCCCTTCGTTGCAGTGGGATAAGCTGCTAACAAAATTGGTGCCTTTCTTGTGTCTGTCTTTTGCCAGGCCCAGTGGGCTTTCCCCAAGCCCTTTCTCAATGATTTCTGATGCTTCTGTTCCTTTTAAAGGAACCACTTTTCAGTTCACTGCCAAGAGAAGATTTTTCAAGGCACAGAGAGGTGATAGAAGTCTGTGCCTTGAGGGCTCCTCTAGTTCCTCTGGCCCATTGCCCTCTGCTACTATTGAGGAAATCGATTCCTCCACTTCACCTGCTTCTGCTGTCATTACAAGGAAAAGAAGGAAGTGCAAATTGGGCACTCCATCTGTGGAATCTTCTGTCAGACGTAGCACTAGACAGGCTGCTCTGAGTAATGGCTTCAAGCTGGTGGCCATGCAGGACAATCCACAGCCTAGGAAAAAGCCAAGGTCTGCTAGACCTCAAGATGATAGTGCCTCTGTCACCCCACACACTCCAATTGTGATTCTTCAGCAGGTGGGGAGAGCACTTGAGATTGCAGAGGAAGAGCTCACTGAGGGCAAGCTTGATGCTGCTCCTGATTCTCCAAAAGACCAAGAAAAGTAATGTTAGACAGACTCTTATGTAATGTCTTTTGTTCTGGATTTCTCATGTATTTTCTGGTTATCTCCTGGGCATTTTATTGTGTAATGGATCTATTCCCTAAGTGCTTATCTGTGGACCTAATAGTTCCCTACTATTATATTTTTACTCTGGTGCCTGGTGTCTTTATGGTAGCTGGCTGGTCTAGCTATTTTGCTCCTTCTCTATTCACTGTCAATGGATAATACATCACATCTATTCTTGGATTGGAGAGTGATGGATTGGAATGTCAGGGGCTTAAATGATAAAAATAAAAGAATACTGGTTTATAACAAAATTGAGGAGAGCCAATGTGCAATTATCTGCCTGCAAGAAACTAAATGTGAAAGTTTTGATCACAGTTTCATTAGATCTTTTTTTCCAAAGAGATTTGATAAATTTGTTTTCTCTCCCTCTGTGGGAGCTTCTGGAGGTATTATTGTTCTATGGAACAACTCCATTTTTGATGGAGAATTGATTGATTGTTTCAAGTCTGCCATTAAGATTAATTTTACCTCAAAGCACAATGTCTCTTCATGGACCCTGGTTACTGTATATGGTCCCTGCAGTGGACTTGACAGGGATATTTTTGTTCAATGGCTTTTTGATCTGATCATTCCTACATATGAAAATTGGTTGATAGTGGGAGATTTCAATTTTATTAGACCAGTGGACAACAGGAACAAACCCAGAGCTGATATGAATGATATTTTCATTTTTAATGAAATCATTAGTCATCTTGGTTTAATTGAATTGCCTTTAAAAGGCAGATCCTTTACTTGGTCTAATATGCAAGATCAACCTCTACTTGAGCAACTAGATTGGTTCTTTACTAGCACTTGGTGGACTTTGAATTATCCCAACACTTTGGTAAGGCCCCTTGCTAAATCAACCTCTGATCGTGTGCCATGTGTCGTCTCAATCTCCACCAACATTCCTAAAGCCCAGATCTTTCGTTTTGAAAATCATTGGATACATCAGCCTGGATTTATGGACCTTATTGATAGAGTTTGGAAATGGCATGTTAGGAAGAATAACATGGCGGCCACTATTACTGCTAAACTAAAAAACATCAGACATGATCTCAAGAGGTGGGGTAGAAATCTTTCTAACCTGAAGTTATTAATTGCTAAATGCAATAAGGTGATTTTGATCTTGGATACACTGGAGGAGGAAAGGAACCTGAGCAGACCTAAATTTAATTTCAGGAATATTGTTAAAACTCATCTGCATAAACTGCTTTTATCTCAGTCGGCCTATTGGAAGAATAGATGCACTATCAGATGGGTACAGCTTGGTGGTGAAAATACTAAATTTTTCCATGCTAAAGCTACAGAGCGTTATAGATTTAACACTATTGCTGAAATTAAAAATGAGGAAGGTGTCTCTTTGATAGATCATCATCACAAAGCAGCTGCTTTTTGGAATTGTTTCAAAAACAGAATGGGAATTTCCTCTGTCACATCACAGCTGTTAGACCTTTCCAATATCCTTCATCCAACTGTTAATTTACTGTGTCTGGTTGAGCCCTTCACTACAGATGAGATTACATCAGTTATGAAATCCCTTAAGACTGATAGAGCACCTGGTCCTGATGATTTCAATGGGCTCTTTGTAAAGAAATGTTGGGAGGTGTTAAAAGATGATTTCACTCAGCTCTGCCATGATTTCCATTCAGGGAATTTATCACTACAAAGTATTAATGATTCATATATCACTCTCATTCCAAAATCCAACTCACCTGAAACTGTCAATGATTTCAGACTTATCTCTTTGACTAATACATGTCTCAAATGTGTCACCAAGCTTATTGCTAATAGACTGCAAAATGTTATATGTGATACAATTCATGATAATCAATATGGTTTTATTAAGGGAAGAACAATCCAAGACTGCCTTGCTTGGTCTTTTGAGTTTCTGTTTCAATGTCAGCAGTCCAAAAAGAAAATAGTGGTTCTCAAGATTGATTTTGAAAAAGCCTTTGACACTTTGGACCATGAAGCCATTATACAAGTCTTGAAATTTAAAGGGTTTCCAGAATTGTTTCTCAATTGGGTCAGAGAAATTCTAGCTTCAGGATTCTCTTCTGTTCTCCTTAATGGGATACCTGGGAAAAAATTTCACTGCAAAAGAGGAGTTAGACAGGGAGATCCTTTGTCTTCACTTCTTTTTGTTGAAGGGGCTGCTTTATTACAGAGTTTAGTCAACAAAGCATACTCTGATGGTCTGCTTTCCTCTCCTATCCCAGTCAGAAAGGATTTTCCTATAATCCAGTATGCTGATGATACTATTGTGGTGCTTCCAGCATGCAATAAAGACCTGGAGGTCTTCAAGGACATTCTTAATACTTATGCTGCCTTTACAGGATTGAAAATCAACTTTCATAAATCATCTATGATTCCTATCAATTTAAATTCTGAGGAAGCTAGTACTCTGGCTGTTTTTTTCCAGTGTAAAACTGGGTCTATGCCTTTCACTTATCTTGGATTGCCTATGGGTACCACTAGACCCACTATCAAGGATTTCTCTCCTTTGATTGATAGAGTTGAAAGGAGGCTTTCTGCCACCTCCTCTTTTCTGTCCTATGGTGATAGGCTGGTGCTAGTGAATTCTGTTTTGTCTTCATTGCCAACCTATTATATGCTCTCTCTTGTTATTCCTACTGGTGTCATTGAAGTTATTGACAGAGCAAGAAGGCATTGCTTGTGGAGTAAAATAGGAAAGGAAAAAGCTCATTCCCTTGCAGCTTGGCATATGGTGTGCAAACCCAAAAAAAAGGGAGGGCTGGGAGTTATTAACTTGAAAATCCAGAACTCTGCTCTTTTACTTAAACATCTTGATAAATTTTATAATCAGGAAGCCTTGCCTTGGGTGCAACTTATTACTGATGCTTACTATTATAAGGTTGTTCCTCATGCTGTGGTAGATTCTGGTTCTTTTTGGTGGAGAAATATCTTGGCATTATCTGAGAATTACAGAAATTATACTACATGTTGGGTAGGCAATGGTTTCACTGCATTGTTTTGGGAGGACAAGTGGCAGCCTCAACCTCTTAAGATAACCTTCCCAAGACTCTATTCTTTTGCCAAAGACAAACTTCAGTCTGTGAATGATTTCCTGCTTGGCACAGACTGTCTCCAGAATTTTGCTTTGCCTCTGTCAATTCAAGCAAATGAAGAGCTAAGGTTGTTAAATTGCATGATTGGTCATTTTACATTACAACTTGATATTACAGACCAATGGAAGAGTCCACATTCTACTGGCAGATTACATCCTAGCTCTTTTTATAAGCAACATTTTAATGATGTCCCTGATGACTCAATTTCTTTTGCAATTTGGAAGAGCAAGTGTCAGTCTAAGCATAGATTCTTTGCTTGGCTTCTTCTGCATGATAGAATTAATACAAGGGATATGTTGCTTCGTAGACACTGGATCATTAATACTTCTTCTGATTGTGTCCTGTGTCCTGGCCATGTTCATGAGGATTGGAGGCACCTATTTTTCAATTGTACATTCAATACAAGGATTTGGAACTACTTACAGATCCCTTGGCACCCTGGCTCCTCATCATATGCTATCATGTATGCCAAAAAACATTTTGCTGGCCCTTGTTTTGTGGAGATTGTGATCCTGGCCTGCTGGTGCATCTGGAAGCAAAGAAATGGATGGATCTTCAAGAACATCAAGCCAACTTGTAGAGGTTGGAAGGCCCTGTTTATACAGGAAGTCACTCTGCTTAAGTACAGGGTGAAGAGGGCACACTCTGTTATTTTGACATCATGGATTCATTCACTCCCCTAATCCCCTTGTATATATTGTACATATTTGTAAATAACCTTTTATTTTATTAATAAATGGGGGGGCTGTGGGGGTTTCCCCCACAGTATTGGTGTCAAAAAAAAACTTTTTGTCTGTTTTCAACACTTAGAAAATTTCTAAGTCATAGGACTGAGTTTTCTGAATTTTTCAGTGAACAGTTAAGGATACACTTTTGCACTTTAGTTTTCTTGATGTTTCCTTGATCTTTTGGAAGAGTGACCTTGCCTTATGTGTTGACCATAGTATCTACTCGAGCCAGGATATTTCTAGAAGCCTTGTGGACTAAGATAAGAGAGGAGAGAGATGGTGACTAGGCTAGGTATGGGCACACACATGTTTTGACCTAGCCACTTTCCCACTTGCCCCACTTTCACCCAAGGGGCACCCCTGGCTTGCTTCACTCGTGGCTTTGACCTAGGATACCCTGTGCTCACCTTTGGAAGTGACCAAAACACCCAGAGCACCTCAATGCCTAAGGATGGCATCAACCAGAGGTTACCATCTATCCCTTGCCCTTGTTCCCTCTTCTATAAAGGTCCAGATACCGTGCCCTCGCACCCTGCACCTCCCACACTCTCTCACTACCTCCCCTGATCATTTTCTACCCCTACCCTAGCCCCATGGAGCGTGCCCAGGCCGGGAGCTGCCGCCGGTGACCACCTCGGCCATAAGGAGGTAGCGCTCTGCCCGTGTCTTCCTCACCCCTCTCGTTCGCGTAGAACAGCTCCCCTCCTCCCCTGGATCCTCCCTGACATGCCCTCGTGGCTCCTCGTGCACAGGAACGCCGCCGCCATCCGTGGAGCGCCGCCACGGGCACGCGCCGCCGCCTGAGGCCGCGCCGAGCGTCTCCGACACCGCCCAGTGACGTCCCTCCACCCGTGGACCATCACCGAGCCGCGCCAGCCCCTCCCCGAGCCTCCTAGGTGAGCCCCCGAGCCATTTCTCGCCGCCGGCTGTCGAGTTAGAGAGAGAGAGAAGGTCGAGAGGAGGAAGACACACCCGCACCGTCGATCTGGGGATCAACGTCCGCGCTTAAACGCCCTTTTCCCGCGCCCGCTCACGCATCCGTAACGCAGCTGGGCTGCGCAGCCGCTTGCTGGGCCACACCCACGCTGATCTAGCACTTGTGTTGTTTTGGTTTATTCATTTAATTTAACAAAAACTGATGCAACTACTTTGGACATGGTAAAAATAATATAAGAGCAAAATAAAATATGGAAAAATTCATGAACCTAAAGAGATGAAATCTAAACCATATAAAATTTGCAGATCCATATTTGGACAATTATTTTGGACACAAGAACTGTTTTGCCACATACTGTCTATGATAATGTTTTGACCATAACTTTTAAAATTTGTAACCAAATGGAACAAACAAAAATGTTCTGGATAGGTATTGAAAAGATCTATCCAATTCACGTAACCTCACATTAAGGTGAGTTGTCACATGAAAATGCCATCCAGTTTAATAAAAGACCAGTACGCTCTTCTATGATTTTTAGAGTGAGTTTAAAAATGATTTTTGGAGAAAATACAATTGGATGAGTTTGATATTGTTTAGATATATGTTTTCCCAGCTTATATTAATTTTTAAAGCTCTAGATTATTTTTGGTGGACAGATCTAGAAACAGCAGTTTTCTGCTTATGTTTCTTTGTGTGTTTTTGCTTGATTTGAAATGGGTGTTTGATTATATTTTGTTTCTAGCTCGTATAGAAGTGTTAGGACTTGTTGTTGAGTTTTTTGCTTGCAGAACGCCTACCTTAGAAAGTGTGTGCATGTTTGGAAAGCTCAAATAAAAATGGAACTCGCTTGTGTTACTTTCTAGTTTGATTATTTGGAATTTTGTGTGAGCTAGATCTTTATGTGCTTGCTTTAGTAAGTTTGGTGCTATGTTTTGCTTCGAGTCCAGTACCATTTTGGTACTGTTATTTTGATGCTCTTGTCTCTGTTAGTTTGCATGTCTTTTATAGTAATGCATGTGTAAGTTTTGATTATGCTTATGCACTACTATTGTTTTCACTAGATTAAATAGCGTTATGTTTTTAGCTTGTATATTTGTCTTTGTCATGAGTAACCAGAGGCTTAGTACCTAGTTTTCCTTGGTATTAGTGGGCCCATAACTCACTGGTCCCATTGCATCTTGGTTGAGGATGAAAATCCCCAACCATACACCTGTCGGAAAATAACATGTTTGATTATGTGGTTGATAGGATACTTTCCACCATGGAAAATGGATTGTTTGTTTTCACTTATGCAAGTGAGAAGTTTAATTATTCCTTGTAAATACTAGTATGTTCAGAGGTGAACTATTTTTTAGCATAATATTTCTTAGGAGTATCATGTTAAGAAATGATTCCCTATTGTGTGCTAAATTTAATTGTTTACAAATAAAATGGTTCCTTGAGATTGATAGTTTGTCTGTGAATAATCCAAAATTGAGTGTTTGGATTTTTTTTAAAGTTTTAGATAACATTACATTTAATGCATAGCTACTGGTTGTGTAACATATTCCATTCTCACTTGTTAGTAATTAATAGGGCGAACATAAATTGCTAGAATTGGTATATGCATGCTTAATAAGCTGTGTCATAGAATTATTTTGATTGTTTGTGCTTACTAGCATGTGTAAGATTTTTGTATTGTTATTGGTTACATTTATGATCATGACTTGCTTATTCAGATTTAAGCATCATGGTAGCATTGTTTGCTTCTCTACTGGTGGACTAGTGTCACCACTAGAAATTGTGGTTAGCTCTAGTATTATCATTTTTATTTTATAAGTGTGTGAGTTTTATTATATAATTTTTAGGAAGTTATTACTTCTGTTATGATGCCATGAACTCTTTAGTTGCATGTGCTATAGTATAGAATATAATTATTTCTTGTAGCATGCTTGTGTAGATTTTTCAAACTAGTCTGCTATTAGTGCAGTCTTTTTATTATGCTTGTTTGATAGGAGGTTTTCTTGAGTGATGATTCTTGTTTTGGAGTATTTTTATGGCTTGAATCAGTGGTTTTTAGGTACTGGTTGTTTGCTAATTTTTCATGATTGATGGATCCCATAACTCCAAGTAAACAATAACATAGTAAATAAATAGTCTATTCATCTGTGGTGTTGTTTGCTTGCTAATTGGATTTGTGTTTGAGTGTTCACCTTAGAATTGAGTGTATTGTGTTATTTGTTGAGCTTAGAATTATCCAATGAAACTAAAACACCCAACTTAATCATGAACACATTAAGCAACATTTGTTTGGAGTGGGTAACACCCACTGCCATGGGTATTATCATGCCTGCTTGTTTTTTTTTACCTTAGCAACCTAACCTTTTGCACCCACAAGCTATATTCTTAGCTTTTATATATCTTGTTATGAGAGTGGTACAGCATTCCATATATGTTATGTAAGATGTGGATATGGTTTTCTAAACCATGCATAGTGTCTGACGATAGTTTGGACCGTGAGAGTTATGTGAGATAGTTTTCGCGTTATCTTTTTGAGAGGATTCGCGAGTGTACGTTTGCTTGCTGTATGTGTTGTTAGCTTAGTTGTTTGTGCTTAGACCTGAGTGTGTCTTTTATTTACGGTGCTAGAAAATGAAGAAGGAGAAGAATCAGTTGTGGAGCTGTGCGTCAAGTTCAAGTTGCTTCAAGGCGAGGGACATTAAGAGACTTGAAGCAAGCCATCCTGATGCTTGCTGATATACACTTATCATTATCTATAATGCATGTTTTACTTCTGAAAAGTTCTACAAAACTTTGACTCCCAAAAGAAACTATTTTTGAAGTGAGTATCACTTCTATTAATATTATATATACACTATTACTATGCCATTAGTTAATACTTGGTGTTACCAAGCCCATAATCCACCATATGGTATTTATTTACCATCAAAAATACTAGTCCCTAAGTGGACACTTAAAATTGTGTTTTTAAGAAACAAAGACTTTATGGAAAACCCGGAGAAAAGGCGGATCCTTATTCTCCGGAGGAATGTGGAAGTGGTCATTTTTGGGAAAACGTGTTTTCAAAAATGACACATAACCTTGTCTTCGCCTGACAACCTTTACCGTACTGCCACCCTACCCCAACATGGGCACGGGGCTTAACTTGAAGTTTGTCCTTGTTAGTGTGTGTTCTATCTCAAACGCTATAAGGTTCGTCGTACCCTCAAACCGAATGTCGTAAAAAATGTTGAGACATAAAGAGTGAGGGATTCAGTTCTCCTCCAGTCGCATCAGTTGGGGCATCCTTGCTGGCAAGGAATAGCCTAGTGCCGGGGATGACTGTAAAACTCAACTGAGAGATAGACACATACTAGCTTGAACATAGTGGATGGTTATGATCAGTTATCTGATGTTCACATACTGTTGTTACAATCCGTGATTGTTCACGGCAGGTGTACTGGATCTAGTGGATGTGTACACCTCTGCAGAGTACAACTTTTTCGAAGAAGCCGCGTCCTCGGATATGGACAGTTGAATGGCCATGTAGCTAGAATTGTGTCAATGTTTTCAAAAGAATGTTTTCAAAAAGTTGTTTTCAAAATAGGAGTTGAACATGGGAAGTTCAGAAAGGAAGGAAATCTTATACCGTGGAGGTACCGATGATGGAAAGCCAGAAGTTATTTTACAAATAAAATGTTTTGCAAACAAAACTTTTCTACTGTAAGCAGGAATCTGGAAGTTGATTTTCCAAGAAGTTTTGCAAAGAGAAAAATCTGTTTTAAACAAAAGTTTAACAAAACCTCTTGTACATATGATATCTACAAGAGAAGGAAAAATATATTATTTTCTTCTGAAGTATCTTCTTCAACGAAAATACAGATTAACCTGACTGCAACTGTGGTGTCATCCTACCTGAACACCATTGATAGTGAACCCTATTTATAGCCTACCTATTACACCATATAAGCATATTTGCATTTTGGTAAGTCGCATGATGGGTGTCTTGCTGAGTACATTCAAACGTACTCATATGGTTTCTCCCCTGGTTATTTTCATTGGCTAGAAATTCGGAAGGAGTGTCAAAGGAAGATCACGAAGAGGAGTACGGAGCTGATGGATTTGCGAACTAGGATCGTCTCCGGGTCAGCATCCTATAGGTTAAGGCGTGACTTGGGCTCTACCGCGTTATGTGTGTGTTTAGTCTTCCGCTGTGTGAGTTGTGTGTTGCCCTGCGTGGCACCCGTGTAGGCTTGGTCAAGTTACCATGTCTCTTTGTAAGTGTTTGTTACAACCGTGTAATAGATATTGTATCTGTGTACCAACTTGATATTTTGTTCACGATTGAATTACTGGGATCGTGAATGTATGCATATCGAGGGTGTCCTTGAACGGCGGTTCTGGGGCGGGCCCTACAGAGTTGGTATCAGAGCTATCCAGACCTTAGGAGACCTTAGTTAGCATGGACGTTAGCTAGTACTCTATAATATAAGTGATAACACCAGGTCACTAAGATGGATATTTTCCAAAAAGAATTCTATACCCCATCACCTCTATGTTTCAAAAACTCTATTTACACTAATGTTAAAAAGGGGCATCCTAAAATTTTGCACACGATTATCTAACTTAATCTACTCTAAAATTTTGTGTAGATGGCAGTTGTCTTCACCCATTCCTTCCGGCTGGGATCACAAGCACCTTCCTACCGCTGTTTTGAGGAGGATTTTATTAAGATCACTCGCCCGATCGGTCGTCCCCTACCTGAGTTGAAGGGAGCCCAGTTTTACAAGGATGGACGAGAAATGTCCTGGTTGGTTGTCTGCACCATCCGTGCACCTTTGCTAGCACAGTCAACCCCAGTGATCACTTGGGAAGTGGTAGAGAACAGTTGGGAAAATGGTATCCTGAGAGTGATGCAGCTGACCATCGCCAAGCTCGCGAACTTCTTCCACCGCAAGTTTGCAGGAACCCCCTACAGCTACTTTGGAAGACGAGACGAGGACGACAAGACAATAGAGGTCACTGGAGACTTTGTGTTTGCACGTCACTTCCAGCACCTGGAAGGACAACTGTACAACACCTAGCTCTCCCTTGACAGAGTTAGAGCACATTATGATATCCGAGGCAGAGAGATAGACCAGCTAGAAGCCAGTCTTGGTGCATCTTCGGCTACCGAGCGTCGTCTCAAGGTACTGAAGAAGACCATGAAGTACACCGAGTCCTAGCACCGCACACGAGTGAGAACCCTTCAGCTTCAGCTTGCAGCCAGCAAGGCCAGAGTTGAAGAGCTGGAGGAACAGTTACGCGTTTCCTCGAGCACTTAGAATTTGTCGCAGGATATTAAAAGTTATGTTGTCTTTTCACCCCAGACGCTTGTTGTGTTTGTGTCTGTGTAGTGTGAGCTCCTCTGTTAGAGCATTGTGTGTGCCAGTTGTTTGTAAGCCTTATGTTGTAGCCTTGTGAACCCTTAAGCTAAGTTATGCTCGTTAAGACTCAGTTTCACGTGCGTGTTAATGTTTGTTTGAGTTGGCGATCGTTTCTTGGATGCTTGTTTGTTTTTCGGGATGCCTACCGTTCTCATCTCCGTCATGAGCCGGTATGCGTCACGAGTTTTTTTTTAGAACCAAAACCCACCTTTAGTTGCTCTCGTCTTACACCGTTCTTTGTCTTTAGCATGGCCAGCAAGTTGCCTCCACCACCGGAGCCGACAGTTGCCCAACTTTTGGCTATGATCATGGAAGACCGTGAAGCCGCCCGTGTAGACCGTGAAGCCCCTCGTGCAGAACGTGAAGCTGACCGTGTTGTCCTTGAGAACCTGACTCATCTTGGCATTGCAAACCCTAGAAACAATGCTGACCTTCTGAAGGAGCAGCAGCGCCAGCTTGCTGAAGAGACCCGCAGGAGGAAGGTAGTAAGGTCAGGAGAACCTAGTTCAGGTATGATTCTCAGCTCTGTGCCTGAAATGCCGCAACCCCCAAGGAAGTGTGGGATTAATGGACCAAAGACTGGAGGATGCTTTACCTGTGGGAAGGAAGGGCACTTTGCTCGTGATTGTCCCTAGAAGAAGTATGATTCTGCTTGGTCTGATGAAACCCAAGAAGCCCAAGGTCCAGCCCATAAGAAACGCAAGAATCTGATGAGTGGACCTCGAGACCAAGATGATGTTGCGGAAAACTCTGCGACTCATGCCATAGCCAGTGGTACGTTTTCGAACCAAACCTGTAAACCCCCTTGTTTGTTTGTCGTCGTACCATGAAAAAACCCGACGTGAATGGAACACTAGAAGTGTCACGTCAAACTAAATAAAATATTAAATAATTAATGATACTAACAAAATCTCATCTAATTTTGGTATAATACCCTACAGGAAACACCCTACATAGTAAATTAAATTGTCGCCACATTAAATTGTTTCCACCCTACAGAGTTTGTAAAATGGCATCATCTAATTCTTGTTCGGAACCTTACAAAATTAAAGACCCTACAGAGTTGGTAATATAACCTCGTCTAATTTCCAAGCTTAAAACCCTACAAAGTTGACTCATCAAGTGTTTCTTTTAAAATACCCTACAGACTTACGACCATACAGAGTTGGTACCTAGAACCTATAAAGCCTACAGAGTTGGTATGACAGAGACATATAGAGTCACAGAGTTGGTATCTAAGGCCTAATACCTTACTGAGTAACTTACATAGTTGATAGGTTACCGAGTTGGTATCACCCGTTTAAAAGAAGAAGTGAAATCAACTTTTTCCTAAAACAAAGTGAAAGGTTGGGAAAATATATTGAAAGGATAAAAGGATGTTCTATGACTCTAGAAGGAAGTGAAAGGTTGGAAAAAATATTGGATAGATAAATTAAAATTGTTACTACACCATGGATACCTTTAGATGAAACAAACCCTACAGAGTTGGTAGAAAACCCATCTGAGGTTTAGCTTAGGAGTGAAAGATTGGGGATCTCATGATTTATGGTGGAGTGATATTATGATATAATATTTGGGAAAATGTTTTAGCTCCTATCATGAGGAAAGAGTTTGGAATTTTTGATAGGAACTTACAGAGTTGGTCGCACACAGAGTTGGTATAACTGTATGAGCTTGATAAAATAACCTTAAGGGAAACAAATGACTTGAGATGTAGATTTAAGAGGAAGATAGTGGATTTTTCCTGGATTTTGGGGATGAGCAATGGGAAGCTCATGGTAAATAAATGTAGGTGGAATTCCTTTAAATTTAATCATATGAGATTGGGAAAAATAGGTTTTTATCTAGAAGATAAACCCTGGTTTGATACCATGTTTTTGAGGAACAATAAGTTCAAGATTTAGAACATGGCACCCAAACCTTTAAAGAGAAAACTAATTCACCGGTAAATTCTGGTAAGATTAATCAAAGGGGGGAAGCCCCTGTAAATAATGTTACAAATCATCAACACATATTTGTAAACAAATCATATAACATTGTTGTTGTGACCATACCCTCTTTTCGCTTGCCTCCGAATCTCGAGACGAGATTCTTTTAAGGGGGGAGGTCTGTCACACCCCTAGTTTTTGGAGTCTTGTACTGTGCTCAAGAAGACAAAAATTAGGGACAACACTTTTTTTTATAACAACATGATTGTTTGAAACAACATATGTTTATGATCTAAAACATATTTGCAACACAAGTTTTTTTTCTAAATAAAACCAATACCAAATGTTTCTAAAAATTATTCCTATTATTTTTCCCTTATTTTTTCCCATTTTTACTTGAATGGATTTTACTCCAAGACTTCGATCATTCTTGTTTGCATCTTAAAACAAACTTTTAACTCTGTTGGATCCAAGAAAACAATTTTTTAAAACGATGTACAAAAGTTTTCTTTTAACTTTCCTATAGAAAGCAATCTCTGAAAAACAAGCCAAGTACCTGTTTTCTACTTTTGTTTTCACTAAGCTATAAATTGTTATTTTATGATTTCTTGACCTTTAATTAATCCTTGATATATGTACTACAAAACTATAAGCTTAGTTTTATTTTTGAACAAATAAAAACTATCTTTTTCTTGTTGTTTTTGTGGTATAAAATTAAGGCAGAAAAAGAAATTTTTGAGTAACAGATAAAAACAGAAAGTATACCATTTTCCACATTGTTTTCATAGCCTTAAATTATTTCAAAATTGTTTTCAAAAGTTGTTTATGAAACTATATAACATTTTTAACACATCCATACTTTGAAAACCAATTTTGGAAAGCAATTGAGCCTTGAAAACAAACTCAACTTTTTCAACTTTTTGTCTGTTTTTAACACTTAGAAAATTTCTAAGTCACAAGACTGAATTTTCTGAATTTTTCAGTGAACAGTTAAGGACACACTTTTGCACTTTAGTTTTCTTGATGTTTCCTTGATCTTTTGGAAGAGTTACCTTGCCTTATGTGTTGACCATAGTATCTACTCGAGCCAGGATATTTTGGTAGCCTTCTAGAAGCCTTGTGGACTAAGATAAGAGAGGAGAGAGATGGTGACTAGGCTAGGTATGGGCACACACATGTTTTGACCTAGCCACTTGCCCACTTGCCCCACTTGCACCCAAGGTCCACCCTGGCTTTCTTCACTCGTGGATTTGACCTAGGATACCCTGTGCTCACCTTTGGAAGTGACCAAAACACCCAGAGCACCTCAATGCCAAAGGATGGCATCAACCCGAGGTGACCATCTTGGCCTTGCCCTTGTTCCCTATTCTATAAAGGTCCAGAGACCGTGCCCTCGCACCCTGCACCTCCCACACTCTCTCACTACCTCCCCTGGTCATTTTCTACCCCTACCCTAGCCCCATGGAGCGTGCCCAGGCCGGGAGCTGCCGCCGGTGGCCACCTCGGCCACAAGGAGGTAGCGCTCTGCCCGTGTCTTCCCCACCCCTCTCGTTCGCGTAGAACAGCTCCCCTCCTCCCCTGGATCCTCCCTGACATGCCCTCGTGGCTCCTCCTGCACAGAAACGACGCCGCCATCCGCGGAGCGCCGCCAAGGGCACCGACATCGCGCTGCCGCCTGAGGCCACGCCGAGCGTCTCTGACACTGCCCAGTGACGCCCCTCCACCCGTGGACCATCATTGAGCCGCGCCAGCCCCTCCGCGAGCCTCCTAGGTGAGCCCCCGAGCCATTTCTCGCCGCCGGCTGTCGAGTTAGAGAGAAGGTCGAGAGGAGGAAGACACACCCGCACCGTCGATCTGGGGATCAACGACCGCACTTAAACTCCCTTTTCCCGCGCCCGCTCGCCCGTCTGTAACGCAGCTGGGCTGCGCATTCGCTTGCTGGGCCGCGCCCACGCTGATCCAGCCCATGTGCTGTTTTGGTTTATTCATTTAATTTTTAACAGAAACTGATGCAAATACTTTGGACATGGTAAAAATACTAAATGAGCAAAATAAAATCTGGAAAAATTCATGAACCTAAAGAGATGAAATCTAAACCACATAAAATTTGCAGATCCATATTTGGACAATTATTTTGGACACAAGAACTGATTTGCCACAGACTTTCTATGAGAATGTTTTGACCATAACTTTTAAAATATGTAACCAAATGGAACAAACAAAAATGTTCCGGATGGTTATTCAAAAAAAAATATACAATGCACTTAACCTCACATCAAGGTGAGTTGTCAAATGAAAACGCCATCCAGTTTAATAAAAGACCATTAGGCTCTTCTATGATTTGTAGAATGATTTAAAAAATGATTTTTGGAGCAAATCCAATTGGATGAGTTTGATATTGTTTAGATATATGTTTTCCTAGCTTAGATTATTTTTTGAAGCTCTAGATTATTTTTGGTGGACAGATCTAGAAACAGCAGTTTTCTGCTTATGTTTCTTTGTGTGTTTTTGCTTGATTTAAAATGGGTGTTTGATTCTATTTTGTTTCTAGCTTGTATAGAAGTGTTAGGACTTGTTGTTGAGTTGTTTTCTTTCAGAACACCTACCTTAGAAAGTGTGTGCATGTTTGGAAAGCTCAAAGAAAAATGGAACTCGCTTGTGTTACTTTCTAGTTTGATTATTTGGAATTTTGTGTGAGCTAGATCTTTATGTGCTTGCTTTAGTAAGTTTGGTGCTATGTTTTGCTTTGAGTCCAGCACCATTTTGGTACTGTTATTTTTATGCTCTTGTCTCTGTTAGTTTGCATGTGTTTTATAGTAATGCATGTGTAAGTTTTGATTATGCTTATCCACTAGTATTGTTTTCACTAGATTAAATAGCCTTATGTTTTTAGCTTGTATATTAGTCTTTGTAATGAGTAACCTGAGGCTTAGTAACTCTTTTTCCTTGGTATTAGTGGGCCCATAACCCACTGGTACCATTGCATCTTGGTTGAGGATGAAAATCCCCAACCATACACCTGTAGGAAAATAACATGTTTGATTATTTGGTTGATAGGATATTTTCCACCATGGAAAATGGATTGTTTGTTTTCACTTATGCAAGTGAGAAGTTTAATTCTTCCTTGTAAATACTATTTGTTAGCATAATATTCCTTAGGAGTATCATGTTAAGAAATGATTCCCTATTGTGTGCTAAATTTAATTGTTTACAAATAAAATGATTCCTTGAGATTGATAGTTTGTTTGTGAATAATCCAAAATTGAGTGTTTGGATTTTTTTTGAAAAAGGTTTAGATAAATTTCCATTTAATTCATAGCTACTGGTTGTGTAACATATGCCATGCTCACTTGTTAGTAATTAATAGGGCGAACATAAATTGCTAGAATTGGTATATGCATGCTTAATAAGTTGTGTCATAGAATTATTTTGATTGTTTGTGCTTACTAGCATGTGTAAGATTTGTGTACTGGTATTGTTTACATTTATGATCATGACTTGCTTGTTTATATTTAAGCATCATGGTAGCATTGTTTGCTTCTCTAGTGGTGGACTAGTGTCGCCACTAGAAATTGTGGTTAGCTCTAGTGTTGTCATTTTTATTTTATAAGTGTATGAGTTTTATTATAGCATGTTTAGGAAGTTATTACTTCTGTTATGATGCCATGAACTCTTTAGTTGCATGTGCTATAGTATAGAATATAATTATTTCTTGTAGCATGCTTGTGTAGATTTTTCATACTAGTCTGCTATTAGTGCAGTCTTGTTTTTATGCTTGTTCGATAGGAGTTTTTCTTGAGTGATGATTCTTGTTTTGTAGTATTTTAATGGCTTGATTCAGTGGTTTTTAGGTACTGGTTGTTTGCTAATTTTTCATGATTGATGGATCCCATAACTCCAACTCCAAGTAAACAATAACATAGTAAATAAATAGTCTATTCATCTGTGGTGTTGTTTGCTTGCTTATTGGATTTGTGTTTGAGTGTTCACCTTAGCATTGAGTGTTATGCTTGTGTTATTTGTCGAGCTTAGAATTATCCAATGAAACTAAAACACCCAACTGAACCATGAACACATTAAGCGACATTTGTTTGGAGTGGGTAACACCCACTGCCATGGGTATTATCATGTCTGTTTGTTTTTTACCTTAGCAACCTAACCTTTTGCTCCCACAAGCTATATTCTTAGATTTTATATATCTTGTTATGAGAGTGGTACACCATTCCATATATGGTATGTAAGATGTGGATATGGTTTTCTAAACCATGTATAGTGTCTGACGATAGTTTGGACCGTGAGAGTTAGGTGAGATAGTTTTCGCGTTATCTTTTCGAGAGGATTCGCAAGTGTAAGTTTTCTTGCTGTATGTGTTGTTAGCTTAGTTGTTTGTCTTTAGACCTGAGTGTGCGTCTTTTATTTCCTTTACAACGCTAGAAAACGAAGAAGGAGAAGAAGCAGTTGTGGAGTTGTGCGTCAAGTTCAAGTTGCTTCAAGGCCAAGGACATTAAGAGACTTGAGGCAAGCCATCCCGATGCTTGCTGATATTACACTTATCATTATCTATCATGCATGTTTTACTTCTGAAAAGTTTTACAAAACTTTGATTCCCAAAAGAAACTATTTTTGAAGTGAGTATCACTTCTATTAATATTATATATACACTATTACTATGCCATTAGTTAATACTTGGTGTTACCAAGCCCATAAGCCACCATATGGTATTTATTTACCATCACAAATACTAGTCCCTAAGTGGACACTTCAAATTGTGTTTTTACAAAACAAAGACTTTATGGAAAACCCGGAGAAAAGGCGGATCCATATTCTCCGGAGGAATGTGGAAGTGGTCATTTTTGGGGAAAACCTGTTTTAAAAATTGACACATAACCTAGTCTTCGCCTGACAACCTTTACCGTACTGCCACCCTACCCCAACATGGGCACGGGGCTTAACTTGAAGTTTGTCGTTGTTAGTGTGTGTTCTATCTCAAACGCTATAAGGGGCGCCGTACCATCGAACCGAATGTCGTCAAAACTCCCAATGTTGAGACATAAAGAGTGAGGGATTAAATTCTCCTCCGGTCGCATCAGTTGGGGCATCCTGGCTGGCAAGGAATAGCCTGGTGCCGGGGATGATGGTAAAACTCAACTGAGAGATAGACACATACTAGCTTGAACATAGTGGATGGTTATGATCAGTTATCTGATGTTCACATACTGTTATTACAGCCCGTGATTGTTCACGGCAGGTGTACTAGATCTGGTGGATGTGTACGCCTCTGCAGAGTAGAACTTTTTCGAAGAAGCCACGTCCTCGGATATGGACAGTTGAATGGCCATGTAGCTATCATTGTGTCAATGTTTTCAAAAGAATGTTTTGAAAAATATGTTTTTAAAACAGGAGTTGAACATGGGAAGTTCAGAAAGGAAGGAAATCTTGTACCGTGGAGGTACCGATGATGGAAAGCCAGAAGTTGTTTTACAAACAAAATGTTTTGCAAACAAAACTTTTCTACACTAAGCAGGAATCTGGAAGTTGATTTTCCAAGAACTTTTGCAAAGAGAAAATTCTATTTTAAACAAAAGTTTAACAAAACCTCTTGTACATGTGACATCTATAAGAGAAAGAAAACTATATTATTTTATTCTGAAGTATCTTCTTCAACGAAGATACAGATTAACCTGACTGCAACTATGGTGTCATCCTACATGAACACCATTGATAGTGAACCCTACTTATAGCCTACCTATTACACCATATAAGCATATTTGCATTTTGGTAAGTCGCATGATGGGTGTCTTGCTGAGTACATCCAAACGTACTCATATTGTTTTGCCCCTGGTTATTTTCATTGGCCAGACACTGAGAATGAGTCTCAAAGGAAGATCGATGAAGAGGAGTACGGAGCTGATGGCTTTGCGAACTAGGATCGTCTCCGGGTCAGCAGCCTGTAGGTTAAGGCGTGACTTGGGCTCTACCGCGTTATGTGTGTGTTTAGTCTTCCGCTGTGTGAGTTGTGTGTTGCCCTGCGTGGCACCCGTGTAGGCTTGGTCAAGTTACCATGTTTCTTTGTAAGTGTTTGTTGCAATCGTGTAATGGATATTGTATCTGTGTACCAACTTGATATGTTGTTCACGACTGAATTCCTGGGATCGTGAATGTATGCATATCGAGGGCGTCCTTGAACGGCGGTTCTGGGGCGGGCCCTACAAGTAGGAAGGTAGAACTCGACGAGGTTATTGAACCTTCTCTTCTTGGAATGGAGAGTAGCGCAGCACCGTAAGTTCTTCCGGAGCCGACCCCGTCAGTTGAAGAGAGAGCTAATGATCAAGATCATGAAACTCCAGTAAAGGAAACTACCGCACCTCGCAGGTCAACTAGGGAACGTATAGCTCCTGAACTGTACGGAGATCCCATATTAAACTTCATGGTAGATGGAGGTGATGACCCTGCGACATATGAGGAAGCGATGATGATCCCAGATTCCAACAAATGGCTTGAAGCCATGAAATCCGAAATAGGATCCATGTACGAAAAGAAATTTTGGACTTTGCTGGACTTACCTGATGACCGCAAGGCCGTTGAGAACAAATGGATCTTTAAAAATAAAACAGACGCTAATGGTAATGTGACCATCTATAAAGCTCGACTTGTCACAAAAGGTTTCTGACAAATTCAAGGAGTTGACTATGATGAGACTTTCTCACCAGTAGCGATGCTTAAGTCAGTTAGGATTATGTTAGCAGTTGCTGCATTTTTCGATTATGAAATCTGGCAGATGGATGTCAAAACGGCTTTCCTTAATGGTGACATTGAGGAAGAGTTGTATATGATGCAACCCAAAGGTTTTGTTGATCCTAAGGATGCTGACAAGGTGTGCAAACTTCAACGTTCCATTTATGGACTGAAGCAAGCATCCCGGAGTTGGAACCTCCGTTTTGATAAGGTGATCAAAGGGTTTGGATTTGTCCAAACATACGGAGAAGCTTGTATTTACAAGAAAGTGAGTGTGAGCTTTGTAGCATTTCTAGTACTATATGTGGATGACATATTGTTGATGGGAAATGATATAGAACTTTTGAAAAGCGTAAAAGGTTATTTGAACAGTAGTTTTTCGATGAAAGACCTTGGTGAAGCAGCTTATATATTAGGCATCAAAATCTACAGGGATAGATCAAGGCGCTTAATTGGACTTTCGGAAAGTACATACCTTGACAAGATTCTGAACAAGTTTAGAATGGAAGAGAGTAAGAAGGGGTTCTTACCAATGTTGCAAGGCAAAACGTTGAGTAAGACTCAATGTCCAGCTACAGCAGAAGATAGAGAGAGAATGAATAACATTCCTTATGCTTCAGCCATAGGTTCTATCATGTATGCTATGCTATGTACAAGACCGGATGTGGCACATGCTATTAGTTTGACTAGTAGGTACCAATCCAATCCAGGTTTGGAACACTGGACTGCGGTCAAGAATATCTTTAGGTACTTGAAAAGAACTAAGGATATGTTTCTCGTATATGGCGGTGAAGAAGAGCTCGTTGCAAGATGTTACGTCGATGCTAGCTTTGACACTGATCCAGATGACTCTAACTCTCAGTCCGGGTACGTATTTGTTATGAATGGAGGAGCTGTAAGCTGGAGGAGTTCCAAGCAATCCGTGGTGGAGGGATCATCAACAGAAGCGGAATATGTTGTTGCCTCAGAGGCAACACATGAAGCAATTTGGATGAAGGAGTTCATATCCGAACTAGGTGTGGTTCCGAGCGCGTTGGATCCAATGGTTATCTATTGTGACAACAATGGTGCCATAGCCAATGCTAAGAAACCAAGGTCTCACAAGAATTCCAAGCATATCAAACGCCGTTTTCACTCCATCCGTGAGCATGTCACAGATGGGGATGTGAAGATTTGCAAAGTACATACGGATCTGAATGTGGCAGATCCGTTGACTAAAACTCTCTCAAGGGCAAAACATGATCAACACCAGAACTCAATGGGTGTTAGATTCATCACTATGTAATATAGATTATTGCCCCTAGTGCAAGTGGGAGACTGAAGGGAATATGCCCGAGAGGCAATAATAAAGTGTTTATTATGTTATTCCTTGTTTATGATAGATGTTTATTTCTCATGCTAGAATTGTATTAACCGGAAACGTTGATACATGTGTGATTAATAAACAAACCGACGCTCCTAGTGAAGCCTCTCTTTTAACTAGCTCGTTGATTAACATATGATCAAGGTTTCCTGATCATAGACATTGGATGTTGTTAATAACGGGATCATGTCATTAGGAGAATGACATGCTGAACTTAGACCCTAACTAGGTATAACAATACGATCAAGTCATTTAGTTTTGTTGTTATGTCTTACATTCGGAGTAACATTGTTCCTTAGACCATGAGATCATGGTAATCACTAATACCGAAAGAATACTTTGATGACATCAAACGTCACACCGTAACAGGGTGACAATAAAGATGGCATTAGATATTCGGAAAGTGTTAGTTGAAGCTCATGGATCAAGAATGGGATTTGTCCATCCAATATGACGGAGAGATATACTCAGGGCCCTCTCGGTGATATCACATCAACACCGCTTGCAAGCAAGTGATATGATCACAAGGATGTTATATCACGGGAACAAGAAAAGAGTACTTGTCGGATAACGAGATCAAACAAGGTATGATGGATACCAATGATCGGACCTCGGGCAAGTAAAATATCGCGAGACAAAAGGAAATCGTTACGACGTTGAAAGGTTCACACGATCACGAGAGTCATCGTTGAATATATGGGAGTCATCACGGATCTCCTGATCCCGCTATTGATTATTGATCGGAGAGGAGTCTCGATCATGTCTATATTATTCACGAACCGTAGGGTGACACACTTAAGGTTCGATGAAGCGTTAGAGAGGATACGGAACACCGAAGAATATTTTGGGCAGCTCCGAAATTGTTTCGGGGAAAATTGAAATAGTTCAAGGGGTTTTTCATCGAATGGTTGTTAATAGAATTAACAAATGGTTCGAGGTGCTGCATGCAAATGTTTGTTAATAGAATTAACAAATATAAATAAAGAAATAAAAATGTTTTAGTTATGTATTAAAGAAAAACCTTTGGATTTTCTAAGTGGGAAATTAAGGAATTTTGAGTGGGTGTGAGTGCGGCTTCTACTCACATGAAGAGAGGAAGGGGTGGGGGCACCCATGGCTGGCTGCACCCCCCTCTCTTCTTAACTATCTTGCCCACTCCCTTTTCCCTCCACCCGCTGCTCCATTCCACGGTCTCCGGCTTGGCGAAGCCCTGACCATGGGATTCTTCACCACCACCACGCCGTCGTGCTGCTAGAAATCCGCGGGGATCCTCTACTTCCACAACCCGCTGGATTGAGGGAACGGAAGTCTTCATCGAGCTGAACGTGTGACCGATTATGGAGGCACCGCCGGATTGCGGTGCACTTCTTCTCGCTCGGGATCGGCGTGAGTACGACTACGCCAACCACGATATTTTATCTTGTAACACTTTGAGTCTTCGAGGGTATGTTATATCAAGATTCTCTTTCTCCCCGTTGCCTTTCATCTCATAGATTAGATCTTGGCCATTCGGGTTATCGCGCGTAGGAAATTTTTGTTTTGTATGCAATGTTCCCCTTCAATTATTTCTTGTGTCTTAAAAATAATGCCAGTCCTAGTGTAAATGTTGTATGTCTAACAGTTATTACAACATGACACGCTATGGTATGGCTGTGATATGGTTGTGATATGGTTGTGATATGGAAAATGATACGGGTTCATGTTTGATAAATGTTTCACACCTCTCCATGCATGGGATTTTCTATATTCCTCATTACAATATATCCAGTCTAGGATGGGTAGCTCTCAGAGTGATCTTTCAAACAAAATTTGTTTCATCTCAATTGGAGTTTTCCTTCAAAAGTTATCACACTTCAGGAGGTCATATCTCGGCGAACGTGCAACTCACGTACAATAGTCTTGTTAGAAAACTCTTTCCTAGAATCTCAAAGAACACAATTATTTCCCGTGTCTTAGAAATAATGCCCGTCCTAGAGTAAACATTGTATGTCTAACAATTATTACAACATGACGCTCTGTGATATGGCTGTGATATGGTTGTGATATGGATGTGATATGGATGTGATATGGAAAATGATACAGGTTCATGTTTGAGAAGGGTTCCACACCTAACCATGCATGGTATTTTCTATATTCCTCATTCTAAGATATCCAGGTTAGGTTGGGTAGCTCTTAGAGTGATCTTTCAAACAAAATTAGTTTCATCTCAATTGGAGTTTTCCTTCAAAAGTTATCACAGTTCGGGAGGTCATATCTCGGCGAATGTGCAATTCGTGTACAATGGTCTTATTAGAAAACTCTTTCCTACAATCTCAAAGAACCCAATTCTTTCCCGTGTCTTAGAAATAATGCCCGTCCTAGAGTAAACATTGTATGTCTAACAGTTATTACAACATGACGCGTTGTGATATGGTTGTGATATGGTTGTGATATGGATGTGATATGGAAAATGATAGTGATTCATGTTTGAGAAAGGTTCCACACCTAACCATGCATGGTATTTTCTATATTCCTCATTCCAATATATCCAGTCGAGGTTGGGTATCTCTTAGAGTGAACTTTCAAACAAAATTGGTTTCATCTCAATCGGAGTTTTCCTTCAAAAGTTATCAAAGTTCAGGAGGTCATATCTCGGTGAATGTGCAAGTCATGTACAATGGTCTTGTTAGAAAACTCTTTCCTACAATCTCAAAGAACAAAATACTTTCCCGTGTCTTAGAAATAATGCTCGTCCTAGAGTAAACATTGTATGTCTAACAGTTATTACAACATGACGCGTTGTGATATGGCTGTGATATGGTTGTGATATGGAAAATGATACCGGTTCATGTTTGAGAAAGGTTCCACACCTCTCCATGCATGGTATTTTCTATATTACTCATTCCAATATATCCAGTCGAGGTTGGATAGCTCTCAGAGTGATCTTTCAAACAAAATTGGTTTCATCTCAATTGGAGTTTTAATTCGAAAGTTATCACAGTTCAGGAGGTCATATATCGGCGAACGTGCAAGTCATGTACAATGGTCTTATTAGAAAACTCTTTCCTACAATCTCAAAGAACAAAATTCTTTCCCGTGTCTTAGAAATAATCCTCGTCCTAGAGTAAACATTGTATGTCTAACTGTTATTACAACATGACACGCTGTGATATGGGTGTGATATGGTTGTGATATGGATGTGATATGGAAAATGGTACCGGTTCATGTTTGAGAAAGGTTCCACACCTAACCATGCATGGTATTTTCTATATTCCTAATTAATTACAAGATATCTAGTCTAGGGTGGGTAGCTCTCAGAGTGATCTTTCAAACAAAATTGGTTTCATCTCAATTGGAGTTTTCCTTCGAAAGTTATCACAGTTCAGGAGTTCATATCTCGGCGAACGTGCAAGTCATGTAAAATGGTCTTGTTAGAAAACTCTTTCCTACAATCTCAAAGAACACAATTATTTCTTGTGTCTTAGAAACAATGCCAGTCTTAGTGTAAACATTGTATGTCTAACAGTTATTACAACATGACACGTTGTGGTATGGTTGTGATATAGAAAATGACACTAGTTCATGTATGAGAAAGGTTCGACACCTCTCCATGCATGGTAATTTCTATATTCCTCATTCCAAGCTATCCAGTCAAGGTTGGGTACCTCTTAGAGTGATCGTTCAAACAAAATAGGTTTCATTTCAATCGGAGTTTTCCTTTGAAAGTTATCACATATCCGGAGGTCATATCTCGGCGAACATGCAAATCATGTAAAATGGTCTTGTTAGAAAACTCTTTCCTACAATCTCAAGGAACACAATTATTTCTTGTGTCTTAAAAATAATGCCAGTCCTAGTGTAAACATTGTATGTCTAACAGTTATTACAACATGACACGTTGTGGTATGGTTGTGATATGGTTGTGATATGGAAAATGATATCGGTTCATGCTTGAGAAAGGTTGCATTGTCACACCCTAGTTTTTGGATACTTGTACTGTGCTCAAGAAGACAAAAATTAGGGCCAACAAATTTTTTTTTATATAACAACATGATTGTTTGAACTAACATATGTTTATGATCTAAAACATATTTGCAACACAAGTTTTGTTTTTTTATAAAACCAATACCAATTGTTTCTGAAAAACATTCCTATTATTTTTCCTGATATTTTTCATAAGGTTTTCCTATTATTACTTGAGTCGGTTTTTATTCCAAGACTTGGATCATTATTGTTTGCATCTTAAAAAAAACTTTTAACCTTTATGGATCAAAGAAAACAAGTTTTCAAAATGATCTATGAAAGTTTTCTTTTAACTTTCCTATAGGAAACAATCTCTGAAAATAAAGCCAAGTACATGTTTTCTACCTTTGTTTTCACCAAGCTATAAATTGTTATTTTATGATTTCTCGGCAATTAATTAATCCTTGATATATGTACTACAAATCAATAAGCTTAATTTTATTTTTGAACAAATAAAAATTAGCTTTTTCTTGTTGTTTTTGTGGTATAAAATTAAAACAGAAAAGGGCATCTTTGAGAAACAGATAAAAATAGAAAGTATGTACTCCAATGGTGAACAACTTCAAGGGGTGTACGCTTTCCTATGAAAAGCCTTGCAACAGCAGCAGCGAGCGCAAACAAGATCAGGGAAGTTACATGACGATTCGGCCCTGTGCAAAACTATTACTTGTGCCGCTGGAGCACCTAGACCCGAAGAACCTGGAGATTCGAGTAAGTCGAAAGAGAAAAAACCGGATCCGAGAAAGGACAAGAAAAATCCCGTCAATAAGGATGAAGCGTCCAGAACCGGATCACATATCCCGAAAGACGGAAATAATCTCCATGATCGGGAAGAGAAAAACCGGAAAGACGGAAAAGCAATGCCGCCTCCGAGACGCCCGGCCGAGAAAGCTGTAAAGTACGACATTCCTCACAGGCGTGAGAGATCCCGGACACCGCCCAGGAATAAGGAAAGACACAGGAGTAGAACTCCACCTTACCCCAAAGGGCACGGTCACGGAGGAAATAAAGACAATCCCGGAAAAGCGCGTTCGCGCCACAATGGAAAAGAAAGGAGCAGATCCCCTTTTGTCCATTCAGTCGGCAGATACTTCGCGCATATAGACAGAGCGGAAAGAGATAATTTATATTTCGGGCCTAAGTGTTTCACTGACAGGATCCGAAAAATAACTCTGCATTCTGGCTTCACCAAAGTTGGTCCAACATACCAAAAATATACCCGTAGTACAAACCCGGATACCTGGCTCTCAGACTATTACATATCCGTCCAGATTAACAATGGGACAGATCTAGAGGCAGTCAAATTCCTCCCCATTATGTTATTGGACGGAGGCACAGACTCGATCAACGGGCTTCCGTCAAGAACTGTCGACAGCTGGGATGATATGGCTAGGGTTTTCACTCAGCACTTTAGAGGAACTTATAAGCGCCCAAATAGCATCAACCATCTCAACCATTGCATCCAGTTTGAGGATGAACCATACGTGGATTTCATCTCAAGATGGACGGCAATGAAGAATAGTTGCTCTGGAGTAACTGATGTTCAAGCAATGCATGCTTTCATCAATGGCTTAAAACCCGGACTCGTACCGTTCATGATCGGTTCCAAAAAACACAAAGATCTCGGATCTATGCTTACAACCGCTAATGAACACGCAACAGCCGAAGACGACATCAGAGCAAGAGGAGGCAATATTGATACCCTGATAAAGGCCAAAAGACCCCTCGCCCTGAGAAAAAAGAAACTCCAGGTGCAACGCAAAATCCCAAAGAAGTTAACATAGCCTTTGGAAGAGAAAATGGGAACAGGTGGAAAGGACGCAGTACAGAACGATTAACTACACCAAGGAAGAGTGGGAAAAGATAAAGTCGGAAAACTGCGTCCACCACTCACAATTTGGGAAACCCACCGATACTAACACACAATGCCAGCGGAACAAGCATATGAAAGGCAGTGCAGGATCCGGAAACAAAGGGAAGAACTCCAAGAGGAAGTTCTCCAAGCAAAAGCCAGAAGCTGAAAAAGAAGACAATGAATCGAACACTGACAAAAAAAATCTAGGAACAGCAGCGAAAAGGCGAGCCCAAGTTTCCGAGAGTTGATGGAGAATGCAACCTAACTTTCCTTGCAACTCCCTCAGCAAAGTTGGTAAAGAGAACGCTCCGAGAAATAAACGCGGTTGTTCCTACGACCCTGAAATTCTTGAAGTACTCAAATACACCAATTACCTGGGATCAGTCTGATCATCCTGGAAACATCCTTAACCCGGCACACAAGCTCTTATCGTAAGCCCTATTGTCAAGAACACTAGGCTAAAAAGAGTGCTGATGGATGGAGGATCCATCATTAACATAATGTACCTGGATACACTGAAGCATCTGAAAATTTACGAGACCCAGCTCAATCATAGCAACATACGTTTTCACGGCATCGTCCCTGGAAGACAAGCACGATCCCTAGGAGAAATTTCCCTACATGTCACTTTCGGAGAAAAATATCACTTCCGTCAGGAAAAAGTATCCTTCGAAGTGGTGCCATTCGAAAGCGTGTACCACGCGATACTCGGACGTCCAGCTTTCGCTAAATTCATGACAAGATCATGTTTTATTGATAACAAGCTGAAGATGCCAGGGCCCAAAGGAGGAGTAATCACCATAACAGGAGACTTCAAGTTGGCAAACGAGCTGGAAAAAGAAAACGCGCTTTGTGCTGAGAAAGTGATAGCAAAGGAAGAATTGAAAGAGCTAGCAAAAGAAGTATTGCCAACAGAAATGTCGGCAGGAAAAGAAAGCCGGAAGCCAGCAGATAGCTTCAAAGCTTCCGAGAATACAAGACAGGTAATCCTAGATCCTAAAGATCCGACAAAGTTTGTCGTAGTAGGAACCGGAATAACCGACAAATAGGAAAGCGAGCTCATCAAGTTCCTCCGTGAGAACTGGGACATCTTTGCTTGGTGTCCAGCGGACATGCCAGGCGTACCCAGGGAACTTGCTGAGCATCAACTCAAGGTGATTCCAGGATCTAAACCCGTCAAACAAGGTCTCCGTCGATTTGACGGAAGAAGACGGAAGGCTATTGGCAAGGAGATTATCCGGCTTCTCGCAACAGATTTTATCCAGGAAGTTATACATACTGAATGGTCTGCAAATCCAGTATTAGTCCCGAAGAAAGATAGTAATAACCTTAGGATGTGTATAGATTACACTGGCTTGAACTAATTGTGTCCAAAAGATAGGTTTGCGTTACCGCGAATCGATCAAATAATAGATGCCACTGCAGGCTCTGAGCTTTTATGCTTTTTGGATGCATATTCCGGGTATCATCAAATACGCATGAAGAAAGAGGATCAAATCAAAACTTCTTTCATAACCCCACATGGGACGTACTATTACATAACCATGCCATTCGGTCTGAAGAATGCAGGTGCAACTTACCAGCGCTGCATGCACCGATGTTTGGATAGTCAGATTGACAAAAACGTCCATGTTTATATGGATGACATTGCCGTCATTCCCAAGGAAAAAGAAACACTCCTTGAAGATTTGCGAGAAACCTTCGAAAAATTGGGCACTTATAAAATGAAGTTAAATCCATTAAAGTGTGTATTCGGGGTTCCCTCAGGAAAACTTCTGGGCTTCATTGTTTCTCACAGAGGAATAGAAGTAAACCCAAAAAGGATAAAAGCAATCTTAAACATCTCCAAGCCTACGTGCGTAAAAGATGTACAAAGGTTGACGGGTTCTGCTGCAGCCGTTAGAAGGTTTATTAGCCGGCTAGGGTACAAAGCCCTGCCACTATACAAGTTGTTGAAAAAATCCGACAAATTTGAGTGGACAGAAGAAGCAGATGCAGCATTAACCCAGTTGAAAGAAACTTTGATGAATGCTCCGATTTTGGCATCCCCAAAAGACGAAGAACCTATGTTGTTGTACCTTACGGCTACAAACCGGGTTATTAGTGCGGTGATAGTTGTGAAAAGGAAGAAAGCCGAACAAAGCATACCAGATCAGCATCCGGTATACTACGTCAGCGAAGTTTTCTCCGAGTCCAAACAAAGGTACCCACACTATCAAAAACTGGCATATGGCGTATTTTTCGCATCTCGTAAACTTCGCCATTACTTCCAAGGACATTCCATAACAGTTGTATGTAAAGCACCACTAGGGGATATAATAAACAATGTGGAAGCAACAGGCCGAGTAGCCAAATGGGGCATCGAGCTAGCAGCATTCGACATTAAGTACCAACCCAGGACGGCAATAAATCCCAGGTTCTGGCAGATTTTGCGCCGACTGGACAGAAGCAATGAAAATAACACCAATGCCGGAGTCCGAGTACTGGATCATGCACTTTGACGGATCCAACATGAAGGAGGGCGCGGGAGCTGGTGTAGTTCTAAAATCCCCTAAAGGAGACACACGGGAGTATGTATTACAAATACACTTCAACGCCAGTAATAACATGGCAGAATACGAAGCTCTGCTTCACGGCTTGCATATTGCAAAGGAAATAGGTGTTAAACGCATTTTATGCTATGGCGACTCAGATTTTGTACAGCACCAGCTCAACCAAACTTGGGACGCCAAAAGCCCCATCATGTCCGAATATCGGAGAACGGTGGACGAGTTCGCAATCTGTTTCTTTGGATTTGAAGTGCTCCATGTCAAAAGGGGGGGAAATTGGAACGCGGACGCATTAGCCCGCATGGGGTCAGAAAGGGTAAAAATCCTACCACCAGGTGTGTTCGTCCAACATTTGTATGAACCATCGATAAAAGGTGGAGATGTTGATTATCCTCTGGCTTCCGAGCCAATTGAAATCATGCTCGTTAACCCGGATTGGAAAATTCCATATTTAAACTTCTTAGTTGATCATAAGTACCCGGATGGAGCAGACGAGGTCTTGCAAAGACAGATTCAGCGTCGATGCAAATGATACACGATAATTAATAATTGCCTGTATAAACGCAGTACTACCGGAATTTTTCTGCGATCTATTTCACCAGAAGAGGGACGAGAAATCCTGCAAGAAATACATGCCGGAGATTGCGGACATCATGCTCAATCAAAAAGCATAGTCAAAAAAGCATTCCGTGGAGGGTTTTTCTGGCTAACAGCCAAGACAGACACCGAACACATAGTTAACACATGTGCATGATGTCAATATTATACCAAGCAGACGAATATGCCAGCCCAAACACATGGGAAGGGTGTGTACCTCTAATGGCTACAGATTTGTGCCTCTTTAGCTTTTTAGGCTTCAGAGTTGTGGGTGCCAAGCTAAAAAGAGAAATGCCGGAACGTTAAAACTTCGAGACAAAAGAAAAAATCCAGATAAAGAAGAATAACCCAGACGCACAAACCTGGAAGTTGCAACGGGAACCCCGTCAATATCAATGATTTCCTGCAAGGCGGAAATCTTCTTGCGTTTTCGTCCGTCGGCAAAGTTGGAGCGCAGCGTTTCCAACTCGGCATCAGTGGCAAGATCCGACTCGGGAAGTTCGGTGATCTGTTAAAAGGCAAAGGCCAAGTTAAAGCACGAAATCCGAGAAGTGAATACCTCGAAGAATCAAAGCAGAATAAAAGATCCAAAGCCCTAGAAAAATACCTGGATGTAGCGACGGGAACCCCGTCAAAGTTTATTGCTTCTTCTGTGATCACTTGTCTCTTGCGCTTCTTACCGCCATAAAAACTGGCGTGCAAGTTGTCAAGCTCTGCGATGGACGCAAGATCTGCTTCGGTGAGAGCATCGAACTACGAAAAAGGCAAAAGATTCGGCTAAATTAGAGAAATCTGGGAAAGGTAAAAATCCGAGAAGAACCGAATCAGGGAAATATAAGAGTACCTTAGGAACCGGATTTTCTTCGTGATACATCCCCAAGCTCTCTGTATACTGGTCGCGAGTAGCAACCAATTGGTTAACTCATTTTTTGAAACCCCTTTTGGAAAAGGCTTTGTCTGTCCCTCTCATTTCATCATCCGGTCCTTCGTATTCACAAAGGAGTCGAGGGCGAAAAGAGAGAGGCTGAATACGGCGACCGAAGCAACACAGAATTGTGTCTGCTCCAGTCAAAGGAGGTTGGGAGGAAGTAAGCTTGGCAATGCGCCATTTTATCTTCATTAAGTCATCCGAAAAAGTTTGCACGGCTTCAACTGCCCAACTGTCACGTGGAACGGCAGCGGAATTGACGAAAGGAGGAACCCTGTGTTCCTTTTTAGGGAACGGGACGTCATGGTGATAAAAAAAGAACCCGTACAAAATTTGATGGATTCTGATGTTTTTATCTTTGGATACCAATCTTCCTTAAATCTCCGAAGAGTGAAAGAGATGGTTCCGCAGATGGGAAGAACACCCTCTGTAGGGTTCCGCTTCAATCCAAAGCAATATTGCCAGAAGTCTAATCTAGGTGCTATTCCTAAATACCCTTCGAAAAGGGCTTGGAAGCCAGCTAGATACAGAATGGAGTTTGGGGGAAGATTATGTGCCTGAACGCCATAGTGATCGAGGATTTCAAGAAAAATGGCGGACGGCGGAAACCCCATACCTCTGATGATGTGAGAGGTAAGGAGAACTAGTTCCCCGTCTCTTGGTGTTGGCTCGGACTCGTCCTCCGGGCTTCTCCATTTTCCCTTTAGTAGCAGCCCTTCCTTCTCCATTGTCGGAAAAAGGGAAGGAGGAATATTGCTTGGGATCCAATTGCCGGCAATTTCTGCTTCTTCCCCCGCGCCGGCAGCGGCAGACGCAGTGGCTGATGCGGCCTTGAGTTCCTCTCTGACGAGGACTATTTTCTCCTCTGCTCTCTCGGGAGCATGCGGCGGAGATGGAGCGGAGGAGGACGTGGCTAGGTTGGTGGCGGCGAGATGCGTCTCCTCGCTAGGAGAACCGTCGGCGCTTGTTTCCGGCTCGTCGACAGTGGCGCGGGGAGGAGAATCCACCATGGGATCCATGGTGTTCATGATCTCGTCGATCTCCGCCGCGACGGAGCGGGTCGGGGATGCGCTTGGAGATGCCATCCGTGGGAGGCGCGAAGAGATTTCCGGCTGCTCCGATGAAGTTACGGGCGGCGTTGGTTCGTGCGTGCGCTTGAAGTGGCTCTACTCACGGTTTTGGGCACTGGGAATGGCGTTGCGAATGAGAGTGGAAGGTTTGCCGGAGAGGATGGTGACGGCTATTTATAGCCGGAAACCCGTCGCAATGCGTGCTAACGGCTCTTTTGACCGTTGGATGATCAACGCGAGTCACTCGCCGGAAAATCCGGGAAATGGAACGACAGGTGATTAATTCTATCTCCTCGTTTCCCGCGAGAATCTGTCAGAGATATGTTTCAGGGTTTCCCGCTCGAAACCCAAACATCCCTTACGGCAGGATGATTAAAACGCTGACATAGGAAGTTCCTTCTTCACGAAGGATCGTGAAAGAAAAGCCGGATTTTCTGGAATCCGAGTTTTGCGTTATAGCATTTGCTTGAAGAGAAGAAGAATCAAGACAGAGGGCCAGTATTTCTTGCACATTGACGAAAGACGGCGAATCCGAGTCTTAATCCTTCTTGGGGGCTACTGTCGGATATATACCAATTAGGGGTATATCAGATGGCGGTCTAAAGTGCCGGATTACCAGGGTGGCCTAAATGGTAGTGGGCTATGGCCCGTTAGGAGGCCCCTATAAGCTAACGCACAGAAGCCGGATTATAGAAGAACCCGGATGGCGGCCCACATGATCTGGCTTGGAGTAGAAGGCGGATTCCTTGCTTTCCAAATTAAGAGTTACGGTAGTCTTCTAGGTTTCCTTCTATGTATGCCCTAACCCGGCAATTATATAAAGCCGGATGGGAGATAAGATAGATAAGACAAGAAGCTATGGGCTAACTCGCCGAGAGGTTGATCCTTGAAGAGCAGCCAATAGAACCTCACATTGTACTATGTATTCCCACGCTTTAGTCCTGAAATAGTGAGACTGCAGGAGTAGGAACGTCGCATTATTGCATCGTACCGAACCTGCGTAAAAACCCTGTGTCATTGTCCATCGCATAATCACGTCCCCCCACTTCTCTATCAGTAGTCTCATGGCACCCCCGTCTATGAATTCTACTATGATGTCTCGACACAATTGATAACTGAAGAATACACACAAATGGTGGTCACTTGGGTTGAGCTTGGGCACCATTACAACAGCCTGTACTTAGAACATGATTATCCAATTGGAGGTATGAGGCATTATGATGTACTAGAGGCCCCCATTGCCAATCTTCCCTCTGTTTTGAGCCCTTTCAAGTTTAGGAGAACCCAAATAGAAGATGAAGGTGAAGTTGAGGATGCCTCTGTCCCCGAGCCTATGGAAGTTGTTTATCTAGATGTTCCACTCGAGGTGGTGTATCATGATAGTGAAGCTACAACAACAACAAGGGAGGAATTGAGGAGTTCCAGAAAGCATGGTGAACCTGAAAAAGCAGAAGACACTGTCAGTTGTGATGAAGACAGTTATTTTTTGCATGTCTGATTTAGAGTATGAGATAAGTGAGGGGGATGATGACTTACACGCTGACAATGTTGATGCAGATGAGGAAATGTTTAAGTTTAAGAACCTGAAAATCAAAGGAAAAATGAAGATTGAGCAAGATGTTAACACCGAAGACGATGAGCTGTGGGCACCTGATTTAGACGAGCATAAAGGAGGATTTGATATGAAATTCAAGGCTTTCATACAAAAGGATTTTCATGATCCAAAATTCTATGTAGGAAAACTCTTTGAGTAAGTTGGCATATTAAGGAAAGAAATCGGAGAGTACAGTTGCAAAAATAGGTGGGACATCAAGTTTCCAACCAATGATCTCAAAAGGTTATGTGCCAAGTGTGTGAAAGGATGAAGTTGGTACATTTGGGCTTCTCTTGACAGTAGGAAAAATAGTTGGATGCTCAAAAAAATATCCCGAGCACAGTTGCAGAAAGAAATGGAATGTCAAGGCTTTCAGAGCTATTTTTTTAGCAGAGAAATACATAGAGAATTTCATAGCAGATCAAGATATGAACATAAGGATTTTTTCTAGGATATTACAAATGGAGTGGAACATGACACCAAGTAGTCCTAAGCTTCAAAGGGATAGGAGGCTCGCTGTGACTGCTATTTATGAGATGAAGAATGGAAGTACAAGCTTCTTTGGGACTATGGCCAAGATCCGAGAAGAAATAATCCTAGGACTTCTTTTAATGTGATTTTTATGATAATTCTAGGTTTAAAAGGGCATATTTGTGTAGGGAGGCATGCAAGAAAGGATTCTTACAAGTTTGCGGGTCAATGATTTTCTTGGATGGATGCTTCTTCAAGAGGACAACTCTTAGTAGCTATAGATATGGACCCAAATGATTGAATATTCGTAATTACATATGCTTCTGTTGAAGTTGAAGGTACTACTAATTGGAATTTGTTTCTTGAGAAACTGAAGAATGACCTGGACATTATGAACACTACTCCATGGACCATCATGTCAAACAAACAAAAGTTATTTGTTAATTCCAACACTTATTGCTTACTATCTTTGGCATATTTTTGATTGCTTACTCATTTGTTTTACACTGCAGGGTCTTATTAATGCAGTTAAGGAACAATTTCTAGACTCCGAGCATAGGTTTTGTGTGAGGCACTGATACGTTGCAAACGTATCTATAATTTTTTATGCTTCATGCTTGCTTTCTATCTAATGCGTTTATGTTTTCTAGGTGTTTTCACATGTTTCCTTCGTTTTCCGAATGTTTTCATACACTAACCTATTAACAAGATGCCCCATGACAGTTGCTGTTTTTTTTTTTTTTTGCTGTTTTCCTATTTCAGAAAAGTTTTGAAGGAAATATTTTTGGAAAGGGCTCAAAATCCACGGTGATCATTTTTTACCCGGAACAAAGATGAAGTCCAAAGAAGAGCCGGAGGGGAGCAAGGAGACCTCTAGGGGGTGCCAACGCGACCGCACACTAGGTCGCGCCTGGTGGGCCCCTGGGCTCCTTGGCCAACGCCTCACTCCGCCTCTTCGCCTATAACTTGCCCTCAACCCTAATTTTTTTAGGGACGAAGTTCCTTTTTCCACGAATCATACAGAGAGGCATCGTCACCTTGAAAGTCTAATCTAGGGCTTCTGCAGCCCTGTTTCGGCACCGTGCCTGAATGGGGAATCGTCATCGGGGGCCTCTATATCGCCATGATTGCCTCCACGATGATGCGTGAGTAGTTCATCTCGGGAATACGAGTCCATAGCAGTGGCTATATGGTATCTCTCTCCGTTATTCCTACGTGTTTAGAGTCTCGTGAGCTGCCTCACATAATCAAGACCACCGTTATGTAATTGTGCATGTTATGTTTGCTGGGATCCAATGAACCATGAGATAATATTATTCTGCTCATGTCAATCTGAGATGCTTCACATATATTATTAGAGAGTTTTGATATTGTTTTGCAATGCTCTATGGTGTTTATGATTACCTTGGCCACATAGTTGTTTTCACTTCCAAGAGAGGGTTTATATGCTATATAGTGGGTTCATGCCTCCCATACATCTGTGATCGAGTGATAGAAACGTGACGGATGAGAGATGTGTTGTTTCCACTAGGTAGAAAACAACGGTGCTCTTGTTTATGGATGAGAACCACTGCTTACATTACGTACTTTTTCTTAATACAATTATTTGTTCCACACAAAGCAATCACTTTGTTGCTGTAAGTTAATACTAGCGGGATTTGTTGGATAATTTTCTCAAGGTGGACTATTAGTAATAGATGCATGCCGAATAATGATGACACACAAGTGTAGTGGATCGATCATAACTTTTTCGATAAATAAGATTGTCGAACCCAACGAGGAGCAGAAGGTATTGATAAATAGTTTCGAGCAAAGTTTCACTTTAAGCACCAAAGAACAATTGTTTAGTCATTTTTGTGATAGTAATAACAAATAAATAACAATAAAACTAAATAGTTGATACAAGTGGCCTAATCCTTTTTAATACAAAGGACAAGCCAGTGGTACTTTTTATAATCTTATGATATCTAAATCACAAACTATTCCAACAAAAATAAGTAACGATTATAACAGAGAAAATGTCCAAATAGGATAGATACTGGCTTCAGCGCGGCGTCGTCGAAAGTCCAGTACGGCAACGTGGTGAGCCCATGTATACCAGAACGAACGACCATTCTAAACGAACTAGTCATGCAGTATCAAGCAGCGAACCTCTACTATTAAAGTTGGCTTGGTTGTGTCCGTGATTGCAGTACGTCCTACCTCTCCCCGCAAGATCCAGGAATACTGACATACAAAAAATAACATTTCCGTGAAACTTATCTGAGAATGACAACATACTCCAACCACCCACTCCTCCTACTCCTCCGTGCACGCATACCAAGACCAAGTCGCTACCCCACGCCATCCACCGTCGGCCTGCCTGCCCGAATGTAGCGTTCCCACATTTAAATAATGTAAGGACACATGTGTTATTGTGCTAGTCCCTGGATCAATTGCTAGCACCATAGTACAAGATGAAATATCATGCAAATGTATCAAATTCTATTAAATCGCATGATCCAGTCTTTACAAAATATTATTACAACTTGCACAGTCTTAGGAGACTAACAGAAAAAAAAATACAACGGAAAACATAGAACACATTGAGTCCATCTTCTTCATGTGCCACAGGCAAAACATGTTGGCGATAGTCTCGAGATCCTAAACAAAATCCTCACTCGTCTTCAGAAACATCTGCAATATGGAATATGCAGCCACAAGGGAGTCAATACAATTTAATGTATTGGCAAGTAACACTATGGTGGATATAAATGGAAAGACTAATACTACATGCTTATTTGGTTGAGTGGAGTTTTGGCTAAGTTTTGCATAAAGCCAGTTTTCTCCTATCTATTTTGTAAAACAAACTTTTCTTTTCAAAGGGTGGCATCATTGGACTAAAATCCAAGCACCACAACTACTGTTCACTTGGTCAAATTTTACTTATTGAAAAGGGTGATGTAATTCTTCCGTCTTTCCTTGTCCAGCTGCTCATAGTTGTCCATAACCGGGGACACGACTAAGATCTTAGTTTGTTGACTCTGCAGAGCTTGTGCACTTTCACCTTCAGACTCAACTCAACCCAAACATCCTATACACCCTGAGTGCATTAAGGAAAGGAGAAGAATCAAGACGAGATATTTCAGAAGCAAGAATCCAACCCAATGGAAAGACCCGTTCCACCTATAATTATGCTACATCTGCTTGTCAAGCCCGGGCTGAACCCTCACAACTTAGTTGATCAAGATAGAGCCCATATGACTAAAGGCTGCACTGGAAGCAATCTAAACTTGGGGAACATCATAATCACTTTGTTCCTGGGTGGCATTCCTTCAAGTGAACTCCCCTCGGGGAGACACTCAACTATCGACAGCCCCGCAATACCAATCCACCCAGGTGGTTCATTGAAGTTGATACTTAGAATTTTTCACAACATCAAGTAAAACAATTTTTGTAGCAAGGCTAAGCATCAACTAAGTAACAAGTCTTCAAAATAACAAGGTATAAGGATGGCTACACACTACTAGGATATAGCATAGCATAATATAACTTAGTAAAACTTCCTATCATGCATACTACTCAAAATCAACTAATGCATATAGAAAATAATGGGTAGTTGAATGATGTGTTACTTGCCCTGTTGAAGTTGGTGAAGATATTAAACTCTCTTCACAAAAGATCGTTGCTCTCCGTACAATCTATTAGATTGAAAACACAATAAAAAAATAAACAAACATGCTAGCCAGCATACAAAATAACATAGCCAAACGAGTTTAACTTAGTTGGCTAGGACAAGGTCTAGGTTTGAGTTTTGAAAGATTCATTCTATAATGGTTCAATACATTGTTAAGGGGTTTCCAAGGGTTTACTTGGGAAGGACTAGGTTGAGTTTGTAGTGATCAAACTTTATTTGAAACATATTTATCTAAGAAGTTCCAAGAGTTCACCAAGGTGATCTCACTATTTCAACTAAAGTAACACATAATCATGTGTAACATTTAGTTGTTTTCATCAAAACATTTGAGTGATCTAAGTTTAGTCTTTCCATTTTGTTTAAGGTGGGTCTAGGTTCAAATAACTTCATAACAAAGGATATAACAAGTTAAAGTCTTGCTATTTTCCATTTGGGTCAAGGGCTGGACAAAAACAACTTGTTATTCTTCAGCTTGTGTGATGGCTCCAAGTCTTCACAGGCTTGTCTTTTTGAAGATCATCTTCATGCTTCTATTGTAGTTTCCTCCTTGTTGTGAAGCTTCTCTTGAACTTGATAAATCTTCATGGCTTTCACTTCACTACTTAGTTTGGGTATGGATGGGCACAAATACCACTAAGTCAATTAGAAAGAAAGCAAATAGAAAGGATAGAAAGAGAGGGGTAGATGTATTCTCCTTGATTTTCTTCATACACTTTACTTCTTTGAGTTGCTTCTAGTTGTGGAGTCCAAGTCTTCTCTTAAAAACTTCTTATTTGATCTTCCTTGTAGCTCTTCATGTTGCCACCAAGTTGAAAGGAGAAGAATAGAAAAGGGAAGGAAAAAGACTTAGAGAGAAAGGGGGTTAGTCTTCTGGAAGTTTCTCTGGTTTTCTTCTAAGTGCTTCCACTTCTTGGAGATGCTTCCGAAGTTTGTTTTATTTGATAAGTCCTTCATTGGTCTTCTATCTTCATGTTGAAAAATCTCTAGATGTTTAAGTCCTCCATTGCACTTCATGGTTCTCACAAATCCCAACTTGGTGAAATCTTGAAGCAAGTATGGGGAGTGGATGAGTAGATAGAAAGCAAAGGTACTAGTGTCTAAGGTTCACTACTTGGTCTTGTATGTGATTGACACATACTAGGGACTTGGTCTTGGCTCCAAAATAGCCATAACAACAAAGGTAAACAATGATAGAAACAACTCTAATACTTAACCAACTAGGTGGACTACAATGATGGAAGTTTGGCTAAAATTACATGGTCATGGTCCAAGGGTGTCCAAACTGGTTCAAGGTTACCAAAAGGAACAATTTTGCTTAAGGGGACAAATTCTAATTATTTATAGAATTAATTCTATGCCAAAAATACTTAAATATACTACTTAATTCTAATTTCTAAACTAACTTGTTCAAAAATTATTTCGGAACAGAGTATATGAAATTACACCTTCTAAGGTTTTCAAATATATTTTATTTGTAATTTTTGGATTTGTATAATTTGAATTATGCCAAAATTCATCAAACAAGCATATTTTAAATTTGAACCAATTTAAGTTTGTCAAATTTGAATTTTAACAGTTCTAATAGATCCTACATATCCAGGGGATTTCAAAAAGTTCAAGATTTCTAAATTTGGCTAAGTGGTTAAAAAGTTATGATGATCACAGGTTACAGGGGCTTTTCTGTAAATATGCCAATTAATTCTATTCGGGGCAAAATTCAGAAAATGATCGTGACAAGTGGCAGCTCCTGATTGGCTCGGATAGGCTGACTGTGTGCTGACTGTACGCCGTTGACTGGGCAGGTGACGTGGCAAGTCACTGGATCTGGATCGTTAGATCCAGATCTAACGGCGGCATACCTCTTCGCGCGAAATCTAATCCTAGCCATCCGATTCAGATCCAAAGGCGCAGGGACTAGGGCTTACCGTGGCAGCACTCCGGTGGCCGGAGATGGTGGAGACGGTGCTTCTCCGGCAACCCGAGAGTTAGAAAACGACCATGGTGGCCTTCCGGTGGTTGCCTGACTCCCGGAATATGATGGGAAGATGCAGCGCAGCACAACGAACACGCGTGTGGACACGGCGCGGTCGCTCGCTTCCTCGAGCGTTGGCGCCGAGTGGACGGAGGAGCTCTCGACTACGGCGACCGTGGATCAGATGGCGTCGCTGATTCTCTGCACAAAAATATCGGACAAGTGCATGAGCGCGTGCGCCCGGAAGAGGGGGTTCGAAAGGTGCAAAATATGAAGGGAGAGAGGGGCTACGGCGGCCGCAATCGACGAAGAACGGCGGCGGGTATTGCGTACTCCGACGAGGTTATTCGAGGGCCTCAGAACTCTATTGGGGAAAGAGGCAGAGGGGAAATGGAGAAGGAGGGACGGGCTATAAGGCGTCGTGGTCGCATCGAGGATTAATGGCCTTAATCGTGCGAATTGATTCGGAATCAAACAAGCGTTTCTTCGGCAACGAGCGCAGGATTTTCGGCTGATTGAAGAAGACGATGTCGTCACCACTGACGTACGCGCGGGTCCCACCTGTCATAAGCACACAGAGAGAGGTGACGGGCCGCGTGGGCTGGGTTGCTGATGGGTCCTGTGGGCAGCGCTCGTGCGGAAGAAAAGGGTAGGCGGGGGATAGGTTGGGCTGGGCCGACTGGTTGGTGGCTGTGCTGCTCCTTTTTTTTTTGTTAAATTAGTCGTATCTTTTTATTAAATATCCCAATTAGGCTCAAATCAAAATTCTGAAGTTTTGTAAAACCATATCTTTCAAGATAAAAACATTAGGTGTTGTTTCCAACACATTTCAATTTTTATATTTTGTAATTATAAATGAATTACTAATAGTACTTAACCATTTTTAAATAGAAAAATTCAATAATTATAAAAGTGGCTTAAATAAAATTTAGAAATATTCCACAAGCTTTAATATTGTTTTCAAGTCCTATTTTATGTTATTTTCAAAGAAAAACATTTTATGAGTAACACTTTATGTTTAAAACTTAGAATAACATTTGCATATTAATATAAATATTTGTTATTCCCATAAAATAATTTTGAGACATATAAAACTATTAGAGGTAATAATTTTATTGGTAATTTCAATTCCATTGAAAAATGTATTGTTTCTATTGTTTCTTGCTTCTCAATTGGTTTTTTGGTGACTTGCATAACATGAAAATAAAAACTTTTAAATTTTTGTGATTTTTGAGTTTTCCAAAAATTCGGGATGTTACACCGAAACCGCGCCGTCGTTATCGTGTTCTCTCCACATGCCTCCGATTTCACGTCCCCGCTCCAGCATACCGCCACTCACCGACAGCGTCTTGCTCCGGACAATTTCCGTGCACCCGCTGGCGTCGTTATTCTCCTCTCTCTCTCCACCCGGTCACCGCAAGCGCCATGCCGTCCTGCCCGGTCACTGTAGGAGGAAGAGGCGTACCAGAGGCAGCACGGTGATGACAACAATCATGCCGACATGTTGGGACGGGTCTTCATCAACCTACACGTGATGGAGGTCACCACCGCCGGCTTCATAGGCCGGAGCGGTCGTTGCGGCTTTGGCTCTTTCTAGTAGGCAAGCAGCTCGAGAACTCACCGTCGTGATCCTTCTTATCTTCTGCTCACCTTTGACCGACAGGACATCGCGGTGAGCAGTCTGCAGCTAGAGTCGCGGAAGGGGCGCTAGAGTTCCTCAATGAGGTGTGGTTGCCTCTCAAGGCGCAAGAACGGATCATCGGCTGTTGCGCCTCCGTCGGACACATGACGCCAATCTATCCATACTTCCCTAATGGCAGCATCGACCACTTCATTTTTGGTGAGTTCTTCTTGTCACCACTCTAGCAGGACATCTATTTTATTTGAGTCCAAAATTCCACCTGAGCTCAGGCCAGATTTGAACATAGATCATTTGAGTTTTCGAGTTCATATTGACCCAAGACTTGCTTGAAAACCGGAATTACCAATTTGCTTAAAATTTGGCCCTAAACCTGAACCACTTTGTGCATTATAAAATGTGGTGAAGATATAGCATGTATGAATAATGAAGCTGAGGGCGATATATATTTTGAGTTCTTCTCCATATACAGAAAACTTGTTAGTTCAACTGAAAGCAAAGCTAGGTTTAGAACGAATCAGCAGAACAGAGTATCTTCTGAAAGTCTTGTTTGTGTATCAGTTCAGCCACAACATCGAATCTGCGCCAACTCCTCACTAGATGTCAGGTAGTATTAAACTTGGTTCTAAGTGTTGTTTTTTTTACCCCTTTTCTGATGGAAAACTGCATGCAGTCTGTTGCGCGCTCGTTCGAGAAAAAATAGTCTTATTATTGACAATGATTGTAATCAAAAGTAGTTTCCTGATGAGCTCAAAGGTTCAAGGCATCACATCGACACCAGATCAAATCTTGATTGTGAGCCTATACAGAAGAAAAACTATGCGTTTTGTGGAATTGTGAAAAATCCTTGGTTAAGTTCAATAAAAAATGCTACGGAAGAAAATATCTCAAACACTAAGCTATCTAAGTTTAGTTTACATAAGCAACTCAATGCTATGCCAAAAAGAGAGAATTGTAAACTAAACCATGTTAAGCTTTAACATAAGTACTCCCAGTTCTTAGATAAGCATCATGTGCCAATGTATTACAACCAGTTCCCGCAAAATGATAAGTATATGGAACATACCCCGCAAAATGATAAGTATATGGAACATACAAGAACATAGTGAGCTTCGTACATTTTATATTCGGAATATAAACTGTAATGGTTATGTATGTACTAATATGTGATATAATTGCAGTTGTTATGTATGGCTCCAGAGTACGGAATCAACATGTACATGTTCTTTGACGTTTTAGCTTCGAGATGCTCAGGCTGGAGATCATGAGAAGGAGAAAGAAGATCGACCGACATGTCAACAATGAGAAAGTTGAGAAAGGTAAATCAGGTGAGTACTTCTTGTTTCCAAAATAATCATGTAAATGTCTTCATGACCTGCATTTTGTATGTGTAAAAGAACAACATTGTGACATGGTGAATATACTTTTCAGATTTGGTAGTTGTGGGAGGAGGCTTGGTCACCGGAGATACTGGACCCGGATTTCTTCGATGTTGGGGACGTCGACAAGGATCTGATGTGCGTCCTGATTGGGATGTTGTGTTGCCAGCTTGTCGTGTCAGATCGGCTGGACATGTAGAGCGTGCACCTCATGCTATCTATCGACTCATTCGGAGCTGATGCTTTCTCTACGCATAGGGTTTATTGAAAAGAGTTTAAAGGCAAAATTGACAAAGAAGCTTCTTAATAATCATATACTAACCCATGCAAACTTGTGAGTCAAATTGTGCTTTAACCCATGTTCATGAGTTTTTTTTATCGCGTCTTCAGGCTAGCATCATTATTACTGAAATAGAATTGGCCTTGCTTTCGAAAGGGCTTTGTTAGTCCATTTTAGGGTACTGAGAGGGTGCTCAGACGTTGTGAGTAGCAAATCTCAACTTAGGTGCTCATGAAGTGTATTTATTATAAGTTAGTTGATATGAAGCTAGGAAACTAGCGACCTATGTGTCTGTACCATATTCACACATTATAAACTAGATGACTTTATTTATTGGGCTACAATTACAATATTTTGGTGGTTTTGTGCTATTGGATATTTTTAGTCATATGCTTGATCAAACATCAATCAACAATAAGGATCTTCTGATTCACATTATCACTTTTTTTTCTTACAATCTTCTCTACATGGGACCAGACATTCTAAAGCGTCATTATCTACATTTCCAAGTCGTCCACTGAAAGCAAATTATGGGCACCTAGAGGGGGGGTGAATAGGTGCTACGACCAATTTTAATTTTACTCTTACAATTTGGCTTGACAAGAAAGGTAAATTCTCTAGATAGTGCAACTACGGTGAATTTACCTATATGACAAGGATAATGATAAACACAATGCAAGCGATAAGTAAAGAGAGTGAGGGAACGAGATAACCAAAGTGGAGCACACGGAGACACGATGTATTTCCAAGTTCCTCCTTGTTAGGAGAGTACGTCTCGTTGGAGGGGTGTGAGCTCGCCACGAAGGCCTACTCAACGCCACTAAGGCCTCACCCTATTCTCCGATGAACTTATGCCACGAAGTTCTAGTTCACCTCTCACTATTGAACCCCTTTGAGGCGGGGATCGAATCCTTTACAAACACTTGTGGCACACACCCACAACTAAATTGGGGGCTCCCAACTCTTCTTGAATCACCACTAGTAGCAAGATGCCTAGGTTCTTCACATGAGGAAACCCTAGGCAAATATCTCTCAAGTAAATGAGAGGGGGAATGAAATCCGGTTGGTGAAGATGTAGATCCGGGTCTTCTCCCTCAATCCTCCAAGAATCAACGAGTTTGGGTGGAGGGATTGGGAGAGATCTAGCTTTTGGAGGCTCAATTAATGCTGGTTTTAAATGCTAGAACGAGCAACCCTTTGGAGAAGAAGGGGATGGGGTATTTATAGCCCCATCCCAAAACTAGCCGTTTTGACCCTTTCCGTGCCTGGCGGTACTACCGCTGGAGCCAGCGGTACTACCGCTACCTGTGTATCGGGGCGGTACTAGAGAGCCCCTGACGCTGGGCGCAGGCGGTACTGCCACTGAAGTACCGTGGTACTCCAGCAGCGGTACTACCGCAAGTGTGCCATGGTACTACCGCTGGCCACCCACTTTGAATAAATTCGAAGTGGCTGGCGGTAGTACCGAGCCACTACCACTCTAGTACCGTGGGATACAGAGGGCAAATACCTAGCCAGCGGTAGAAGGTCCGGTACTGGGGGCGGTACTACCGCTTCCTGTAGGGAGCAGTACTACCGCCAGCCTTTACCGGTATTACCGCTGATCAAGAATTTGCTCAAGGTTAAAAGGGTCCAGCAGTACTACCGAACCACTACCGCTTCAGTACCGCTGGAGACAGAGCGCAAATTCTTCCTGGCGGTACTTCTAGAGGTACTGAGCGCGCTACTACCGCTCCCTGTGCAGAGCGGTACTACCGCTGCCTTGCCCGGTACTACCGCTGGAACAAGATAACCTTGTTGGCTTTGTCTTGTAATTCCCTTCACCTTTTTGGCATCTAGTTGATTTAACCTGAAATACTTGACGCACTGTTAGAGGCTTAGTGGTGTTGTTATCAACTCCAAAACCTAGGAGAGATCAAAGATGCAAATGCACTTTCAATCTCCCCCTTTTTGGAGATTGATGACAACACAACTAAGATAGGTACAATAAGCTTGGAGAGAGCACTTCGAGAGAGTGATACATAATAAAATTTTCTTATGAGGCAAAACTTGGTCTCTTTTAGTGAGTGTGCTCCCCCTAACTCTTTGAACCCAAGCAAGAGTACAAAATATAATGAAATGAATGCTTGCTTAAAGAAATTGAGATAATAGCCATAAAACCAATCCTTAACACCAAACGGTACCAACACACAAATTTAACACACCAAATAGTTCAACACAAGCACACGATAACGGACACAAAATTTGACACAAAGTTTTGACAAGACACAAACCCAAGAAAATGCAACGATCCTAATAGAACTCTCTCCCCCTTTGGCATCAAGGCACCAAAAAGGGAAGAGGCGATGCTAACGTCCCTGGACGTCACTCGCTGGGGCTAGAGGCACTAACGGGGCTGTGAAGACGATGCTCGTCCTCCGAGTCCACATCTTCAACTTCCTCGTCAATATCACCATGAGTCCAAGGCTCGTGCGAAGTAGTGGCATCATCTAGAAGCTCGGGATCAGTCCACTGATGGCCTTGCTTTGACTTCCACTCCCTGGACACTGTGATCCTGTCCTCTGATCCCTAGCACGAACAGGCACCCCCAGATGGGAAACCCTGTCACGTGTCAGCTGTCTCTCCTTCTCGCTACGGACATGAGCAAGATAAGCCTGATTCTCCATGTCAACCTGGCGGCAGAAGATCTTCTTCAATGTAGAAGACATCCAGCGACGAAAGCCATCTTTGTGAGCCCTCCCCTGCATCTCAGAGTCTGAGTCACTCGAGCCATCGGTGTCCGGAGCAAGATCATCCGGACTAAGTAGAGGATTAGCATGCTTCTTGATGCGAAGGTCCTTGACACCATGAGTCGTAAGCTCTTGACCATTGTCCAACAGAGCATCAGAAAGCTTGGCATTGCGCCAAGTAGTGGAGATGAGCTTATAGACCAAGGCTGCAAAGACTGGCACCCTCCTCCTCATAATGCAGTTGTACATTTCATTCCATAGGATATCCATGATATCAAGCCTCAGACCATCACCACGGTTCCTGTGAGAGTAAACCATCAAGTCAACAAGTGAGCCATGAATCTGATCAAAATTTCCCACTCGAGGAGTCAATGTGTTCCAGAAGATCCTATGGAGAATATCATATACGGGCACCAGATGCTTGGACTGTCCAAGCACAGCCCGTCGAGGAATGTAAAGATCATAGAGCTAAGTGAGAGACATGGGCTTCTCCGGATATGGAAGCCGGAAGAAGGTGGTGTGAAAATCAGCGTCAGGGGTCTCTCCATAGTCCTTCAAACCCAGAATAGTAGCAAACTGACTCCAAGACGCAGAAAATTTCTGATCCTTAGTCATCCAGGTGATCTTCCTCTCATTCGTGTGAAAGTACAAAGTGGCATAAAACTGGCCCACTAGGTTCTCATCATAATCTTCGTTGATTTCCATGAAGTCCAAGAGCCCAAGTTCCTCACACATCTCCAATGCTTCACAAAAGTAATCCATCTTAGCTCTCATGTGTGCAACATTAATGGAGAATTGAGTAACCACTTTATTTTTGTTAAGTGGATACTCCTCATAGAAGATCCTCTCCTGGAACCTAGTCCAAAAACACTCATTGGCTCGAGATTCCCTAGGATGATTGTACGGATTTGTTCTTTTACCCTTCTGAACTGCTCATCTGGCATATTGGGGAGGGCCTTGTCACGTGCTGCTTTAGACTTCATGTTGATGGACCTCTGCCTCCTAGTCAAGTTCCTCTTAGGCATAACCTCAGGGGCCTCATCTTCCTCAGAGTTCTTGCGGCCTCTCTTAGCCGCACGCTTGCGACCTCCACCCTTAGAGCCACTAGCACCTGCTCCTAAGAAAGCAAATAGGTGGATAGCACAAGATAAGTGAAAATTCAATCAAAACGATCTGCGAGAGGGAATCAAACTAGGACTCTAAGGGTTTTCAGACTCCAGGGAGCGGTAGTACCACTTGGGGGCCATGGTAGTACCGCTGCTTCCAGCGGTTCCAGCCATAGTGGTAGTACCACTGGTGACAGCGGTAGTACCGCTGCTGGCGAATTCGACCATGGTGCCCAAGGGAACTACCTATCCCATCTAGAATCAAAAACCTAGAGAGTTCTAATAGGATTTCATCTACTAAGGAAACACACCAAACTACCCCTAGACTAGGAGATCTCTAGACCCAATGAATCATCATCTCTCTAGATTGCTCAAGGGAGAGAGAAAAGAGGGGTACGAGAGCTCATCGCCGTGGAGAGGGAGTTGGGGTGGTCCTCGAGCGTTCTCCGGTGAGAGAGGGGCGTTCAACGGCCGTGGAGAGCCCTCCTTGGTGGCCTGGAGTCTTGGCGGCGGCGAGATCTGAATTGGGGAGGAGATGGGGGAAAATGAGGGTTAAGAGGTAACCCCCGGTTCCCGGATCTCTTTTATCCCCTCAGATTTGACCGCAGCGGTAGTACCGCCACGCTCAGCGGTAGTACCGCTGCTGAGTTTGTGTTGGGCACGAACTCCTGCGGCGGTAGTACCGCTCATGCCCAGCGGTAGTACCGTGCGCTGGGTACTACTGTCAGTTACAGGCGGTAGTACTGATGGAGGAATGATAACCCGGTAGGCTAACGCCAAGGTGTAACTCGGCCCAAAGGGAGCTGCGCAAGACCCGGCCTAGAGAAAGGGAGTTTCTAGAAGGCCCAAGAGTATAGGTCTCATAGCCCGGATTGTGGGTTCCGATAAGGAAACTTAGGGTTTGTAAGCAGTGTCCGTGTAGGACTCCGAGTATGCCTTGGATAGGAAGCCAGGGGCCGGATATTATATAAGCCGACTCCTAGGGTTAGATTAGACACGAGACGAACAAATTTTACTAGCTATTCGAGTGTCCTTTGTAACACGAGAGTGGAGATAATATATTCGGATCGGAGACTCGGCGACTTGATTGCCGGCTACCAGATCACCTATCACCATGATTTCCCTCGAGCTAAACCCTCTCCCAAACACCAGAGTCGAATTGCCCCAAGATAAGTTACCCCCGATAACGTTTGCCGTGATTATCGCACGACAGTTGGCGCCCACCGTGGGGCCTACGGCCAAGGGTGTTTACATCACGGGAGAAGCTCGGGAGAACATGAAGAACCTCGTCATCGGCGAGATCTACACCAACCCCGACGGAGAGAAGATGGTGGACGATTTTGGCTGGGGGCCAGAGTCGGATCTGCTCGAATCTGGATCTGTCGTTACAATCGGCCGGGTCAACGTCTTCATCGGCATGGTACGTACGTCCGGCTCAATCCCTGATGATTTTGGATATGATTCTATATCAGGAGAGGCCACCTGCGTTCAGTCGGATGGAGAAGTATCGGTCGGGACGGTGGATCCGATAGAAGAGCTCACCACGAAGAGGGAACAGCCGGAGGAGCCGGCATGGACCCTGCGTGGCCGGGTCACAAGAGAAGATGACACCGAGTCTATCTTGCACCTGCTGGAGGACCGGTATGAGGAGGATAACTGTGATGAGGAGGAATATGAGTCTTCACCTAGCATTGCGCGCCAGGTCGCGGTCTACACGGCCCCTGCAACCAATCTCAATCAGGGGAACGTGACTACGGCCGCGGTCGGAGCGGCACAAGCATTGGCCCAGCAGCAAAATCCGGCTGACGGAAATCCGGTTCTGACCCGGGTTGACGGAGAGTCGGCTTCAGTCACCAGCCGAGCGGCAGATAGCGAGTTGCAGGCGAATATGTTTGGTTTCATGGCGAACAGGACGCCAGGGGCGGGTCCTTCGAACCCACAACACCCGGCCCTGTTCAGTAACAACATGATCCTAGATCCCAGAGTGCTAGCTACGGTGATAACCCTGGAGAACGCAGCGGCGCGTGCTAGGGATCTGGATGTAGCCCGTCGTGCATTGGAGCAGCAGAGGAGAGATGTGGAAGCAGAGAAGCAAGGGGTAGCCACGCGCCAACGTGAGCTGGAAGCATTGGAGAACCGGCTCCGGGTTGAGTTAACTAGGATGCATCAAAGATACCAGACAAGATTACCGGCAACGGGTGGAGTCATAAACCCGTCCGCACTATTCATCACACCCCAGGATCAGCCGATCCCGGCCATGAATCAGGAAACTGTGCATCAGCCCGTGACCGGAGGAGGACAGCCGGCAAACGTGCAGGCCGGGTTACCTACATTATAGACTGGGGCCACCGTTGGCAACACAGCACCACCACCACCACCATCACGATTTCGTACGCCGCCGGGACACTTCAACAACCCCATGGACAATGTATACGCGGCAACAATCGCATTGAATCAGATCCCCGTAAGAGAGTCACCCCACGCGGAGGAGACCCGGCGGGCGATAGATCTATTGCGCACAGCAGTGGCACATCAAGTTAATTACCCGGATAATAGGAGTGGAATGCATGGAACACCGTATATCAGCCGGCAACATGGTAATACCGGCAATATTCAATCAAGTTCAGCGTGGCGGAGGGCAGAGCAGCAGCAAATGCCGCCTCCTCCCCGCGTTCAGGCAGTACCAGCAGCATCAGCAGCACAAGTTATTGTGGACAGTTCCAGAGCCAGGCGAGCCGCGGCCGGGTCTGTGGTACACGGGCCCGCTGTAGCGCCACGTCCAGCCGTGCCCCCCGCAGGATCACACGTTTCCCGAGTGAGGCTAGTACTGACTAATCTGGCTGGGCCTAAGTGTCTGTCGGATGATATCAGGGCTTAACATTACCCGGACAAATTCAAGGAACCAGGTAAAGTGGTAAACTATGAACCGACTATGGATCCATGTGACGCCCCGGGATCAGGCACTATGCAGATTTCAGCATTTCCGCCAAATTCCACATAATAACCGATTTCAGGTTGCCACTTGTGATAACATTACAACAGTTCACGGAAAATCCACAACAACAACAGAGGAGGTATATACAAGACGACTCAAATGAGTCAAGGATAAAACTGATACAATACAAAGATCCAAATGACAGCGGAAGAAACAACATAGTGTCCGACTACGGACAAGATACAAAATTGGAGTAAGAGTCCTGAAGATAACAGATGGCGTCCAATCCCTGCCCAGGCCAAGCCGGAGGGATTCCCAAGCTAACGTCGTCAGACTTCAAACGTGTTGACTGCAATGTGGAATATGCAGCCACGAAATGGATTCGTGGCTCAGTACTATTAAGTACTGGCAAGTGGATAAACCATACTTACAAGATACCAGCGTAACCCATCATCACAAGATACAAATACTTTGGGTACAACGGAAAGAAAAGGGGGTAGTGCAAAGAAGCGGCAGCGGGCAGCACCAACAACTAGAGAGAAACGCTACAACTTCCGGGTATTAGAGAGGGATAAGAGAGCGTATCAGAACCAACTACAACTACTCACCAAACAATACCCATCCAGTGTTACCCCCTACTAAGGAAGCAACCCAAGGAAACTCACACTGTTGATTAAGGTGACATTCATTTTTATGGTGGAGGTAATCTATATTACTAGTCAAGTTATCATCGTTAAGTGTAAGTTGTCTGAGTACTTTTTAGCCAGCACTTTCACCAAGTCATCCATAACCGCGTACAACACGTCTTCTCGAGAAGATTAATCCCTGCAGGGTGCACCAATTTGGCTGTACACGTAAGAATAACCCGCCAGGCGGGGATCAAACCCACCAAGCAGGCCACTCAACACAACCCAACTCTTCTTCGCATCAAGCCCAAAGAACCACGTGCAATTGAGCGCACGACTAATCAAGCCCCACGAAGAAAAGGGGACCCTCATAGCACTCTAAGAACGTGTCTCCCTAAATGCCGACTACAAAAGTTCCACCCTGGCGCCAAGGGTTCGCACCTGCATATGCATGCATCAAATGGAAAGCCCGAACTGAGTGTGGCGATTTGGACGAGATGCGAATCGAATCAGAATTGCGGGGGGCGCCCATACTCGCTTCCCACATGCGGTTAGTGCGCTCATCATGGATCAGTAGACAAGACTCTTTTCCTAAGTTCGACACTAGCAGGCTCCAAAACCACGTCGGGCCTCCTGCCGATGCCTTATCATCAAATTATTATTACCCAAAACATTAACATGTTGTTGATTAAGTTGAAACCCAACTATCAAACTAAACAGGTGATATGACAAAGGACAACAAGACTCGAGCGCAAACAACACTAAGCATGCAACTACGACACGCGGGCCAACAAGGTAAACAAACAACAGTTAATAGGAAGTGGAAGGAAGGCTATATCATGGTTGCAAGGTAAACATATGATTGGATCGAGACACAAGCATTGAATCATAAGGCTAGCATAAAGACAACGGAAAGAATCGGTAACAAGTGAGGAAAGGCAACATGGGTAGCAAGTGAGTATACTTGCCTGGAATCCAGCAAGTAGGGGTACATCCGTAGAACTTGTCGGTGCTCACATCATCTCAACGTCCTATCCGCGAAGAAGCAACGAACTAGAACAAACACCGGATGCAACAATTACTAATACGGCAAAAGATCCAGCATGATCCTATTTTATATGCATGACATGCGGGATGCAACACAAAAGTACAACTTAGACAATTTAATCGGACCCGGAGTCCGGACAAATAATTATGGTTCAAGTTGTTTATCTAACCATTATATTAAATGTTGATTAACATGCAAAACAGTGAGTAGGTGCGCTAAACAATATTAAATGGAATAGGGAAATATTTAGTTAATACCCCAACACATTTCATATGTTGTTATTTAGGTGGACTTGCATAACACAGGCTAAAATGCACAATACAAGATGCAAACATGAGCATGGGTGGCATATTAATGTTCCTTGCATTGTTTTGGTTGGAAAACATATTTTACACATTAAATTTGAATTTAATTTGAATTAGTTATGATTTATGCAATTTTAAATGAATTAAATAAAGTACAGAAAATTGCACAAATTTTAATTGGTCAAAAAATTAAATAAATTGCATATTTGGAAAACTCAGGAAATTTTGAGTAGAATACATATTTTACTTATTAAATTTGGATTTGAAATTCAAAAGATATGTGGGTTTGAATTTTAGGGGCTAATCTGCAGTTTTTAAAAGTTCAGAAGAATTTCCAGGGCCTGGTTGTGATTGGACAGTGCGTGGATGGGCTGTGGTGCAAAACAGAGGAAGTACGGGGGCCTGGGTGCGAAAACTCAGATCCAGATCTAGATCTGGGGAATTTCCACCGTGGGCTGGGGCAGCCAGTGTGGCTGCCGCGCGGGCCCGAGGCCACGCGGCGCTGACTGGGCGTGGGTGGAGTCCCTGTCAGCCTTCAGGGTCGATGACAGGTGGGGCCGCACGCGCGGGTGGAAAAGAGAAAAAGGGGTGGTTTTATTCCGCGCGAAGGAGGACTCGAACCAGGGATCTCCTGGGTGCGGATAAGGGCCTTAGCCACTAGGCTGCACTAGAGTTCGTGATTGTAATCGGAGCGCGCTGAATAAGACACAAACATAAGCGGATAACTGAACCTGACGAAACTGAACCAAAACAGAGGAGGTCGACGATGAAGAACAGATGCAAACGTCGCGCGGCTTACAGCGGACGACACGAGACTTGTGCTGCTCGAAGGCAAGCACACAGAGCAGGGGGAGGAACAGGCGGGGTCCCTAAGGCAGTGGCTCACCGAGGGGTGCCGGTAGAGGATGAATTTGGTCGGATTCGTGGAAGGTCTCACCCGCGACCGGAGGTTGAAGACGAAGTCTACGTGGGCGATCTAGAGGTCCTCGGGTTCAGCTGTGGTGTCGAGGAAGTAGAGGAGCCCGAGGAGGTTCCGTTCCCTCCATCGACAGCCCGTCGCAGCCACCCTGTCCCCGCCTCCATGAGCTTGCTTCTCCGGCCATGGTAGTGCGGTGATGGGAAAAAAAACAGGGAAAGAAGAGGAGAGGAAAAGGGGTGGCGGCGGGTGGAGAGGAAGAAGGGAGGTGAGGCTAGGGTTCCAGGACAGGAGGGGGAGGCTTGGGTAGATAAGGAGGGGGGAGAGGGGACCATGGTGGTTCGGTGGTGGACAGCGACATGAGGTGCTCACGCCTCCTGCGTGCCTCCTCTGTCGTACGGAGAAGAAAAGGCAACTGTGAGGTGGGCTGGGCTGCCTTTCAGGTGAGTTGGAGGATGGGTTCGGTGGTGGGCTGGCCTAGCTGCCTCAAAACGTATTTCTTTTTCTTTGACAAAATTGTTTAATAGAAAAAAAAATCGGAGGTAGTAGAACAATTTCAGGAAGTTTAGGAAAACAAGGTTTTATACAATTTAAATTTGCTGACAGTTTAAAATGCACAAAGATGCATGATGTCATGATGCGAAAAATAAAAACAACAGACAATTCTATTTAGGGGAAAACCCCGGGTGTTACAATCCAGAAACATGGTTGAACAGCTATCAGATGGCTATGTCGATTCGCAACGCATCTGAAAATCTTCAAGCCAAGTTCATGTACTTAATGATGTCAGAAGGAGCAGCAAAGTTGTGGTTCAACAATTTACCCAAAGGATCTATCAAGTCATGGGACGAGTTGAAAACCGCGTTTATCAAGCACTTTCATGGGACCTGCAGGAAGTTATTTACTATTGATGATCTAGAACGGTGTGTGCAAAAGAAGGGAGAATCGGCCCGCAGTTGGGTGCGCCGGGTTATGGAGATACTTCACTCATCCATGGACATTCAGCCGAAGGATGAGTTACAAGCTATGGCAAAGACATGCAAGTATATACCTTTAGTGCAAAAATTAACTCGCATGAATTCTAGTCGGAACGCTTCAGAGGTTACGATGGGAGAGCTAATGGACGCGTGCAACCAGCACGCTGCAACGGATACCACAGAAGAGGACGTTGATGATAAGAAAGCAAAAGCAAACACGAGCAATAATGGAAGAGCCGGCAATGGATCAACGTCGGGTAACAATGGAGGTAACAATGGAAATAACCAGAATAAGCGCCCGTTTGAGGGAAGTTCCGAGTTTGTCGCCAGTACAGAAGCCGGGTCTTCGAGACCCAGAACAGAAGGAAATTTTAACGGAGGAAACCATAACTACCAGGGGCCACCGAGGCCGGGTAACAACTGGGATGTCTTCAGAATGGCGTGCCCGAAACACAGCAGGAACGGAAGGCCGGCTAACCACTCATTGGAGCAGTGTGTGGATTTACAGAGATGGAAGAACGAGGAAGTAAACAAAGCTATGCGAGGTGCAGGCCGGGGAGGAGGACCGGGTCCAGGTGGAAACCCGGGCAACGGTCCACCCCCAGCAGGCAACCCAGGAGGTGGTGATCCGGGTAATAACCAGGGTGGAGCTGGAGGTTTCCAAGCTAACCCCAAGCAGTTGGGGCAATATAACGTACACACTACAGGAACTTCCAACAAGGATAAAAAGATACTCAAGAGAGCAGTAAACGCGGTCAATTCAGCTGTTCCAAGGTACTTAAGATGGTCAGATCAAGAGGTGACATGGAGTAGAAGAGATCACCCGGAAACAATAGAACATCCGGGTGTGCTAGCATTGGTGGTTGCGCCGCAAGTTAATGGTTATGAGCTGAAAAAGGTCTTAATGGACGGTGGAAGTAGCATCAACATCTTATATTGGGAAACTTTCTTACGCATGGGTCTCAAGGAGTCTTAGCTACAGAAAAGTTCAACAGTGTTTCACGGGATCGTGCCGGGTCACTCGGCGTGCCCCGAGGGAAAGATTACTTTGGAGGTTGCTTTTGGAGAATCAAAGGATAATTTACGGGTTGAATAGCTCACGTTCGAGGTGGTAAAGTTGCGCAGCCCCTATCACACGCTATTTGGAAGGCCGGCTTACGCTAAGTTCATGGCCAGGCCGTGTTACGTATACCTACAGCTAAAGATCCCGGGTCCTAAGCAAACCATTACCATACACGGGAACCGGATTATAGCAGCTGAGTGTGACGAAGGAGATGCGGCGATGGCAGAACATGCCTGCCGGAAGGAAGAACTCAAATATTACCGGTCCCAAGTAGATCCGGATGATAGAACAACATTGAAGAGACCGAATACTGAGGATGAGAGAGCGAAATTCAAAGCAGCACAAGATACCAAGATGGTGGCCTTTGTCGAAGGTGATCCCTCTAAGCAATTTGCTATAGGATCTAACCTAGACAATGAGCAGGAAAAAGCACTCGTGGAGTTTATTCGATCAAATCAGGACGTTTTTGCTTGGACGCCTAGCGATATGCCGGGTATCCCTACAGAGTTAGCAGAGCACAGCTTGCATGTTGATCCCAAGTCTAGGCCCGTGAAACAGGGCCTGAGAAAGATGAATGAGGAAAGAAGAAAGGCCATAGGAGAAGAAATTGCCCGGTTATTGACAGCCGGCTTCATCATGGAAGTATTTCACCCGGAGTGGCTGGCAAATCCGGTTCTAGTACTGAAAAAGAGTAACGAGTGGAGGATGTGCATAGATTATACGAGTCTTAACAAGCATTGCCCAAAGGATCCGTTTGCCCTTCCAAGGATAGATCAGATCATAGACGCGGTGGCTGGAAGTGACCTATTATGTTTCCTGGATGCATATTCCGGGTATCATCATATCAAGCTCAAGAAGGAAGACTGGGAGAAAACATCGTTCATAACCCCTTTTGGGGCCTTTTGTTACAAAACCATGACCTTTGGATTGAAGAACGCTGGTGCAACTTATCAGCGGTGTATTCAGAAGTGCTTTGAGGACCAAATCGGATGCAACGTTCATGCTTATGTGGATGATGTGGTGATCAAGACCAGGAAAGCGGAAACATTTATTGATGATCTAAAGGAAACGTTCAAGAACCTGAGAAGATATCAGATGAAGCTTAACCCCACAAAGTGTGTATTCGGAGTTCCAACAGGAAAGTTACTTGGTTTTATTGTTTCAGAAAGAGGGATTGAGGCAAACCCGGACAAAATCAAAGCTATCCAGAGTCTGAAAAAGCCGGAAAACCTGAAGCATGTTCAGAAGCTTACAGGGTGTGTAGCAGCATTAAGCCGGCTCATATCCAGACTCGGAGAGAAGGCGATACCCTTATATCGGCTCTTGAGGAAATCCGATAAATTCGTTTGGGACCAAGAGGCGGATGAGGCGTTCGAGGCACTAAAAAAGCAGTTATCTGAGGCACCAGTTTTAGCAGCCCCGGGTCCTAAAGAGCCCATGCTACTGTACGTTGCGGCCGGACCCCGGGCAGTTAGCGCAGTGGTTGTTGTCGAGCGCAAGGAGGATGGGAAAGATCACCCGGTTCAGAGGCCGGTTTATTACGTCAGCGAGGTATTATCAGAGGCAAAACAATGCTACCCACATTGGCAGAAGCTGGTTTTCGGGGTCTTCATGGCCAGCCGGAAATTGAAGCCATACTTTCAGGAACACCCCATAACAGTGGTTAGCTCCATACCAATGTCGGATATCATCAGAAACTCGGATGCAACAGGTAGAATAGCCAAGTGGGCAATCGAGATGGGAGATTATCACATCAACTACGAGCCCAGGTCAGTAATCAAATCTCAAGCTCTAGTTGATTTCATTAACGATTGGACTCACACAGGCATGCCCACAATGACACCAAGTTCGAGTCTTGGATAATGCACTTTGATGGTTCCAAGCAATACGAGGGATCAGGAGCTGGAGTGGTGCTCACATCACCCAAAGGAGACAAGTTGAGCTACGTGTTACAGATTCACTTTGATTGTTCTAACAACGTGGCCGAATATGAGGCATTGTTGCACGGACTGAAGGTAGCCAAGGAGATGAACATCAAGAGGATACGATGCTATGGAGATTCGGACCTTGTGGTACAACAGGTCTCAGGAACTTGGGATAGAAAAGACGCAACTATGGCAGCATACCGCAGAGAGGTGGACAGGGTTGCCGGGTGTTTTTCCGGGTATGAGGTGGAGCATATAGACAGAAGAAAGAACGAGGCAGCAGATGTACTCGCCAGACTCGGCTCGCGCAGAGAGCCGGTTCCACCCAATGTTTTCCTGGACGAGCTATGGCGGCCATCAGTTAAAACCGAGTCTGAGGAAGAAGTGGGTAACAAAGACTCGGATATGGAGCTTGTGGCCTCAATACACGCTGTTCCCGAGTGGACAAAGCCGTTTCTGGCCTGCCTATCACGGGGCGAGTTACCACAGCAGGAAGTACTAGCAAGGCAAATTCTAAGGCGAGCAAAAGGCTATTCTATCATCAATGGGGAGTTATATAAAAGGAGTACTGCAGGAGTCTTTTTACGCTGTGCAGCACCAGAAGAAGGCCGACAGATCTTGAAGGAAATCCACGAAGGTGATTGTGGGCATCATGCATCCACAAGATCCCTCGTGGCCAAAGCTTACCGACACGGGTTCTTCTGGCTCACGGCCCTAGCAGACGCAGAGCGCTTGGTGGCAAGATGTGATGGATGTCAAAGGTACGCTCGCCAAACCCATGTGCCGGCTATGGAATTGCGGACTATCCCGTTAACCTGGCAGTTTGCTGTTTGGGGTATGGATATGGTGGGCCCCTTTCATATGTAACCTTGCAAAAAGACACATCTCTTGGTGGCCATAGATAAGTTTACCAAGTGGGTCGAGGTTATGCCAGTTACCAACTGTGAAGCAATCACGCCAGTCAAGTTCCTGAAAAGGATTATCTATCAGTTTGGGTATCCTCACAGCATAATAACGGACAACGGAACCAACATGTCCCTTGGTGAGATGGAGAAATTCTGTGGTAACAACGGAATCCGGCTTGACATAGCTTCCGTAGCCCATCCACAGGCCAATGGACAAGTGGAGAGGGCAAATCAGGAGTTACTTCGTGGATTAAAGCCACGACTGCGAGTCCCATGCATCAGAGATGCTGGTGCATGGGTTGAGGAGTTGCCTTCAGTAGTTTGGGGAATCAACACCACACCTAATAGATCTACTCAGATGACACCGTTTTTTATGGTTTATGGTGCAGAGGCAGTATTGCCGAGTGATATTATCCATGACTCGCCTCGAGTGTCGGCCTATGTCGAGGTGGAGAACGAAAAGACCCGGCAGGACGCCGTGGATATGCTAGAAGAACACAGGGAACAAGCTTTGGAAAAATCAGCCATATACCAGTAGGATCTGAGGAGATACCATAGCCGGCGGGTCAAAACCCGGGTCTTTCAGGAAGGAGACCTGGTTCTGCGCCTGGTACAGTCAAAAGAAGGAAAACACAAGTTATCCCCACCATGGGAAGGACCGTTCATTATAAGCCGGAATCTGCACAACGGATCTTATTACTTGATAGATGAAAGGGAAGAGTCAGATATTGTTAATGACACTGCTCATACAACTTCATCTATGCAAGAAAGAGAAAGACCATGGAACGTGGCTCAGCTGCGTCCCTACTATACCTAGAATAGGATAGATTCACAAGTGGAATTACACGATGTAACAGGCAGCAGGTTACAGACGCACTCTTTTCCTATCCAGGGTACCTAAGGGGACTGGAGGGTTTTTAATGAGGCGGCTTGCTGACCTAACTTTTCTCATATCAATAAAGAGATGGTTAAACAATGTTTTGTTTCTTTTCTGTGTATTTTTTGTCAAGTTTTATATTCTTGTCGTTTTCTATTTCTTTTCCAGGTAAGTTTTATTTGTTGTTTTAGTTTTTGTTAGCAAATTGCATATATCTAGGTCTTGGGGGCTGATTGCTTGAATAGCACAGTTGCAAACTCAAAGACCCGGCCACGATACCATTGAGTTATAAGGGACGATTACTTGTAATAAGTAAGGCTGCAAGCTTATAACCGGACAATAGAGCCAAACTTTCTTGACTTTTCTTGCTTAAGCTTGATGTGACTCGCACTAAAGTGGCATGCTCTGCTAGCGTATGATTACAATCAGTCATGATGCCCAATGGGACTTGCCTGACCCTGTCTTTGTACAGCTGTAGCAACATTGATTATCCATGCGAAAGCCGGCTTATAGTAGAAGAAGGTCAAAAGGGTCATCTAAACCACAAGTTATGCAGAGTACAAGGTTAACATCCGGAAACTCGGACTATATTAAGCATAGCTTCAAACCTATGTGAACGGCTCTAGGTTTTGGGCCTTAGCAGAAACAATTTGTTCCTTTGAAAAAAACCCAATACCCTAGACTCGGAAATTCGGGCCTTGGGGACTTGGGAATTTGAAAAAAAGAAACAAATTATCTAGCTATTCAGCTCGAAAACCCAAAAATCCGAGTCTTGGGGACTTGGGGACTTAGAAAAAGTCCACTTGTCAAAACACCTGAGACCCGGAAACCGAGTCTCGCAAAAGGAACCATAGCGAAAGTCGGAAAACCAGGCGTGAAAAATCTCAAAGTTAAGAAACATCAAATTTACGCAAAGGCCAGAAGGGCCATGAGAGATATTAAGGTTTTAAACGTATTACAAACCAGGATAGTAGTATCAAAAATTGCACAGGCGCACTATTAAAAGAATAATTGTTTTAAAGGCCCATTGGCCGAATGAAGTGTTCGAGACGGTAGCGGATAAAAGTTCACTCGGCCTCCTGGGTCGAGTCGTCCATCTTGCCCTTGCCCTTGGCAGCCGGGTCTTGGTCCTTGGCTTGTTCTTCAGCGGTCTTGGCGGTAGCAGCATCCGGGTCGGCAGCAGTACCGGTGTGCGCGAGAGGAGGAACAACCGGCGTGGAGGTAGTAGGTGCAGTATCGGCCTTAGCCTTCCTCTTCGCGGCCTCTTCCCTCAGCTAAGCAGCTTCCGCCTTCCACCGTGCCAGCATGTCATAGGGCTTAGGAGGATCCGACTTAATGGCCTTATCTTCAGCATCATATGGAGGCACAATCCGACTGACGTCCAGACTGTCGGCGATCAGACTAGCCGAGTGACGGACTTATGCTTGGATGGCCTTGTAGTTCTTGGCTGAAAACTTGGAGCCATCATTATTGAATTCTGGAAACCCGCCAACGAGCTTGGCCGGCTCAAGCTTGGGAAAGTAATCTTTAGCCAGCGCAAGCCCCCGGGTTACTCCAACCCGGCAGGACGAGCGTTTCCAGCGATCTATCCACTCAGGGATGGTGGAGCACGCATCAAGCAGCATGCTCAAATTACCATGTCCAGTCCCTGGCCACTTGACAGCTTGTAGAATCCATTTGGTACCGGCACAGAGTTGCCGGATTGTGCTCTTTATGGTCTTCAGCTTAGCAATATCATCTTCATCCGGAATCTCCTCATCCGGCCCTGTAGAAAAACAGAAATATGGAAGTAAGGAATTCCGAGTATCTATCAGAGTGGAAAATCCGGGTTACTATTAGTCAGTCGGGAAGTATTACCAATCAACACACGGTGAGTATCGGCAATCTGGACTGATAGCTTGGTCAGTTCATCCTCCGCAGCATGAGCTCTCTTTCTATACTTTCGTGCAAGTTTCCCTGTCTTCTTGGCATCAGCTTCAACCGTCTCGCGCAGCTTCGTCTCCACCTCGAGGAGTTTGGTGGTTTTAGCCAACACTTTCTCAGAATGGGCCACGTATGCCTGCGTAGAAACACAAGGAAGTATTAATCGTACCAAGAAGAAATATCAGTCGGATATGCTATGAAAGTTCCAAGTACATTATGCATAAGTTCACTCGGAACTTAGGGACTAGACAAATATAAGGGCAGTATTAGTCGAACTTACCTCGTGCTTGGCTATCAAGGCTTCTAAAATGCCTTCTTCGTCAGCCCTCAGGGTATGCAAAGCATCTAGCATCTGCGCAAAGCTCATATCTTCAGGTCTGGTACCGGAAGAGCCGACGGCCTGGTCACTCGGAGGTCTCCGGCTTGGGGGGTGATACCCGGGTAGCCTGGGTGTCCGGATTGGGAGTTCCCGTCCTTGCGCCCAGGACCTCAACATCGTCGTCCCCAGGTCCATCTGATAGCTTGGGAGACCCGGCTTCCTGCCTGGCCGAGTCTGTCAGTGGGTCTTGTCCTTGGTCTTCTTCTTCATCACCGCCAGCCGCGGCGTTCACATTATCAACCGGATCTTCAGTCTCCCGGTTATCCATATCCATGTCGTCCGGGTCACTGATCGTGACCTGGGCGCTGAGGAAAGAAAAAGAGAAGTGGTTAGTAGTAATAAGTGAAGGTTATCGAAAGTGCCAGTATATCGTATAGCAAGAAATGTAACTTACCCAGCATTCACCACGAAGTCCGCCGGAAGCTCGCTTCTAGACGCGGACGAGGCTGTTACAGGATCCGAGAGTGAGACCAGGAACTGTCCGGCTAATGGATGATTGGGGGAAGGATGTCTTTGAGGTGAGTTCGAGGGATGAGATGGGGAAGTACCAGTGCGGCGAGTTGGGGACGTGGGGATACCCGGGTTGAGGGGATCCTAACCCGGGGAGTTCCGGGTTACCCTACGCTTGGCCAGAGGCGAGTCCTTCAAGTGTGGCGAATTGGATAATTGTTGGTTAAGTTCACGCATATTAGCAAATGAATAGGGTTTGGAGGACATGAAGGAATAAGGAACCTTGAATACCACCCCTCGGGGTTTCCTCTTTGCCCCAACTTCGACTACCAGTTCAGCTTCACTTTTGTCACTCTCGGTCCCCTCCGGGTCTTCCTTGTCGTCCTTGTCATCCTTATCTTCCATTCCTGAGAAGCATAGTACACAGTCGGAAAAAGAAAAAGTGTGGGAGAATAAGTTAACAAGAAGAAAGTTGGGTGAAACCCGGATGGTACCTCCTTCCGAGTCAGCTGCTTCCTCTTCTTCCTCTTCCGTGTTTTCGGAGGTGGGGGGAGTCTCGATTTTCCAGAAGGCGCTGCCTACCTGAAATAAAGATATGATAGATAAGGTTAGTGATTGCATCAAGTAAAAGCACAAAAGCAGAAGAGTAAAGGTCGGATCTTACCGCAGGAGCCGGATTTTCGCGGGTGTATGGCTCTAACCCGGCTATATTCCGGATCACCTCCACCTTCTCCGTCAGGAAACATTTGATGATCTTGTTCGTATCACCAGTCGGATAATTATTCGAAGAGTACCGGAGCGAGTCCGTGACGTGCCCCGAGTATTCGCACATCAACTTGGGCCGGATGGAGTTAGGCTGGACCCGGAAATTCACCCAAGTCTTAACTAAATTAAGCCCAAGGAGACCCTGGGCGGAAAGAACGGCGAGTTTGGCTAGGAGGGGTTGGATGGACTCTCTATCCGACTCAGAGGCGAAGGCGTTGGAAGTATCGGAAAGATCTAGGAGGCCCTCCGAGAAACCCGGCAATCTCTTTTCGCCGGGTGGGGAGGCGTCCCGGCAGTAGAGGAAGGATTTTTGCCAGTGTTTAACGTGGGAGTTTAGGCTAAGAGTCGGCATTGGTGAATTTTCCGCCTCTGGATCGATACTCCGCCGCAAGCCAGAAGGGCCCCGTCACCGCTTTCGCGACACGGATTGTATTGGAACAACTCAAGAAATAACGCAAGATTTCGTGGGACACATAAATAGGATTCGTAGAGGACGATGAAATGGGTGATGTTTAACATAGAGTTGGGCCCTATGTCAAAGACTCGGAGGCCATAATGACTAAGAAGTTCGCGAAAAAAGGAGTGGCCCGGGGGACGAAATCCTAGGATCACATGCTCAACGAAGCAGATTACCTTGTTAGGACCAGGGGTGGGCCGGGTCTCGTCACCCGGAACTCTCCAAAGGATATCCTCCTGGGAAGGGAGGACGCCGAAATCGGCAAGCTCATCTAGCTTCTCCTTGGTCACGGTGGACCGTGCCCAGTTAGCCGATATGGACTCAGTCGGCCTCGCTTTCGCCGGCTGTTTTCCCTTGTTCTTGGGAGCCATGGGTGCAGTCTGCAAAACAGGAGATAAAAGGTGCAAAGTATGAGTAACTAAGACCCGGAAAGGGGTTGATTATCCGATTAACAAAAGAGCGACTGAAAGACCCGGGATTTACAGATTATCCGAGTATCCAGAGACAGTTACGAAATTTTTTGACAGATTGCATCTAGGCGAAGAAATTTACGGAGAAATCTACGAAGAAATTTATGACCATGAGTGATAGAATAGTGCTACCAAGCCTGGCTTAAGTGATTGAGTGAGAAAGAGCGAGGCATGAGAGATCCAAATCGACGCGAAGCAAGAAGGTTATCTACGGGCGGACCTAGATCCAATCTAGTTCGAGCGAAAAGCTTGAAGGTAAAATTCATGGAGGAAGAAAGCTTACCGGTGAGGTCCGGAGGAGATTGCGGTGGTGGCAAATGGCGCAGCCGCGGTGTCCTGCGGGATCTTCCGGCGGGCAGCTCGAGGGAGCGGCGGCGGAGGCTGACAGCGGCGCGGCGCGAATCGAGGACGAGCGCAGATGGCGGCGGCTCGGTTCCAGCGGCGCGTTCGTGGGCTCCGTGGTGGCGCAGTGGTGAGCTCGAGCGGAAGAGCACCAGGGAGGAAGGAGATGGTGGAGAAATGGAACGTTAAGTTTAGGGTTACCCCCTCAGGCGCGTATTTATAAGTGCGGGTAGGGAAACCTAGACGAGCGAGCAGGAGCCAAAAAAATTGTTAGGAGGGATACCCGCCCGGATTTTTTGGGATAAGCAGTTAAGTGCCCATGCGTGATATCCGGAAAAGATTAGAGCAAATCACTTCCGCGATATCCGGACCAATTAACGAGCAAAGCGAGCCGGGTCTTCTGTGTTTTCCTCGGAGTCTTGACTCGGGAAAATGAAGATGGATTCGGAGAAAGCCGGGTTGCTATATGGACCACCAATGGAGTTAGGCCTAGCTGTTTATCAAAGCAACCTAACCCGGCCTTTTATGGATTTGTATGTTTGTTATTTTTGCAGGGAATAGCATGCGCTTCAAGGAGGATCCCATGAAGCCCAAGCTATTCTGGGGACTACTGATGGAGGGATGATAACTCGGTAGGCTAACGCCAAGGTGTAACTCGGCCCAAAGGGAGCTGCGCAAGATCCGGCCTAGCGAAAGGGAGTTTCTAGAAGGCCCAAGAGTATAGGTCTCGTAACTCGGATTGTGGGTTCCGATAAGGAAACTTAGGGTTTGTAAGCAGTGTCCGGGTAGGACTCCGAGTATGCCTTGGATAGGAAGCCAGGGGGCCGGATATTATATAAGCCGACTCCTAGGGTTAGATTAGACACGAGACGAACAAGTTTTACTAGCTATTCGAGTGTCCTTTGTAACACGAGAGTTGAGATAATATATTCGGATCGGACACTCGGCGACTTGATTGCCGGCTACCAGATCACCTATCACCATGATTTCCCTCGAGCTAAACCCTCTCCCAAACACCAGAGTCGAATTGCCCCAAGATAAGTTACCCCCGGTAACGTCTGCCGTGATTATCCCACGACAAGTACTGCTAGCCAAAATTCCAATTCACCAAGGGATCAAAAGGATTGAAAATTCTAGAAAGAGAAGTGTCTTAGGGGAAAATTGTTTGGGCTTGGGATTAGAACTCCAGCTGAGATGGTACTACACACTCCGACTTTTGCAAACAAACTCAAAAATCAAATAAAGAAAAAGAGGGAGTGTGATTCCCAAACCAACACCAACACAAAGAACAAAACACAAAACTAGACCACGAAAACACCAATGCAAGAAACAACTCTTAAAAAAAAGGTTGGTGGCCTGGGCCACCGTGTAAGAGTTCATGGTATGCAACCGCGAAGATATATCTTGGGGGCATCGCCATTACTTATCATTCAAGCTCACAATTCAACATAGAAAAAGAGATAACAATGAAATTTTTGATTTGGACATAACGGGGGGAGGGAGAACCCAATGTGTTAGGATAACACTCCCCCTATGTCCATGCCTACACCTAATCTCAAACACGTTTCATCTATAGGGGTGTGTGCAAGATCCTCAAGTCAAACTCCTAGAATCAATGATATTTAGCTCATTCCTCAAGAACAAGAATCTTGCATCATCAAGTGGCTTCGTGAAAATATCCGCAAGATTGTCCTTGGTGGGCACATAAGATAGTGCAATATCCCCTCTTGCCACATGGTCACGGATGAAATGGTGGCGAATCTCAATGTGCTCGTTCTTGTATGCTGCACGGGATTGTAAGCAATCTTGATGGCACTTTCATTGTCACACGAAAGAGGCACCTTATCCAAATGAACTCCATGTTCCTTGAGAGTTTGCCTCATCCATAACAATTGAGTGCAAGCACTTGCGGCGGCAACATACTCGGCTTCGGCGGTGGAGAGAGATATGCAATTTTTCTTCTTGGAGGACCAACTCGCTAGGGACCTACCAAGAAATTGGCAAGCCCCGGAAGTAGACTTCCTATCATCTTGATGACCCGCCCAATCGGAATACGTGTAGCCATTGAGATAAAATTGTGCCCCCTTTGGGTACCACAAACCGAATTTTGGGGTATGAACCAAATAATGAAAGATCCTATGGACCGCCATAAAATGTCTATCCTTAGGAGACGCTTGATACCTTGCACACACACCTACACTCAAAACGATATCGGGCCTATGTGCACAAAGATAGAGCAAAGAACCAATCATAGAATGATATAAATTTTGATCCATATCCTTACTCCCCTTTGGATTACGAGAAAGGTGGCACTTGACTTGCATGGGGGAAGTCTTGGTCTTAGCATATTGGAAGTTAAACCTCTTGATCATTTCTTGGGTATACTTGGTTTGAGAAATGAAAGTCCCACGAGCCAATTGCTTGATCTCAAAGCCAAGGAAGAATTTAGGCTCACCCATCATAGACATCTCGAACCTGTCAGTCATAAGCTTAGAGAACTCATCGTTGAAAGCTTGGTTATTTGAGCCAAAGATAATATCGTCCACATAGAGTTGGCATAGGAAAAGCTCTCCTTTTTACTCTCTTTGTAAAGAGAGTGGGGTCGATCTTCCCAACTTAGAAACCACGGTCATCTAGCAATTCTCTAAGGTGCTCATACCAAGCACGAGGTGCTTGTTTGAGACCATAGAGAGCTTTGTCAAGTTTATAGACATGGTTAGGAAAGTTGAGATTCTCGAACCCGGGAGGTTGCTTCACATATACTTCCTCTTTTAGTGGACCATTCAAGAAAGCACTCTTCGCATCCATTTGTTGCAATTTGAAATTATGAGAAGATGCATAAGCAAGGAGGATACGGATGGACTCAAGGCGAGCCACGGGTGCGTAGGTTTCATCAAAGTCAACGCCTTCAACTTGAGTGAAACCTTGAGCAACCAATCTTGCCTTGTTCCTAATGACAATGGCATTCTCATCTTGCTTGTTCTTGAAGATCCACTTAGTGCCAATAACATTGTGGCAATCTTTGGGCTTCTCAACCAATCTCTAAACTTTGTTGCGCTCAAAGTTATTGAGCTCGTCATGCATAGCTTCAACCCAATCGGAGTCCTCAAGAGCTTCAAACACTTTCTTAGGTTTCACCATAGAGATATGAGCTTGATGCTCACTAAAATGAGCCAATTGCCTTCTTGTGGATCTTATAGCTTGAATATCCTCCAAGACCTTGTTGTCTTGGGCATCAATATGCTTCAAAGCTCTTCTTATCCTTTTGATACGACGGGCTTCGATCTCCTCATTATTGCGAGGAGGGATCACTTGATCATCTTGATCATTTGGGTCCCCGTCTTGACCAACTTGGCCTTGATCATCATCATCATCAACAATAACTTCAACACTAGCTTCAACTTGAGGAGTGGATGAAGAGGATGGTTGATCTTGGCCTTGACCTTGACTCGCATTAGTAGTAGGAGTGGGTACGACTTGCGTAGTGTCTTGGTCAATGAGAGGAGGGTCTTCAACATGTTCTTGGTTAGGTGTAATACTTGGCTCCTTGGCTTGTTCTTCTATTGTAGAGGAGGGCTCCACTTGGTAGAGCATGGTCCTTCTCGAGTCGCCATAAGGTGTCCCTCAATGGGGTGGAAAAATTCCACACCCATCCTTCCTATGGCTTCTTGAGGTATTTCAACATCTACATTAGAAACATGAAATTGCGCCACTTGGGAGCCATCATTTTCTTCGAAAACCACACTACAAGATTCTATGACAATCCGTGAGGCTTTGTCAAAGACTCTATAAGTGTGGGATTCGGCACCGTAACCAACAAAAATACCCTCAATAGTTTTGGATTTAAACTTATACAACCTAACACCCTTGATCAAATAGAAGCACTTACAACCGAATACACGGAAGTAGGAGACGTTGGGCTTGTTGCCGGTGAGGATCTCATATGGAGTCTTTTCCAAGCCTTTGCGGATGTAGAGGCGGTTGGAGGAGTGGCATGCGGTGGATATGGCCTCGGCCCATAAGTATTGGAGAGAAGTGTACTCCGCCAACATGGTCCTAGCCATATCCAAGAGAATGCGATTCTTCCTTTCGGCAACACCATTTTGTTGAGGAGTGTAAGTGGCGGAGTATTGATGATGAATGCCTTCTTCACTAAGGAATTCATTCAAAGTGTAGTTCTTGAACTCCGAACCATTATCACTCCTAATAGCCATGATTTGCACATTGTGTTGACGTTGCACTTGGTTGGAGAAGTCGATGATGGTTTGTTGAGTTTCACTCTTGCACTTTAAGAAATAAACCCAAGTGTATCTTGAATAGTCGTCGACAATCACCAAGACTTGCCTCGGGCACGGCACCAAAAGAGATCAACATGGAGAAGCTCCAAGATCCTCTTTGATGAAATAATAGTCTTGGCCTTGTGCACCTTGTCATGCATCTTTCCTTCAACACACGACCTACAAACGCGATCCTTTGAAAAGGAAACATTTTCTTTTAGTCCGACAATAAGGACACCTTTGTGAAGACTTTGCAAAGTTCTCATGTTGACATGGGACAAGCGGAAATTCCACAACCATCCCACGTCCGCCTTCCCGAAAAGACACATTGCTTGAGAGTTGGTTGACTTCGAAAAGTCCACCACGAAAAACTCATTTTCAACATGTCCCACGTGAGCGACGTCAAGAGTCTTGCTCCTCAAAAGGACCACAATATCACCATCGAAAAAGACGGAAAAACCCATCTTTCCAAGAGAGCGGACGGAAAGTAAATTGTAACCAAGGGATTCGACAAGCATGACGTTCACGATAGTTATATCGGGAGCCACCACAACCTTGCCGAACCCGGATACCTTAGACTTGGAAGAGTCTCCATAAGTGACGGTTGCTTGGATGTCATTTGGTCACAACTCCGTCACAAGCTCTTTGCTTCCGGTCATATGATTAGTGCATCCACTATCAAGTATCCATTTAGTCCCACCGGAAGCATAGCCCTGCAAGAGATCATTGACTAGAGTTAGGACCCGTGGTGGTCCCTTCATGTTAGCAACAAGGGTCTTTGGAACCCAAATAGTATAGTCAATGAAACCCTCAATAGGACCAACATATTTAGCTTGCACAACACCATAATAGTCAACATATAAGAAATGGTGTGGGTTGTTAGATCCCGCGGAGGTGCTACGAGTAGTGTTGTCCCTCATGACACTACTACTCGAAGCTAGATTGTTTACTTGAGCGGGTGTGCTAGGGGTAGTGTTGTCCCTAATGACAATACCACCCAAAGCACCATTGTTGGTCTTCTTCTTGTTCTTCTTCTTGGCTACATAGCCAAGACCTTGCTTGCCCACTTGTTTCCTTGGAGCACTCAATTGTGGTCTAACAATGACCACATTAGAGAAAGGGGCAACCACTTGTGGGGTAGGAGACACAACCGTCTCAACATGAGGGCCTTTGCCCTTAAGCCTTGCTAGCTCATCCTTCAACCTAGCATTTTCTTCAATAATATTTGCATGATCACAAGAAGAAGTAGAGGTGCTAGAATTGTTAGGTTGATTAATTTGAGTTTTAAGTTGTCCATGCAACTCTTTGAGGGAAGAGTGGTGGCTCTCCAAAGCTTTGTGGGCTTCGGTTAGCTTTTCAAACTCCTCGGTTAGTTTACCATGACCAACCCCAAACTCCACCTTATCCTTTTTAGCCTTTTTATATTTAGCAATAGCAATATCACGTTCCTTAGCGATGTTAGAGACAAGTTCATTATGATTCAATTCGATAGATTCAAGTTCATCCTCTAAAGAAACTCTACCATTATGCTCTTCCTCAAGGGTCATAGAGAGAGATGCAATTTCATTCGCATCCCTTCTCTCTATCTCACCTTTCTTCTCAAGAGCCTCTTGGGCCTCTCCCAATTGCCTCATGAGATGCTCAAAGTACTTCCAAGTCGTCCACTGAAAGCAAATTATGGGCACCTAGAGGGGGGTGAATATGTGCTACGACCAATTTTAATTTTACTCTTACAATTTGGCTTGACAAGAAAGGTAAATTCTCTAGATAGTGCAGCTACAGTGAATTTACCTATATGACAAGGATAATGATAAACACAATGCAAGCGATAAGTAAAGAGAGTGAGGGAACGAGATAACCAAAGTGGAGCACACGGAGACACGATGTATTTCCGAGTTCCTCATTGTTAGGGGAGTACGTCTCGTTGGAGGGGTGTGAGCTCGCCACGAAGGCCTACTCAACGCCACTAAGGCCTCACCCTATTCTCCGATGAACTTACGCCATGAAGGCCTAGTTCACCTCTCACTATTGAACCCCTTTGAGGCGGGGATCGAATCCTTTACAAACACTTGGGGCACACACCCACAACTAAATTGGGGGCTCCCAACTCTTCTTGAATCACCACTAGTAGCAAGAAGCCTATGTTCTCCACATGAGGAAACCCTAGGCAAAGATCTCTCAAGTAAATGAGAGGGGAAATGAAATCCGGTTGGTGAAGATGTAGATGTAGATCCGGGTCCCTCAATCCTTCAAGAACCAACGAGTTTGGGGGGAGGGATTGGGAGATATCTAGCTTTTGGAGGCTCAATAAATGCTGGTCTTAAATGCTGGAACGAGCAACCCTTTGGAGAAGAAGGGGATGGGGTATTTATAGCCCCATCCCAAAACTAGCCGTTTTGACCCTTTTCGTGCCTGGCGGTACTACCGCTGGAGCCAGCGGTACTACCGCTACCTGTGTATCGGGGCGGTACTAGAGAGCCCCTGACGCTGGGCGCATGCGGTACTGCCACTGAAGTACCGTGGTACTCCAGCAGCGGTACTACCGCGAGTGTGCCACGGTACTACCGCTGGCCACCCACTTTGAATAAATTCGAAGTGGCTGGCGGTAGTACCGAGCCACTACCGCTCTAGTACCGTGAGATACAGAGGGAAAATACCTAGCCAGCGGTAGAAGGTCCGGTACTAGGGCGGTACTACCGCTTCCTGTAGGGATCGGTACTACCGCCATCCTTTACCGATACTACCGCTGAGCAAGGATTTGCTCAAGGTTAAAAGGGTCCAGCGGTACTACCGAACCACTACCGCTTCAGTACCGCTGGAGACCGAGCGCAAATTCTTCCTGGCAGTACTTCTAGCGGTACTGGGCGCGGTACTACCGCTCCCTGTGCAGAGCGGTACTAGCGCTGCCTTGCCCGGTACTACTGCTGGAACAAGATAACCTTGTTGGCTTTGTCTTGTAATTCTCTCACCTTTTTGGCGTCTAGTTGATTTAACCTGAAATACTTGACGCACTGTTAGAGGCTTAGTGGTGTTTTTATCAACTCCAAAACCTAAGAGATATCAAAGGTGCAAATGCACTTTCATCCACTTCCTTTGATATGATTTCTCATCTGTTGGCATACATGATACAATTAGTGCCAGATATTTGTAGCTCGAGAAGATGAAAGGGTACTCAAGTGAAGTGGAAGGACTAGGCCAGGCCAATTAAGAGGGAGAAAGGGAACATGTCATTTATGGGCAAGCTAAATGTGAAATTAAAAATATATTTTATGCCATTAGAGAGGGAATTTCCATATATGAAATTAAAAAAAGCCATTTGCAAGCTTAAAACCTTTGATAAGTTGTGGGAAACAATGGTTTCATTGCCGCACATGTAGTTTTTCTTTACTATTGACACTAATATTTCTTTGTATTCTGTAGCAACGCACGGGCATTTAACTAGTGTACGTATAAGGAGCAACTAGTCGTGTATATCTTGTGTGTCGTATCTAGCCCTTTACGCTAGCTGGCTACACTGCGCAAGCGAGGTAGCTGGCAGGAGATGCATTTTTTTAAAGTAAGTAGTAGATGTATGCTTGTGTACGGGGAGCAGCAACACGTGGAACAAACATAGCGCGTGGAAAAAAGAAACGGTGCACGAGAGAAATTGAAGGAGCAACACGCCGGCGAGACGGTGACCTACGTTTGCGCGTGATAGGTCGGCCTATCTAAACCATTTTCCAAGAACAAACGAAATAAACAAGTATTGAGGGCAATCTCAGCAAAAATCAGGCGGGCTAGCAGAGCTATACCTTGTGGGGAACGAACCAAACGTTCTCTCATGCCAAGACACGCTATTGCGTAAGGAAGATTTCCACCGCCTGAAAAAGGAGCCACCAACTCCACCTCCGCCTCCTCCACAAGACGGTCCCCCCTCCTCCGGCTGGCCTCGCCGGCGTCCAGAGGGGCGGGGAACCTGATCCATGGATGGAGTTTTTCGTTAAACTAGTGATTTCAATAATTTAGGGTTTTGGTAACCTTCTTCATTTTGACATCCGCGTCAATGAAAATGGCATCGTATACAGTAAGTGATCTTCGGCCCCATAGCCTTCTTCGTTTTGACATCCGCGTCAATGAAGATGACATCGTATACAATAAGTGATCTTCGGACCCTTAGCCTTCTTCGTTTTGACATCCACGTCAATGAAGATGTCATCGTATACAGTAAGTGATCTTCGGCCCCTTGTTTGACGACGAGATCTTCATCCCGACGTCTATGGTGGTGTTGGAAGATTATATTTGTCTAGGCACGGTCCTTCAGATCTCGCTTCGCAAGATCAGTTTTGGATCTTTTCTCTTGGTTGCCGCGAGGAGGATTGTCCTCGCAATATTTGTCCCGGCTGCTATGTCTTCGACAATGGTGATTCGCTCTCGGCTCCCAACGACGTTGACCAGGCTTTTCGGTTGTTTTTTCCCTGCAATAGTGGTGCTGCTACTCTTGCCGATGTTGGTTGACTAGTTTAATAGCTACTTGCTAGCTCGTAGCCTTGGCATTGCCGCTCAAAAAATTATGGGGAACATTCATTGGTATTTACAGATTTATGGTTAGGTATCTATGTCATTGTTCTATGATTGTCTTCAGAAAAGTACAAGATCCTGTTCTAAAAGAAGAAAGAGTTTAAAGATTTGAAGATTCACTTGTCTCTTTTAGACTTTATTTTGTAAATGTTGTAGTAAGTTTATGTATCTCTACCATATACTATTTGTTAGAATAAATATATATGGTATCGATTGAAAAAAAAGGTCATCTTAATTTTTTTTAAATAGTATTGAAAAACCCTACAGTATTCGCTGAAAGAAAAAACCTTAGCCACCATCTCCCCCAAAATTCGAATTTCAGTTCTGGTCCGGCAAGTCACCTTTTTTATCTCTTCCCCTCCCCACCTCCGCTCCGCTCCCCCCCAAATCCAACTCCGGCGCGCTTCCCCTCTGGCCCGCGCGACCGCACCCGCCGCCGCGCGCCACCTGACCTCCTTGCCGTCGGCCAGATCCCCGCTCCTCCCCGTCCCGCGCTCAGTTGCTGGTTCCGCCTCTACTCACCCTCCTCCATGGCCGCCGCGGCCGGTAAAGCTCCCCTCACGCTCGCAACTTGTCGGTACCCTGACTACCTAGCTGAATACCAACATATTGTGGCATCAGTTATCTGACGGCTCACAGCGGAAGTAAGAAGATCAACGGTCCATAAGAAACGTGCCAGATAACCAACAGTAGTTGTTGCCTTAATTTGTTTTACCATTGTAACCGAACACCCTTATATACCAGGCTTGTCGTGAATGAGAAGCAAGAAAGAAGAGCATATTCCTAGTGTACCTTAGCTGTAACTTCTTCCTTCTTCACCGTACCTCAAACCTATCTAGAAAGGGAACGCCTGGAGCTCACCTGAGTGAGAACTATCTTAGTTCTCACTCGAGGTGACGTCACCCAAACAAGTGGCCATGGTTGCGCACTCGTTTCACTTGAATTGTGCAGCCCCTTTGTTTTGTGGGCTTTTCTTGTTCTTTTCTTTGTAACTGGGCCTTTGTTGTACATCTACGCCTGCACAAAAACAACAGTAGCGGGCCTGGTTGGGGTGGTTGAATTTTTACGCAAGACAGGGACAACTGTGCAGCGGACAAACGTACGTACCTATCGATTGGGACAGGAAGCGATCTCCTTCTTCCTCTCGTTTCCTCCTTCCCCTTTTCACCTAACCAGCAGCCTCCCTCCCCTTCTTCTCCTTTTCACCTAACCAGGTAAAGATCCATGGTCAGATCTGGTTGATTTCAGCAAGCAAAAAAAAGGGAGGAAACATAAGAATTGACCATGGATTTCTCAGGTACTGCTACCTTCTCTCCGTCAGTTGTCCTTTCTCCCCACAGGAGGCAGTGCTTCCAAACTTTGCTAGCGCATGCATCTTCGTACAGGGAAGCATCATCTTGAAAAAAAAAATCCCCTCACCCTACAGCACATGAGTTTCATTGTTCCCTTTTTGTGCTCTCTGTTGTTACTGAAAAAAAGGAACATCTGTGTTGTTATTCTGAAAACAACACTTCTCTATCTGAATTTTGACAGGCACCTGCAGTGACAACTGGGACAACATCATTGGGACTCAGGTGAGCAGAAAAAAAGAAGGGGAAATGTATTGAAGTATAAGGAAAAATTTTCAAAAAAGAAAAGGCAAAATTTAGTTTGAACTAAAAATTCTTGTCATCTAGGTGCCTCCCTCAGTCATGACTGAAAGCCTTGACACTGGACAATACAGGAAGAATTGCAATATGCAAAACCAATACAAGGAACAGGTAGTTGTATACATTTTGTAGCAGCAGAAAAAAAATCAGCAGAAGCATGCTCTCCACTTTGCTAACAAGATAAAAATTCTTTTTTAGTTCCCTGCATTCTACCAGCAATCAAGTCGTGCACTGCAACCGAACTACCAACAAAGTTCGACAAGCTACAGTTGTAACATTCCGTTTGATATGTCACTTCAGGTTCGTGCTTGCAATGACTTAGACGCACTAGAACACAGACAAAAACAAAATGGATATTTGTTTCATGATTGAGAAAAAAAAAGTGCTGACCTGTTTGTATTTTTACACATTTCAGATGAAAAATCCTACTGGTGCGACGAAATCATTTGGTTCTGCCCTGCAAATTGAGGAGTCTGTGAGTATTCTTGTAATACAGAACTTTGTTACAAAAAACATGCAACAATAAGGAAAATTATATCTGAAAAACATTACTTCTTTCCTTTTTTTTAGCATATGAATTGGGGGATGAGCTCAAGTTACACTGAGCTGCTTATGGGATATGATCTTGCCAATAACATGCATGACAATTTCAATGCTAGTGGTTCATCTATGCCTGAACCTATGGGAGCTGAGGTGAGCATGGCAAAGCGATTCACATTACGCAGCTTTTGTATCTTTTTTCATATAAAAAAACGTAAAAATGTTCTAACTAGTTATAACAAAATTTGCAGAACCAAATGTTTATGATCACGGGACGTTATGGTCGGTCATCAACACCTGAACTGTTATACAACAATGCAGCAGACATGCCAGCAAACCAGGAGCAAGAACAAAGCATGGCAGTTTTAAAATTCAATGATGGTCACCGCGTAGATTACTATGACCAAAGTGATCCTGATGATGATAATGAAGACAAACAGTTTGTCAACAATGGTTTAAGTGATGATGAAGATGCTGGCATGGATTATCAGTCAGATGGTAACATTGGAATTCTAGAGCGTGACATGATTGTTGATGACTCAAGGCAACTTTTGATTTTAGATAACAATCGTGAAGCACCAGATAACAATGAAATTCACGAACAAGACAATCAAGAAGAACAACAATCAGAAGAAGAGCAACTTACTCAGGATGACATTGAAAAATTTCTTGAAGAAGAGAGTGCTGCGGCGGCGCGTACCTGCAGTCAAGATGTTGTCAGCCACCATGTTCCACACATAAACAAGATCTTTGACAGTGATAAACAAGCTTATGCATTCTACAATGAGTATGCGTAATTGTGTGGCTTTTCTATGAAGAAAGCAAACAATTATAAAGGCAAATCGCAACCTGATGGTGCATCGACAAGGCTAACATACAGATGCAACAGGTCAGGTAAAGTACTCTCACAGGAGGAAATGGAAGATAAGAAGAAGAACAAACAACTGAGAAAACAAGAAAGGACAGGTTCAGCACCACCGGAAAAAACTAGGAAGAAGAGAAATACAATTGTGATTACTAACTGCCAAGCCAAAATGATTGTTACTCTCAAAAATGACAAGTGGGTTGTCACCAACCTTGACCTAGAACACAATCATGAGTTGAGCCCGCACGATGAGTCCAAATTTTTGAGGTTGCACAAACACATGACAGATGATGAGAAATTGTTTATCCGGACATTTAACTCGGTCAAGCTTCCAACAAGAAAGATCTATGCAATTCTGACTTATTTGAGGGGTGGTGATCCCAAGAAAGTGCCTTACAGTAAAAAACATGTGAGCAATGTGAGAACTGCTATAAGACAGGAAAACACTGACAATGACATGATGCAGGTTCTCTACTATTTCAGAAAAAGGCAATCAGAGGATCCTAGATTCTACTATGCCTTTCAGGTTGATCAAAACGATAAGGTGCAAAGCATATTTTGGTATGATGCTTACTCAAGGAAAATGTACGACCTATATGGAGATTGTCTAAGTTTTGATACTACCTACAAGACAAATAAATACAACCTGCCTTTCGCTCCTTTTGTCGGTGTTACTGGACATGGTCAAAACTGCTTGTTCGCGTGTGCTATCCTCCACAACGAGACAATAGACACATTTACGTGGGTTTTCCAAACTTTTCTGGACTGCATGGGAGGCAAACAACCTGCTACAATAATTACAGACCAGTGTGTTTCAATGAGAACTGCTATCCCCAAAGCTTTCCCGAACAGTCGACACCGGAATTGTTTCTTCTACATAAAAAAGAAGGCAGAAGAAAAGTGTGGACGGTCGTTTGGAAAAATAGTTAATCTACATGCTGATTTCACAGACATCCTACGGAACTCTCTTAGAAAAGATGAGTTGGAACACTTGTGGCAGGAAATGATAAGCAAGTACAATGTGTCGCACCTCAAGTATTTGGCTGACATGTGGAAATACAGAGCCAACTTTGTTCCTGTCTACTTTAAAAAGGACTTCTTCCCCTTTATCCACTCAACAGCTAGGAGTGAAGGCACGAACGCTATATTCAAAGATAACATCGTTTCGACATGTAATGTGATTAGTTTCTTGGGTGAATATCAGAAAATTTCAGAAACTATCGAGGAAAGTGAGAAGGAGCAAGACTCAATAACTAGGACAACTGATCCTACCTATTGGGTTCACAGTGAACTAGAAATTCAAGCTGCGCGCAAGTACAACCGGAAAATATTTTACAGATTCCAAAAGCAAATTGTGTTTACGACAAAACTTCATGTGGACGAAGTTGAGAAGCATGTTAGATATGAAGTATACAAATCAAAAATGCTAGCAATGAGAGATTTTAGGCCTCGGAGATTTGTTGTCTCTGTTGATATGCCTGCTCAGGACTTCAGTTGCATCTGCTGCAAGTTTCAGAAGGATGGGCTTGTCTGTGCTCACATTCTTAGGGTTCTGATTCATTTAAATATGTCAGAACTGCCAGACAAGTACTTCATCGAAAGATGGATGCCTAAAGAGAGAAAGGACATCAGACACAAGCAGTTCTACATCCCTGTTGAACTGACTAAAACAAATCGGCACCTAAGGCATACAATACTATCAAGGAGGCTAAATGATATGGCATCGGAAGGGGCATCTACAAATGAAAAGTACTTGTATGTTCTTTCAGAAAGTGAGAGGGTGGCTCAAGGTCTTGATGCAATGACGACGACTGAAGAACTAAGAGAGATTCAGAAAAAGAGACAAGAAAAAGATGCTGCTTCAGGTCACTACTTGAATCATCCTGATGGATACGGTGAGAACTTACAAAATCCAGATGTTGCTCCTTCTAAGGGTCGACCCCAAACAGTTGGAAGGCAGAAAACATTTATGGAGCAATTGTTCTCTAAACAGCAAATAACTTGCAGTCATTGTGGTTCGCATGAACACAACTATGCTAATTGTACCAAGAAGCATTTGGACAAATCTGTATTTGAAAAGAAAACTCCGAAGAGAAAGAAGGGTAAGTTTATTTTTGAAATTATTGAAACTCGCACACAAAAATACTACTTAAATACAGATAAAACATTGGGTATGTTCCATTTTGGATCCAATCTAAAAAATGCGTTTTATTTGTTGTCTTATTATGTCAGGGGCATCGGTGGCTCCAAAACAGACAAGCAAACAATCAGACACGCAACCTCAGCAAAAGGCACAGAAAAGAAGAAAGAGACAGGTTCACGAGGAGTGATTCCGTTCCATCTGATGCACAGTCAACGTGAGAAAAGGAAAATCTTTTAGAGCTGTACGAACACAACAAAATGTAATGTTTGATGTGGATAATGAAAAACAAAATGCATTAGTTGCTGTCTTAGAGTACTTACCTTGCTGTTGTATTACTTGGTGCTGGTTGGACGAGACAATAAAATATTTCCTTGCTTCAACTTCATTGTAGTGATTGCTTGTTATATACCTGTTGTTTTTTAAAAGTGTAGATAGAGTGCAGACAAAAAACGAATACAAAATCATTTTGTTTGACAAAAAAAAGGAAAAAGTATTCCTTGGCAGTATTCTTAATCTTTTAAAACATTGCAAAAAAAGATAATGAGTATTTATCTCTGAGAAAACAACTTTCTTGCACATTGAGTTGTGACAAAAAAAGATGAAGAAAAACAAACAATTTTTCCTCGACAAACGTCAAGAACACAATTATGTTTCTAAAATGGTGCCTATGTTTCTAAAAAAACGATCTTCTTGTGTTTCATTCATTCCTGTTGTCTTCATCCCTGTTTGTTCTGTGGAAGTGCCATTTCAGTTGCATGAAATGGGAAGTAAAACCAGCAGAAAAAAGAAATTTGAACAGTAAACATATTAGTAATTTGTCAAGCATACAAAAAAATGCTTTAAAATGAGAAAAAGAGAAGTAAATGGATCAATCAGTAAGAAAAGGAAAATAATGTGCGGAATAAAACAGAAAAAATCAAATACCTTAGGGTTGAAATTTTGTATGAGTATTTTCGGGTCATCTTCGGTGTTGTATTTGTTGAACACACTCTCAACTCCTAACTGAATGCGAAAACCGGGGATATCTTGTGCTGAAAATGAACACAACATCGGATTCCTTGGACACCAAAGCTCCATCAGCTTGATTAGAAAAATATCGCAGTCGTTGCTGTATAATTCCTAAGATAAAAATGGTTATTGATAGCACATAAAAAAGCAAAAACTATAGATTCAGAACAAAAATTATAGGAGAGGTCTGCGTGGTATGTGTGAAAAAGGAGATCAATACCCTGTCTTTTGCTTCGGAACAACAGGGAAAAGGTATCCATAATTGTCGAAATCCATTCTTTTCAAACCAGCTTCGTACCACATGTTGACAAAGTTTCTCATCTAGACGTGCCAAGAATTAAAAAGAAAAAATATATAAACAAATAACAACTTGGCAAAAAGAATCCATGATTCAAACTGATATTTACATAGGTGAGCGAAAAAATCTACCATTTTCTTGTCGCAGGCTTTATGGTATGAACTATCTTTCCCAAGCAAAGGGTCAAGGAATACAAAGTTCTGATTCTTCAAGTCGACTACGAAGAGGAAGTAGTGTGATTCAAACAATGATGGGAAGTATAGCTGTAAAAAAGGAAGAAGAGATATAACAAAAATAAACCAGTGTTATTTAAAGCAAAAGGAAAACTTGTCAGTTCAGACTCTTTGTTAAAAACGAACAGAAAAAGCTATATTACACGATGAGCAAGATGTAGTGGGTGTGCTGATCCAGCTCCTTGGAAACCTTTCAACACATTTTGCTTCCATTTTCCTCTCATGTATTCATTAGGCCACTTCTCTAGCAAAAATTCCTGGAGAACATTTCAAAGAGAAAACATGGGAACAAAAAATTTGTGTAACTACGGGGGGTAGGGGGACATGCAGTATAAAGAGGATCTTGAGTAAATACAGCGGGTAGAGTTGAACGAAGTACAATGCTCAATGACAAAAAATTACTTACAGCGACGGTGTGGAAAAAATAGTGTTTCTTTGAAATCTTTGGATGTTTTTCTCTAAATAATCTTCGACAAAATGTATTGATGACATAGGCATGAACCCAACCATTTGGTTTGAACGATTCCCCAATTTGTAACATTGATGCTTTACAGTTGTCTATGTTCACAACCCATTTGCTGTGAGAATAAAAAAAGAGGGGGGAAAAAGAGAGTGTTAGTATTTTGCTTGTTACATTCAAAAACAACAAAACAAAAACATAAACAGAAAGCAAAGTTAAAATAATAACAAAAAACAAACACTTACTCCATATAGTCTTCGTCCTCGGATAGATAGACGATTGACTCATATAATTTCTGGATGTTTGCTTGAATGTAAGGTCTCTGGTTGTTATCGTATGGTGAACAAACGTATCTGCTTGGGTTAAGTACTCTCTTTGGTGGAACATTCTCTTTACTATGTGTTGAAGTCGAACTTTGCACTACCATGTTACGTTGTAGTATTTGTCTGTTTCGTCGCACAAACTACTACAAGTTTTCTTGAATTCTTTCTCTCCTAGAATTTGAACCTCTGGTGAAATCTACAAAACAGCAAACAATAATTACTTTAATGTGAGGAGGAAACTGCGGGTATCATATGCCACTATAGTACAAGAAGAAAAACTCAATTACTATTATTTGGTTCGTGCAAAAAGTTCAAAGTACAAAATGTGCACAAAAGCATGCAACTAAGGCTGAAAAAAGGCATAAGTTGCGTTTGCACTGCTAGGGGGTTTAAACAAAAATCCTAAGTTGCATATGAAACTAGGGGTTTAAAATAGACAAAACAGAGAAAACAACAACAAAATGGAAACTAGCTGTGAGAAAAAAGGCCTAAGTTGCATATGCAACTACGGCCTTAAAAAGTTGCGTATGCAACAGGTTGGTTAAACAAAACAAAACACAGAGAAACCCTGGCTATGGCGCTTAAAAGTTGCATATGCGACTAGGTGTTTAAATAGACAAAAACAGAGAAAACACTCGAATGGCCTAAGTTGCATATGCATGCTTCAACTGTGGGAAAAAAGCCCTGAGTTGCATATGCAACTACGGTCTTTAAGTTGCGTATGCAACTGAAGCATTTACAAGATTCAGGACTGATTTAGGTTCAGGGCCAATTTAACAAAAGGTTCAGGACCAATTTAACCACCAAAAAAAAGTTCATCAGGGCGGAATTAAGCAGGGTTCATGACCAACTTCATCGCCACTTGATCGCAAACTAGGAAGGACGATCAGAACAGTTCTTCAAAGTCAAAGAGTAAAAATCAAACAAGGTTGTCGGCCAATTTAACCACCAGAACGGGCCAGATCACAAAACTTGTTGATTTACTACTAAAGCAAGATGAGTAAATGAACAAAGTTGTCGGACAAAATTTGACGACCAGAACAGTTCTTCAAAGTCGAAAAACGACATACTTCAGTACCAAAAAGCAGGTTCGTCAAGTCGAAGACAAAAAACAGAGTTCATGACAGATTTCAACACCAGGAAAGCAGTTCATTTTAATGAAACCAAAAACAGGGTTCATGCCCCGGTTCCACCACCATAGCAGTTCGTCAGAGTGACAAATGGAGAATCAGAAGTAAAAAACTAAAAATCAGAGGATTAACCCAAAAAAGAAATTCAGGTAGCACTGAGCAAGCAATTATTGATCAGTAGCTGCCCTGCTTACCACCAAAGCAGTTCATCACCTCGAACTTGGGGAAAAATCAAACAGAGTTGGTGATCAAAAGGAAATAAAAAATCCATCACCAAAATTTACCACCACCATTTTGGTTGTAATAATCATGTATAAACGCTACAACTACAAAACTGCTACACTTACTGTTCTTCCAAAAAAAGAAGTCTATAAACGCAAGAATTGCACATAACAGTGAGCAAAATAACCAAACGATCAGTACCAATTACAACTAAAAGCATGAGGAAATTAACAGAAATTCATGAACAAATTTCGCTATCAAAAGCAGTTCATCATAAAATGAAAACTTACAAGATTCATGACCAATTTCGACCACCAAAAACAGTTCTCAGAAAGGCGAAATCAAAAAACAGTATTCATGTACCTAGTGTACATGCGTGGCCTTAAAAGTTGTGTATGCAACTGGTTGGTTAACGAACAAACACGGAGAAACCACACAAAGTTAAAAGCTATGGCGCTTAAAGTTGCATATGCAACTAGGTGTTAATAGCTGTGAGAAAAAAAGGCCTAAGTTGCATATGCAACTACGGCCTTTAAGTTGCGTATGCAACTACGGCCTTAAAAAAGTTGCATATGCAACTGGGTGGTTAAAACAAAACAAAGCACAGAGAAATCCAGAAAAAGTGAAAACCCTTGCTACAACGCTTAAAAGTTGCATATGCAACTAGGGGTTTACAAAAACACGCACAGAGAGAAAGCACAAAAAAGGTGGAAAAAAACCTGGCTGTAGGCTTAAGTTGCATATGCAACTGGGGGGGACTCGGGCGTGCTTTGAGAGGGTTTGGGCGGGTTCGGTACTCGGGATCCATAGAAGAACTGTCATGGTGTGGTGCTTTTTTAAGCTAGAATTTGTCTTGTTTTGGGTTGAGTCTATGCCTTGCTAGCTCGGGGAAAAAAAAGTGTGTCGACAAAGCAAATCGACTAGCTCTGCATAAAAACATCAAGCAGAAATATAACTCGTGAAGTCTACGCTTGTTTTTGAACTACAAATATGTACTCTGTATCTAATTAAGAAGTTGACGATGACATGGGTAAATACATTTTTGAAAGTGTTATAAAATTGGTAAAAAACAACTAGTTGCATGTGCAACTGGGTACTCCTAAAAAAGTTGCATATGCAACTAAGGCTTGAGGGGGGGTGTGTGTGGCTAAGTTACCCATAAAAAAGCTAGTTGCAAGTGCAAATGGGGGTGCTCTTAAAAGCCATGTTTCAAAAAATATAAATAGGCGTATGTGAACAAAAATCGGGACAAATTTTGTTGTATGTTGCACAAAAGAGAGGGGGTATATGAAAATTGTACGTAAAACAAAAATCAATTTGGCAACTAAAAAAGAAACAGAAAAATCGAAAAAAGGGAGCAAAAGAAAAACATATGTACTTGTTGTTTGTTCTCGGAATCTGTTCCTATGTGATCTTCGTCTGTAAAAAGTCTCCGCCCCTTTATAATTTCCATAGGTTTGTGGACCTGTTTTTAAACAAAAAAGGTAGAAATTAAACCACAAAAAAAATAACACAAAAAGGATTTTAGGTACAAGGATGACAAAAAATTACTTACCGAGGAACTGTTTTGGTATACATCATCTTTCATCAATTTGCTTTGTGATGATATTCCGTGGGAGGGTGTTCCTGGTGAAACCTATTTTAAAACAATGAAAGGTATGCGTAAATAAAATCCAAAAAAAGGGTTGCGCAACATAGAAAAACAGACAAAACAGAAAGGATTTTTTTGTAATCATTGCTAAAACAATGCATGAATAAAAAACTTACTAGATTAACAAAGGAATCATCGTTCCATGCGTGTTGTTTTATTGGTGAAATTGAACAAGGTGAGCAGATTGGCTGCCTTTGCGCACACTGGATGCTACTCTCGTAGGAGTTGTCACTTGTGTTTAGCCTTGTACAATCCTAGTATGTTGGATAGAAAACAATAAAGGAAAATTTGGTTAAAGGGCCAACAAAAGGGGAGAAAGTAAAAAATTTACTCTCCCCTCCCTCTCTGACCCCCCCATGGAAGAAAGTATAAAAATGGAGAAACACACCTTACTGTTCGTTTGTTTTTTTGTTTCCTCTCTACCTTTCATTTGAGACTTTTCATGCAAAACCTGTCATGGTAAAAAAAAGAAAAACCACTAAAAAGTGTTTATATAACAGAACTACTAACTATCAATGAAATTAAAAATTGTAAAACTTTCAATGTGTGTTGCTAGGAAACACAAACCCTGTCGTGATCTGTTCCAACTGGTCGCCTAAGTTCGGGTTCTTCTATGAAGTTCCCGTTATCATCAAGATGCTCAAACACCCGGAAAGATGGAACCGTTGCGTCTTTGAAGTAATACTTTCTAGCTGCTTGCTTCAAATATTCTTCCCTACTTTCTCCTGCCTTCCTGCTCTTGTCAACTGAACCATACTGCTCAGCTGCCCCCATGTCATAAAAAGAAAGTAATTAAAGAAAATGAGAAAAGGGACCAAAAGTTTTGGTACAACCCACCTATCGTTAGAACAGAGAAACAAAAAATACGAAGGAGATGCAACACAAAACCCCCCCAAAAAAGAAAAGATAAAACTTACCAATGAGTGACATGGATGTTATGTTGTTGAAAGATTTTCTGGGTGTCAACTGTCTTTCATGCAATTCAATGGTAGAGCTCTGTTTTTTCCCTGCAAACTCGTTGAATCCAGAAAAGGTTTCGCGCTCAGTTGATTCAATCTTTTCCAGTTGATGTTTTTGATCAGCAGCATCTAGGTAAAAAAAATAGGAACAAAAAACCAGAAACTTATTTGATGGGGAACTAGAACTTATAGAATTGGGAAAAGGAACAACAAAGCACATAAAAAAAAATATTTCAAGAGATAATAGTAACCTGGTTGTAAAACTTTATCGTTTTCTACACAGAGCGGGCTCCCCAAGCTTGTTTCTTCATTAAGTTGGTTTGCTTGACCTTCTTGCATCAACATATAATCAAGGCTCGCTGTTCTGTCACAATGATGGACTTTAGCTTGTGTGCACACTGATTCTGTATCAACCTGCCCGAAAAAGGAACAAACACCATGCAGAATTGTCAAAAGGGAGAAAAAAATATGGCAAGGAGACCTCGACAGCGTGTAAGAAAAAACAAAACTCATCCGTACATAAAAAATCAAAAAACATTTATCAGTTGAGAAAAGAATAAAAAGTAACACCTTAAAAGCAACAACATCTTTCAGTAGGTTTCCTGTTTTCCTCCCATCAATTTCAGCTCCCTTTGCACCAAGTTCAGTTATTTTTACTTGTGAACTAGCAGAGTGTTGGCTGCTAGTACTGTCATCTTTTTTGCTACTCTTAAAGATGATGGTATCTGACCCTGCACAATTTAAAAAGAAAAGGGCAAAAATAAAAAACACACGAAGCACAAGAGAACGCTTACAGCAAAAAAAAAATGGACAAAAACAAAACTAAATGCTAAGGCTGACCATTTATATCTTCTCGGAAACAATTGTTTTCATCTTGGTCAACTTTTTGTGTGCTGCCAGATCCATTTGAATTCTGATTTGAATTGTCATTGCCATCTGACGAGACAATCTTCACTGTATCTTCAGTCCAGATGATGCTTGACTTCAAGTTTCGCAAGATATCAATGAAAAGATTGTGAGCTTTTGACGTGAATTTCGGCTCTTCACCATTAAAGTACTTCTGAAAAGTTCCTATAATGTCGTCTTTGACCTGTAAAAGAGCAAAACAGAGGACAGATGATAGATTATGAGAAAATAAAAAGTAGAAAGCCTTATGCGTTAACAAAAAAGAGAACAACCGCAAAAAAATGTAAACCTAGAAAAATTTGAGACTTAAAACTTATTTTACCTTATCTGTAACAGAATTTCCGAAGATGTCATCCATTGACAACCTGAGCTCAAAATCAGTTATGTTTGATTTGAATGCATAATAAGTTTGGCTGATATCTTTGATCTGTTCATGAGAATAAAGAAAAAATAAAAATGTCCAGTAAGATAACACTAAAAACAGAAAAGCGGGAGAGATAATTTGAAAAGCAAAAAGATGAAAAGGTACCCAACAAACAAAAATCATAAAAAGTTTTCTGAAAAACTGACTCACTGGTAGTTCTCCATATTTCCCATTTTTTCCAATATCCATGTCACTGAAGTGCTTTATTAGATTTCCTTTCCAGACTCGAATTCTTGGGAGAGTAGTTGGTAACATTATTGAACCGAAGTCGACAAAATCAAGATACCTCACCTACATAAATAGAAAAAAATGTAGTAAAAAACTAAGTTGAGAACAAACGACATTGAACAAACATGCTTTTGCTGGAAAATAAAGAAAGACAGGTTCAATGTAAAAAAATCATTCGAAGTTACACACAGAGAAAAAGTTACAAAAAAGTAATATATTGACATTCAACTATACAAAACAAAAAAAGGGGCGGACTGAAAAAAAAAGAATTGTATTAGGGATATACCGATAGCTGATATATGCATCCGCCAAGAGTGAGTGTGACTCGATTCTCTTTTTGCTTGTTCAAGAGGTACTTTTTGATGTAGAATATCAACCAATCATGCACAAATTTACACCAGTTTCTCTCCTTTATCTTGTCAACATCAACAAGAGCGCCGAGGTACTTGGTGCCTACCTTCGTACTAGAGTTGGGGCACAGGAATGTTCCCAGAATAACAGCCATAAAACACCTGCAGAATTGCTCATGTTCCAGCGTCTCATTCTTGATCTTGTCGCCAAAATATTTTATTTTAGGAACTTCAGTTAGTCCAAACAGTGACAGGAATCTTGTCTTCCCTTCTTCCTCGTCAACATCAACAGATATGTGTCCTTCTGGGAGATCTAGAACATCTCTGATAGATTTTATGGAGATTGGAATTGATTTTCCTTTGATGACGATTTCTTAAGTGTCTGGTGATGCATTGTCAGCTATCCACTGCGCAAGAGGTCTTGGGACATAACAATCGTCAAGTTCTAGGAGTTCCCCAAAACCTATGCCCTTCACCGATTCAATCATGTGTTCACTCTTGCGGACATGCTTGACGATCTCGTGAAAATAGCGTATACTGCACCTACTATATGCTTTTGTTTCAGCTTCTTCGTCACTCGCAGTACAGGTGATATGTTGAAATTTTGACCTCTGATGAACAAAAAGGAATAAAAACACAAAAATTAGGAAAACAAAAACTCGAAAACATGCATACATGCTACTTCTCTGAAAAAAACAGAAAAAAGAGCACACCACCACTATTCCCACCTCAGAAAAATTCTTGTATTCAGAAACAAATCTCGGTAAAAACTAAACTTGCGGATACAGACTGTTACAAAAACGAGAAAACATGAGAATAGCTGATGACAGTCATATACCTTCCTTTTCTTAATCCTTGCAGTTTGGCGTACTGCTTTCCTCTTAACACTTTTCAGCACCTGGGAAAAATAGATATACAGAGTTGTTGAATGATCGGAATCTCAGTTTGCATGGGGGGTATGATAAAAAAAGAACAGACCATATACAAGACAAAAACATATGCTCACACATACAAGTTTTTTTATTCCCTCGTAGAACAAGTCTTGTGATACTTCTGTGTCGGTCATTTCTTCTATCACATTTATCTCATCGCTCCCTGGTTCTTCGACATAATAATCTCTCCCCGGAGACACAACAAGACTGTTTCCCTTGTGTCTGGTGCATCCAACCTTCTCCATAGTCTACAAAAACATTTAGTAATAAACATATTGCGTTTTCAAGTGCAGCTGAAAAAAAGACAATTACAGAGCAGGAACCCCATAACAAGAGCAGTACCAGAATAAGCCGTCAGTGGTTATGTTACTTAAGAGCAGTACCTAATCAGCCGTCAAGTGGTTATATTACTTGCCCCCGGTGAAAAAATAGAGAAGATCGCTGCAGCCTAAAACAAGAAACTACTGCAAAAACTGCATGCCCCACTGTCTCCTACACATTTTAGATGAAACTAGAACATAGATATCGCCGCATCTACTACTAACTACTGAGATACATATCATCCGAAACACACAGCCAAAGCTCAGGAACACCCGCGCACAAATAATCAACAGTTGCCGAACTCGAATGATCAAAAACATATAAAATCACCATCGAAAAGACATCTTGTTAAGAATAGGAGTATAATCTTCCCCGCATCATCAGTTTGGATCAACCCCCCAGCACTGCCTCACTGGAGAGTCCACAACCTGCCACTGCTACAGCCACTGCCACTCCACCTACTGGCATCATTAACGTTTATAAGAAGTAGTCACATGCCTTGACAGCCGCGACTTTCCAGCTAATACCGTCGCCCGAACCAGGCGAGGAGACTAACTAAAAAGTGTGAGCGCACAGATAAAGAAAGAACACCGGGGCCTTTCCGGAAAAAATAACGATGACAGAGACCTCGCACGTTAATTCCAGCGTGCTACTTACGCACTGAACTTGTTTGATTACAACAAGACACGGACAGACAGACAACTAACACTCAGTATATGTACGCTGACTGTCAAACGGGATCCCCCTATACACCGGTTTAAGCGAGTGTGAAGTGGTGTATCACTCGTGCCGGCACACCAAAGTTTGCAATGAACCAAGTTTAGGAAAAGAAAAACTAACAAGTCAGCAACATCCAATAGGATGAGTTGGGATGTGCAGAAAAAGGTGCATGTACACAAATTCAGAAAAAATAGATATGTGAAATAAACAGAAACAAGCATCAGTTCCCCACAACTATTAATGGCACCCTAACTTTTGATGGAACTAGAACATGAATATCCCCGCATTTACTACTAACTACTGAGATACATATCATCCCGAAACACACAGCCAAAGCTCAGGAAGACCCGCGCACAAAAATAATCAACAGTTGCCGAACTCGAATGATCAAACACATGTAAAATCACCATCGAAAAACACATCTGCAACCCACTCCACACTCGCTGCACACTTCGCTGTAATTTTGGGAATGAATCTCGAATCCCCCGCTCCCCCGTGGACACCGGTGGGAGGTCGTCGCACCCCCCTGCTGTCGCCGGCACCGAGCCATCGAATAGGGGAAAAGGGGTCCCCGATTGTGGACAGAAAAAACTGAGTCGCTGACATGGATAAGGTCACCGGAGGGGATGAGGCGCGGGGAGCAAAAACTTTACCTCGAGAGAAATTGACGGGATCGAAAGCTTCCCGGCGAGGCGCAGAACTACTCCACCGCCAAAAACTTCCGTCGCCGACGCCGCTCCGTCCCAGCCGCCTCCGTCTGCCAGATCAGAGGCAGCGGCTCTGACCGCCTCGGCCGCTCCTCCGCTTCTCCCTGGTGAAATGAACAGACGAGAGGGGAAAACAGAGCCGCGGAGAAAAAAAGAAAATAAAATTCAAAACATGAAAAAAGTGGGCCCCGCCGCGCAGACAGATGACCAAAACGGTTCGGTGGCTAGCGTTATTACACATGCGAAAAAAAAACTAAACAAAAAAACATCACCGCGCCCAGTCGACAAAACAAAAGAAGGCCCAAGACAAAAAATCACCCGCGCCGAGCCTTCGCAACGAAAACAAACGGTCAAGCCCTGTGCACGCGCGAATCTTGAAGTCACCCGTATCTAACGGTTGCCCACACGAGTGTGCTCTAAGCTAATTCTCACTTGAGTGAGAAGTAGCGAATCCGATCTAGAAAATCCTCCAAAATCCCTCGATCCTCTTTCCAATTCCGATCGTGGGTGTAACATTGGTATCAGAGCAACCGATTCCTCGGATTGTGGGGGCGAATCGATCCTGAGAGTCTCTCGTAAAATCCCTTCCCACCCTCCCAGTTTCGCGGCGGCGGCGATCTCTTCAGGCGACGAGGAAGGCGCGGACCTGAGGTAGTGAGGGTTGCTGATGCGCTCAGTGTAAAATCCCTAAGCTACTAGTCAGATCCAGCGACTTCGGAGGCGAACGAGCTTGGGAGCGCTGGTTTGGGTTGGCTTACTGTAAAATCCCCAATCCCAGCGACCCTGCTCTTGGCGGCGGAGTGCGACGTGGGTGTACGGGACGGAATCGATTTACCAGTGATCTTCCGCACCAATCCCACCTCGTCCGATGGGGCAGACCAGGACACAAGCGGCGGCGGCAGGCGTATTTGACGCGCAATCAGCAGTGGAACGCCTCGAGGCCGACATGGCGGAGATGCGGACCGACATTGCTGAACTGAAGAACTCGGCTGCAGGCATCAGGGAGATTGAGTCCAAGATGGTGACCATGGAGGCTCTGGATGCACTCGTGAAGAAATATTTACCAACTCCGGTGACATCAGGTGCGCAGAAAAATCCCAGGCAGGTATACCACAGCCGCATCGTGGGTGTAACACAACTCCAAAATCCCTCGATCCTCTTTCCAATTCCGATCGTGGGTGTAACACAACTCCCGTCCATAGAGATTACCTTCCATTCCTCACTATCTAAGCCTGTTCGCCACCTGACCAGGAGCGGCGTTCGGTGGCGTGAACCCGAAGCAGAAGCCAAACCCTAGAGCCAGTGGCACCGGCTTCCGGTCGCCGGGGAAGCCCGTCGCGCTGGCGGACATCACCAACACCGGGAGGCCCAACCCTCCCAGATCCATCGCCATCGCCGATGTCCTCAAGGTAATCTCGGCTCTCACCCAGACAAACAAACCGCACGACCACAGTGACTAGCTTAGCCTTCCGATTGCTGGTCCCGGTTTCCGCGCTGACGCCTGTGGATTCCTCGCTTGCTTGCAGGAGAACGCCAAGCTGCGCCAGGAGCTTGCCCAGCTACGCTTTGCGCTGCACGCCACACATCAACGGAATGTGAGCCTTGCGCAGGCGAATTCTCAGATGACAGCGGTTCGTCTATTTCTCCATCTCCATTCATGCATAGATGGTTCTAGTTGTTACTGTGACAAAGTTGAGTGGAACTAGCTGAGTTGCCAACCCAACTAGTGGCTATGCGTAGTGTGAATTACACCTGTGAACAAGAATAAAAGAGAAATGATGTTGGTTGGTTGTTCTATATGCATTGAATTGAGCTAAGTTTGAAGACAGAACATCGAGAAAATAATGGACATTTTTATTTTGTATTTATGAAAGGAAGCATCGCATGTACTCGTCGCTTTGTTTTGTGGTGTTTGTGTAGCCACTGTCTGATTTATCTATGGTTTTTTTGCTTCTCTGCAGGAACTAAATCAGGGGAAAGAGCGAGTAAGATGTCACTGTTTCTTTTCCTCATCCCGTTTTCAGCTGTATACACTCAGTATGTAGGTTTCTGATTTGGGGAATTTTATGTGGATGCAAATTGCAGCTACAGTTATTGCGGCATGAGCTTGGATGTGCAACAGCAGTGATTAAACTAAAGGGTTCAGGACTTGAGGTAAAGTAAGACCATGGCTTAACCGTGTTTCATCTTGTTACAGGCAACTTGTTTATTTTTCTTTCCATTGTGCACTAATGGCAGCCAAAGAGTACCACTGCTGACAACCAACTGCAGAAAGAAGTAGCTTCACAGGTTGCTGGCACAATTCTCAAACTAAAGGGTTCACCATTTTCATCCATAGTTCTAAGATTGTTTAACCCTTTATTGAATTTAGGAGCTAAACGCTGCACCTTCCAAACTTGCTCCAGTTGAGGCTCATCAAGCTGTTGGTAAGGCCACCTGTGCTAATGTGCACTATTCATTTGAGACACAACGTCTCCTTTCTTATATTTTGATACTACACGTGGCAATCATTTCACCAATTGCATTTTGTGTCTCTGAATTGTCCTAGTTAACATAAAACACTATTCACTTCTAATTTACCTCAAGTTGTCTACTTTTGTAATATCTAGTCTCATTTTCGCAGCCTCTGTACCATGTAATACAGTCCTTGAAGAAGGACTAACAGCTAAAACAAATAAAAGGTATTGCTGTCTTTTTACTAATCCTTACAAGCAATGTCAACTGATGGCCTTAGTTACTCAAACAAATTTCTATTTATTCAGGACATCAGTGAGTAGGCGCACAAGTAAACGAAAGTCTGAATCATGCGAAGGGACAAAAGACACCACTGCAGGCCAACCAAGCTACAAACCTGCTATGCAGCCCCCTGGATCATCGCGTCATGAGGATCTGAGGTAGTATTTTCTTACAAAATGTGCTCATGCTGCAACACTATCTAATTGATTGATTGAATGTTGATAACTGTTTGTCATGTGTGGTCAGAAACACGCTACGCAGAAGGTTACGTGAGGCCTTGCATATGGACACTGATCCTTCATCTTCTAGTTTTAGTGTTCCAGAACTCTCTTCTAGTTTTAGTGTTCCAGAACTTCATGAAACAAATAGTGGAAAAGATATGGTAAGATATTGCCTTTTTCATTTCTGTTTTGTGTTCCAACAGTTAAGATTCAACAGGGTGGTTCTCATATATATATATATATATATATGTGTGTGTGTGTGTGTGGATACGATGTGCAGCAGAAGGCAAGACAAGGCAACACACCTGGGCATAAAGTAGAGACTTCAGTGCTCAATGTAAATTGCTTCCATTGTTAGACTCAGCTTATAGCTAATGATGTTGTAGGTTCAGTTTTAACGTCTGACATTCTGATTGTATGATTGTGTCAGGAAAAGGAGATGAATAAATCAACCAGAACAAGAAGTGAATGTCGAGGTAGGCAGCCCAATTTTTCAGTATATTTGGTCAACGTGTCTACCCATGTATGGGTCTTAATCCTTATTACAAGGCTACTTGTTTCCTACATTGTAACTAGGAGGAGATCCCGCCCTCGACGACGTCGCCGCCCTGGAGCCGGCCCTGGCCTCCGCCGACCCCGCCGCCAACGAGCTCCATGAAGCCTGCAAGGATCAAGAACAGAGCAGTGGTTCAGTGGATGGGATTGCAAAGGCACAGGTGAGACACGAGAGATTTGTGCTGCGCTCTAACAATCTCCCCCTAAGAGATGCAGCTTACTTGATCTCGACGACCCTGATCTTCTCACGAATCTTCTGAAGCCTGACTCGACCAAGAGCCTTGGTGAAGACATCAGCAAGTTGATCTTCAGTGCCGACGAACTCGACAGTCACAGTTTCATCTTCGACGCAGCCCCTGATGAAGTGGTACCGCACCTCAATGTGCTTGCTCCTATCGTGAAAGACTGGGTTCTTGCAGAGCTGGATTGCAGACATGTTGTCTACCAGCAGATTTGCGACGAGAGGAGGTGTTCCAAGCAAGTCACCGAGTAATCTCCCAAGCCATACTCCTTGGCATGCTGCAGTAGCTGCTGCCATGTACTCAGATTGGCACGAGGACAAAGACACCACCCTCTGCTTCTGACTCTGCCAAGACACAGGGCACTCTCCAAAGAAGAACAAAGTTCCGGAGGTGCTCTTCCTGTCGTCAGGATCTCCAGCCATGTCAGCATCACTGTAACCCACTAGCTGAGCACCGCCAGGGCTGGAAACATAGCGGCAGCCCACGTCTAGTGTGCCTGCGACATAGCGCAGTAGATGCTTTATTGCGCTCATGTGCTCTGTGGTGGGCGCTTCCATGAACCGGCTCACCATGCCCACGGCGAAACTGATGTCAGGCCTGGTGTGTACCAGATAGCGGAGGCTGCCGACGATGCTGCGATAGAGCGTGATGTCGACAGCAGGAGTTGGGCTCGTCTTTGACAGTTTGAGCCGCGGCTCCATCGGAACGTGAACCCTGTTGCACCGAGCCATCCCAGCCTTCTCCAGCAGCTTGGCAGCGAACGCTGTCTGCTTCAGCGTGATGTAGCCTGGCGCTTGGCTCACCTCGATGCCGAGGTAGCGGGTGAGCAAGCCCAGGTCACTCATCTTGAACCGATTGCACATCTGCTGCTTGAACTCCGTGATTGCTGTGGCACGAGCTCCAGTGACGATGAGATCGTCCACATAGACCCCAAGGAGCAGCCGTGAATCGCCGTTTCCACGGGTGTACACGGCGTACTCTGATGCGCTCCGGGTGAAGCCAAGTGACACCAGAACTGCATCGAGCTTGATGTTCCACGCCCGTGGAGCCTGACGGAGGCCGTACAACGCCTTGTGTAGGCGCATGACCTTGCTGGAGTTGCTGCCGTCGATGAAGCCTGGTGGCTGGGAGACGTATACCTCCTCCCCAGCTCGCCATTGAGGAACGCCGTCTTCACGTCCATGTGATGGACTTGCCACTTGAACTGAGCGGCGACGGCGAGCAGAAGACGGACGGAGTCTAGCCGCGCGACAGGGGCAAAAACCTCATCGAAATCAATCCCTGGCCGCTGCACATACCCCTTCGCGACGAGCCTGGCCTTGTACTTGAGGATGTTGCCGTCGGCATCGTGCTTGAGCTTGTACACCCACTTGAGGCCGATGGGCTTGTGGCCAGGTGGGAGCTCCGCCATCGACCAGGTCTTGTTCTCCTCGATGGAGGCCAGCTCGTCGAGCATAGCCTTCCGCCATGCCTCATCTCCTTCTGCTTCAGCGAGCGTTGAGGGCTGTGGGTGTGAGGAGGAGGCGCTCAGCTCTACCAGGATTCTCCGCTTCGGGATCGATTAGATCCAGTACTGGGCGGTAGCGGAGGAGAGGATCGAGTGGGTCAACACCCGCGTCGAGCTTATCTTCCTCGCCTTCTGGGGAGGCGAAACAAAGCGGACGGGCTGATCTGGAGACGGGGTCATGGGTCGGCCCACTGATGACGGCCCACTTGGTGCAGAATCGGCCCGATCTGGAGGAGACGGGGCCCGGTCCGGAGAGCCCGTCTCAGGCGGGGACTCCTTCTTTTCCGCAGCTGCTGGTGGAGGCTGCGACATGGTCCAGCTCTCGACAGTGAGAGTGGCGCCGCCGTCGAGCTTCCCCAGTCGTTGACAGACGCAGGGCGAAATCCTCCACTTGCTCGCCGATGTTCTCCCAGTCGTGGCGTAGGCGTTGCAGCGTTGCTCGACGGACCCGGTCCACGCCGATGCGAGTCGCATCGATGGCGTCCCACGCCTCCTTCGCCGTAGCCTTGTCGAGGAGTGGGATGCCCATCTCCTTGGGCACGGCCCCGACAATCACCTCCAGTGCGCTCCTGTCATCGCGAAACTGGACAGGGCCGCCCTCGATGGCGTCCCAGAGATCGCGCGCATGCATCCTCAGCTTCATGGTCTGACTCCACTCGTAGTAGTTCGACTTGTCCAGCATCGGCCACGGCGTGCTGCTACCGGAGTCGCGGTACACCACTCTGCTGTGTGGTGATTCGTAGCGACCGCCGCCGCGGCCGCGCCTCTGGTCCCGCAGTGGTGACTGCGAGCGCCTCGTCTCGCGACGGAGTCCGTAGCCCCGGATTCCTGCTCTCCGCCTCCTCTGCATCCTCTTCTTCTCCCTTCTCAGCAGCAATTTCGGCCCGCAGCTCCTGCGCCGTCCTTGCTGCCGCCTCTGCAGCAGCCGCCAGCGCTGCTGCTTCCTCTGCAGCCTTCAAGCGCGCGGCCCGGCCGGAGGAGTCGCCCAGCTCTCCATCGTCGGTTCCCTTGGCCTTGAGCCTGGCAGCGCGCTCAACAAAGGTTGACATGGGGTGGAGAAGGTGAGGAGTTGGCCTCATGGCTCTCTGGTGACCAATTCAACGACCGCGGGCGTGGCCGTGGACGCGGTGACGGTGGACGTGGCCAACACTACTATCAGCAGTACCACCAGCCCTACGGTGCTCCATACGGCGCTGCGCCGCCCGGCTATAGCCTCACTACTACCCCAACCACTCCAGCATCCTCGGCCACCCTGGGCAGCACTCTCTATCTTGCCTAGCGAGCATTTTACCTTCATGTAATAACAATGCACCTCTCTCGTCTGTTTGCGAGATGTATCAGTTAGAAAAGCACACTAGATTGCCTTTTACTTCATCAGATTCATGTACCACATCTCCATTTCAGATTATCCATTGCGATTTGTGGACGTCGCCCGTTACATGTATTATCTCGCCGTTCTTGACGACTACTCTCACTACTCATGGACGTTTCCTCTCAAAAATAAATCGGACACAACACACTCTCCATCGCTTCCTCTCTTTCGTCAAAACCCAATTCCACACAACCGTACAATGCATACAATGTGACAACGGCGGCGAGTTCATCAACAGCCATCTTCGCACTCTCTTCTCCTCGAATGGCATGTCCCTATGAATCTCTTGCCCACACATGTCACCTCAAAACGGCAAGGCCGAATGTCTCATCCGCACAACCAACGACATACTACGCACACTTCTTATACAAGGCAACCTCCCGGAATCCTTTTGGATCGAATCACTCCACACTGCCACCACACTCCTCAACATATGACCCTCTCGTCCCATCCATTTCCACACACCTCACTTCCTCCTCTTTGGACAACACCCAACATATGATCACCTCCGTGCCTTCTGATGTTTACGCTTTCCCAATGCCCTTGCCACCTCACCACACAAGCTCGCGCCCCATTCCTCCCGCTGCGTTTTCATCGGCTATCCTCGCGAGCATAAGGGCTACAGTGCTTAGATTTATCTACCCGAAAAGTCATTGTATCCTGACACTAACCTTTGACGGAAATATTTTTCCATACTCCATTGCCACACCAAATTGTGCATCCAGCCCTGCCACAAACAATCCCCTAATGCCCTTGCCACCTCACCACACAAGCTCGCGCCCTGTTCTTCCCGCTGCGTTTTCATCGGCTATCCCTTCGAGCATAAGGGCTACAGGTGCTTAAATTTATCTACCCGAAAAGTCATTGTATCCTGACACGTAACCTTTGACGAAAATATTTTTCCATACTCCATTGCCACACCAAATCCCGCATCCAGCCCAGCTACAAACAATCCCCCACCGGGCCAGGAGATTTGCATGGAATTCTGTGTCATTTTGTTTGTCCCCGGATCCACCTCGGGATCCCCCTGCAACCACCCTGACCGGATCCCCGCCTGTCCCCTCCAACAAGCCGACCCCTGCAACCACCCGACCGGATCCTCTTGACTGGCGCATCCACCCCCACCACCCACCTATCCAGCCAATCCACGTGCGCCGCCAGTCCCACTCCCACGCCAACCGCTGCGGACCCATCTCCTCCCAATACTACTCCTGCGCCACGTCAACCTCCCCTGCCCCCGCCTGCCAAACCGGTAAAGCCACCCCAAAACCCACACCAGATGGTCACCCGAGTCAAAAACGGGCTCTTGATGCCCTGCCGCCTATTCTCGCTACACACCAGCACTGCTACCATCTCACCCATTCCATCTAATTACCGAACAGCCCTCAAAGATCCCAACTGGCATGACGCAATGCACGACGAATTTAATGCTTTGATTAAGAATGATCCTCTGAGGCTGAGATAGATAATCTCCACACCCAAGTAGTACGAATTCTTAACTTATAACTTTTTTATAATTAAAAGTCATTTATTGATGACTTTGTTTCTAATTGGACAGATTGAGAAAGATAACCCTCAATGCAAACGCCCACGAAAACTTCGACGCCCACCAATTCTTTGGTCACCGGAGGAAATAAAAGCTCTGAAGGACTGTGTCCATAATTGTACCGAGGAAAATGGGAGAATTTCGTGGGTGAAGACCTTAAAAGAGGGCGGGAATAATTTCAATGAAGGAAGGGTTGCGGATGACTTAAAGAGAAAGTACATACAAATGCAGAAAGGAAGTTGGTAGCTATGTTGCAAGACAACAGCTCCAACAACCAACTAAGGCAAGCCACTTTATCTCGTAAATTTGCATCTTCTTCTGTTGTGCACTATATAAAATTTCTCCTAATACTGTTTTTCCATAAATTTGAATAGGCCCTACTGGGAGCCGGTGCTAAGATGGCTATAATTTCTGACAAAGGTGCTGGGAGACGGCTGGATGTTCTTAACTCTAGAACTGTAAGTTATTTCTTGCTCTTTGATATTCTACATGTAAATTTCTAGAAAAGTGCTTAAACTCCTTGTTTATGTTTCCGTTCTTTGCCTGATATAGCACCGGCTGCAGGCGGAGGAGACCTACCAGCTGCAGCTCGCCCTCGCGCTCCGCCTCTGCGCCTGCGCCGCCGACCCCGGCTTCCTCGACCCTGGCGACGGCAAGGCGATGATGGGCGGGGGCGGCGGCGGGGGCAGCGGGAGCGGCAGGGCCTTTCCGCTTGTGCCCCCCTCGCCCACCGCCGAGGCCCTCTCGCACCGCTTCTGGGTAACTCACTTCCTGCCTTCTCTCGCCTAGTAGTAGCTACCTGATTTACGCTGCCGCTGACGCTTCCTGCTAAGCATGATAAGAATAATTCTGTCCGAGTCTCACTGCCCAAGGCGTGCTAGTGTATGTGAACATCGTCAAAGTAGTTCTAGAATCAATTCTGCTTACGCCGTGCATGCTTCATGCTTCATCGGGAGGTACTGTGAGCGAGCGGGCGAGCGATTGATGCAAGGAGGTAGTGCTTAGGACGCTACAGATAATTCCGTTACCTTCTCATGTTAACGAACATCCGCTAGTAAGTGCTGGATCACATCGCTACACAGTGCTGCAGGCTCTAAGGATACATTTGATCATTGACCCACCATAATTAGAACATTGTGTGCTCCGTCGTCCGCCTAACGTCCCCATTTTAGCATTTCTGCATCGGAGTAACCCTTTGCGATCCTGTCCTCTGGAATTGTTGAAAAAATGGGGGCTATTGCATAGCAGTAGCTGATGGTTTGTAAGGAAACATGGTTTTGACAGTAGAATCGGATAGAATTTGCAGCCTGCATGTTCCAGTAAAATCGCCTCTTTTTTTTTGTTCATGTAAGCTTTTAGAGTTGTTCCTAATGGGTGCATCCTAGGGCTGGTATGAATAATACTCCTGGAGTAATTATATTTCATGTAACTTGGAGTAATTATTTTCCATTTTAGAGCTGAATATCAGGAATGATCTCATGGAGTGCAGAAATTACTTGGAGCATTTGGAATAAAAACAAATGCTTACTCCAGCAATTGATAAATTACTTCGAGCATTGGGAATAAAACAATTGTACTCCACTGCCTTGTGCTCCCTGTAAATCTTGTAGTACTGTTAAAGGAGTACTCCAAGCAAGTGTTTAGCAACATGACCTTCTTGTGCTAACGCCATGTAAATTTTGTAAACTAGTTTAGGTAAAATGATTAATTTACTGCCTTGTACTGCCACTTCTAGATTAATTTAGGTAAAGACCTTGTGGTGTTAATTTTAAGTTAATTGTGGAGTAGATATTTCTATTTCCTGTTGTCCATTATGTACGCTTGCTCTCATGTTCTTGAGGAAGTTCTGTTAGTGTTGTATAACATGAGTAGTTTTACATGGGGAATTCTTTGTCAGCTAAGCATATGATGTTACAAGGAGATGCTACTAAGCTTTTTTAAAACTGATGGTAGGAGCTTTTTACATGGGGAATGTTTCTTTTCATGAAGTCGTTGTTTATGTCAATATATATGTGCATTAGTGCACTGCCTTTATGGAATAGAAAATTTGATTATGTTCTTTGTTTATATCAATATATATATGTGCAGTAGTGCACTGCCTTTATGGACTAGAAAATTTGATTCTGTCCTTTGTTGCTGCCAATTTTATTCTGTCATTTGTACTCCTTCATCAAATTTCTGTAACTACTAGTGTACTGTACTTGAATATTTCAGTGCTACTAGTTCAAATAGACATAAAATATTCAAAAAGTCTCTGTGATTTACTGCTAATAATCTGATATTTTTCTTTCCCATTGTTTGGCAGTAGTTCAAATACTCTATTGCTGTGAGTAGGATTAGTTGGGCAAAATCCTTTGAGAATGCAGTTACGTAACAGTTCGAGTACTTTTTAAGCCTTTATTCTTGAATTGGTGAAGACATTAAAATTAGATGATACAGTGCTAGTTTGACACAGAGGTTGTGATTTGCAGCAGTTCAAATTTCCATGTGCTTGTTATGTTTTTGTTTTTCCGCCTCTTTGTACACAAACATTCTCTCTAATCTGCCCCATAATTATTGGTTTGGTACAGGTTGTTGAACGATGCGTAGTCTGCCTAGAAGCTAAACATCCTGCGAAACCATTCTTGTGTTTGACCCAGAGAAAATCCAGGCTATGACACTCTGGCATAATTCCTTGGCCAAGGCAGCAATGATGAGATTCAAGAGCCATGAGGGACTTGGGCAGGTTGCTTCCGGTGGAGGAGGAGCCCCGGTACTCTCGTGGGTGGTGTCCCAGCTGTTGTACGGGGAGCCGACGGCCGCTTGTCATCGTCGCCGGACATGGAAGCTCACCGGGGCGGCCAGTTCCACGATCAAGGTGCTGGAGGCAACGAGTTCGGGCAGGGATCTGATGGGGAAGCAACGAGCTCGGGCAGCTCAGGCCTGGTGATGCTGCACGCTGGAGAGGCCACCCCGAGGCGAGCCACGGCCGACCACGAGACAAGCTTGGACCTTGCTGATCTTGCGAGGACTTGCGATCTAGACGAGCCGGCGTACTAGCGATTTGGAGGCGTGGCTTGGAGCTTGCTTTGGAGAAGCAGCGACTGGCAATCGGCGGCGCAGGGATCTGGAGCAGGACATATAGCAGGGTGGCGGCCTGGAGCACGGCGAGCTGGAGCTCCGGCGTCCGGCTGCCAGCAGGGAGGGGCTCTGGCAGCTCTGGCGTCCGGTTGCCAGCAGGGAGGGGCTTTGGCGAGCAGGAGCAGAGTGCAAGGGAGGAGCTCTGGCGAGCAGGAGCAGAGTGCAAGGGAGGAGCTCCGGCCGCCGGCGACCAGAAGATACAGGGGCTCCGGCGAGCAGGAAGTGAGGATCGCGAGAAGATCACCTGGAGGCGCGGGTAGATTGCTGAAGGATCGCGAGATTGTGGCCTCCAGGATTGCTAGAGGGCGAGATCTGGGGGACGATTTTTGGGATCGCCAGATCTTGAGGACCGGAGTTGTAGCTTCAAAAGTTAGAGGCCGTAATTGTAAATTTCACGTTAGTACAAACTTTTGCTTCCTCGCGACACTTATTTCCGGATGGAGGGAGTATTAATTCGCTATGTTCACACTGCACAGTTTGGTGGTTGCACCAGCCAGCCAAACATGACAGCAATGCCAGAACTAAACGCCTCCTGCAGCTCCCATCGGACAGGCAACCCATCACACACGATCGGTTTCGAGACGAACTGGAATGTAATGTGGCGATTTTTTTTTGAATAAAAGGAAGAGTCCGGAAGGATCCGGATTCTGCATTAACTTGATGGGATTACAATCAGGACCCCCAGTAAATGAAAAAAATTACAACAAGGCCCTGTAAACTTGCTGAACAACCCCTGACGACAGGCACAGAAAAGCCATCGCACCCAGGGACTCCACCGCGATGAGATGCCTCCGGGCTCAGCCGTCGTCGTCGATGTCGGAGACGAAACAACTTGGATCAACCACAACACTTGATGCCACACCGATGCATGAAGAGATCCTCTAGTAAAGGAGGAAGAACATGCTTGAGCTGAAGCCACACTCAAGCTCGGCGAGGCCACTCCTCCGGTGACCGAAGATAGCCGCAACGATAGTTCGCCACGGCTTGGAAATCGCCGATTCCGAAGCAGAATCACCATTCCAACACTCCCTCTCTGTAGCTAGTACCCACCTCCACTTCTCCTCTCCCTCGCCTCCATGGGCGGCCAAGCCAAGAAGGAAAACATGGGCGTTGACAGATCGAAGATGCAAAAACGAACCCACACTTATTTGAAGAGCCTTCAACAGGATGAGCCTCGCCCGTCTTCCTCCTTGGAAGCCTGCAAGAACCACCTCGTCGCCATCTCAAAGCATCGCGCCATGAGCTCGAAGATGAAAGCTCGAAGGGAGAGAAAGGACGGCCTTATTAGCCGAGATGCCACACCCCAACTCCGCTGCATGAAGCAACCCTTGCCACCAGGGCTGCGCAACCACAAAGATCAGAGCGAGGGAGTGTCGAATCCGGCCGATGGAATCCGACGACCTACTCCAAGACATCACATCTGGGTAAACACTAAAGCTATATGAACTCCGACGGAGAAAGCAAAGGAGAGGGGCGGTAGCAAGAACGGATGGTTGACTCTCAAAGTCCTATCGGTGGGCGAGGAAGGGAAAGTGAACTATTGTAATGTGGCGATTATATTCTGCTAGAACGGGTTGGTTCTCGTCCTGTGTTTGGTTGGGATTGAAATGGTGAAATAGAATGGTTCCATTTTGTGTTTGATTGGGACAAGAAACTGGAATGAAATGGCTAGAAATTGTTTCAACTCACCTCTTTCTTGTGAATGGAGTAGTAGAATACAAATATGAACAAAAACAATTGTGGCTAATCGAACAGACAACAATATTGTCGTGGATCATATAAATAAAATTTATGGCTAACCAAACAGACTTGACAAAACGATAATCCATGTATTAGGCCCATAGTCCACTACTCATTTAGTCCACGTTGGCCTCCACGAAGGTGGAATCTATATATTGTTTTCTCTAAACACAATTCTTAAAATGTGACTCAAATCAATGCAACTTCACGGAGATCGGTTGTTTTGCATTATGCATAAAAGTCAACCTAGAGCATAAAGATAAACCATACATAGCAATTGTAATTATTATATCTAAAATAACTATAACTCTCAATGCATAGTGGAGATGCATCTCCTTTTGATGACATTTTTTTTTGAGTTTCTTCGTCTCCGTCCGAGTTGTATCCTTCTTGATTTTTTAATCATCTGCAATGTCGGTAGGATGCGACTCCATTTCCATCTTCTCTTCTTACAACGTCATCTTCTCATCATCGATTTCCTTCTTATCTTCTTAAAACTTCTTTAAAATATTGTATCCCCTAACTTCCTTCTTGTGTTTGGTTGGGGATTGAAATAGTGAAATAGAATGGTTCTATTTTGTGTTTAATTGGGACAAGAAACCGGAATGAAATGGCTAGAAATTGTTTGAACTCACCTCTTTCTTGTGAATGGAGAGTAGTACAATACAAATATGAACAAAAACAATTGTGACTAATCGAACAACCAACAATATTGTTGTGGATCATATAAATAAAATTTATGGCTAACCAAACAGACTTGACAAAACGATAATCCATGTATTAGGCCCACAGTCCACTACTCATTTAGTCCACGTTGGCCTTCACGAAGGTGGAATCTATATATTGTTTTTTGTAAACACGATTCTTAAAATGTCCGACTCAAATCAGTGCAACTTCACGGAGATCAGTTGTTTTGCATTATGCATAAAAGTCTACCAAGAGCATAAAGATAAACCATACATAGAATTTATAATTATTATAACTAAAATAACTATAACTCTCAATGCATAGTGGAGATGCATCTCCTTTTGATGACATTTTTTTTGAGTTTCTTCGTCTCCGTCCGATTTGTATCCTTCTTGTTTTTTTAATCATCCGCAATGTCGGCAGGATGCGACTCCATTTCCATCTTCTCTTCTTACAACGTCATCTTCTCGTCATCGATTTCCTTCTTATCTTCTTAAAACTTCTTTAAAATATTGTATCCCCTAACTTCCTTCTTGTGTTTGGTTGGGATTGAAATGGTGAAATAGAATGGTTCCGTTTTGTGTTTGATTGGGACAAGAAACCGGAATGAAATGGCTAGAAATTGTTTCAACTCACCTCTTTATTGTGAATGGAGTAGTACAATACAAATATGAACAAAAACAATTGTGGCTAATCGAACATACAACAATTTTATCGTGGATCATATAAATAAAATTTATGCCTAACCAAACAGACTTGACAAAACGAGAATCCATGTATTTGGCCCATACTCCACTACTAATTTAGTCCACGTTGGCCTTCACGAAGGTGGAATCTATATATTGTTTTCTCTAAACACAATTCTTAATATGCCCGACTCAAATCAATTCAACTTCACGGAGATAGGTTGTTTTGCATTATGCATAAAAGTCTACCTAGAGCATAAAGATAAACCATACATAGCAATTATAATTATTATAACTAAAATAACTATAACTCTCAATGCATAGCGGAGATGCATCTCCTTTTGATGACATTTTTTTGAGTTTCTTCGTCTCCATCCGATTTGTACCCTTCTTGTTTTTCTAATCATCCGCAATGTCGGCAGGATGCGACTCCATTTCCATCTTCTCTTCATACAACGTCATCTTCTCGTCATCGATTTTCTTCTTATCTTCTTAAAACTTTTTTAAAATATTGTATCCCCTAACTTCCGGTATGTATCATAAAATTAGCTTGGACTTTTCTTACATCTACGTTTTCCATCGATTCTGAAGATCGAATCCTCCAATATGAGAATCTTGGCTCAGCTGGAAATGTCCCAATATGACATCACATCCCGGACATAGCAACTACATGTTTTTAATCCTAAAATACATCAAAATGCAAACTCAAATTCAATCCTAAAATACATCATCCAACTTCCGGTTTGTATTTTGAACTAGCTCAAACTTTTCTTTGATCTACTCTTTTCATCGATTGTGAAGCTGAACTCCTGTTCCAATCAGATATCACACCCGGACATTACAACGACATGTTTATGAATCCTGAAATACAAAAAAAATACAACTCAAAAGCAATCTAATTACACAATTTTGGGATAAAATCAAAATGTGAGCAAACCCTATAACATACTATGATGGATTTGGAGGAGGTGATGTACCGTGTTGAAGGAATGAGGTTGTCGAGTCCTCGTTGGTGTTCCGGGAAACCATGGCGGAGACGGGCGGAGACACGCGGAATCGGCCAGCGAGGGAGAAGCCCTTTAAGTGCTTGGTGTTGGAGGAACTTACAAATCGGGAAGCCCGACGTTCGGAGAAGCCTTGGGATAGGGATGGCGGATGGCAGAAGAAGCGGATGCGGCAAAAATACTCCACGAAAATACGACGAAATACTAAAAAATGTGGTTGCCATGGAGCTCTTTAGCAGCCAAAATCAGGCCGAGGAAGGTTGTCGGGAGTGTGGACTACGACGAGGGTGCAAGCGACTGGCATAGAGGAGAAACGACGACGGCACTAGGAGAAGAAGAAGGTGAAGTTTCAAAAATAACTAACTTTAGATGAGGGTTCAGTCCGTTTTGGGTGAAGTTCGATGGGTCTAGGTTGTTGTATCTGATGTGGCAGACCCGTATGGGCGGCCCAAACCCACCCCACATATGGGCTGAGTTTGAGGGTTGTTGGACAGAACAAACATTTGGGCTAGATTTATGGTGGCTGGTTGGGTGGGTGTTTTCTAGATTTGGGCGGGTCTGGGATGGCCGTTTGGAGATGCTCTCGTGTCAGGTAATATAGCGCGCGCGTCCCGTGCATTCACTCTTGGATGTATTCCCAATAGACAATAAAATACATCAGTTTCATGATTAATGTATTAAGTTTTTATGCTATAATAGCTCTGGTCACCGAACGTGAGATTTAGAAGAAAAAACCATACACATATGTAGAAACATAAACACACCATTATAACTCTTTGTCATGTCTCATAAGCAAACTAGTTAATATTGGATTACCATGTTTTCTTGGTCATGGACATGTGTTATGTCAACATTAATGGGAGTACATTGTTGTTTCAACATTGTGACTAGGTAGACCCATGTAGTTGAGATACTACGAGATATGATTCTAGCATTGCTATAAATAGTATAGTCACAAGATGGTTATTTCGTTTGCTTCCTTTGACCATGAATATATACGGTGATAATCACTGGAAAGTCTACTTTAGTGTAGTCAAGTATCACACCGTAAACTATGTGATCAAAAAAGGCTATTATTGGGTACTATCGAAGTTATTCATTTCATCGTGATAGTTCAAGACTGGTAATTACTAGTTTATACAATACATAGATACATCTAGGATCCACTCGGTGTAATGGTATCCGTTAATAAGTTTGCATAGACAAAGGCATAACATTAGTCATGGTGATACCATAAAACGGTAACGAGTAAAAGGAATCATACCATACATCGAGACTAATGTGATTAAATAGTTTAATCATGGACTTATCAGTCATCTCATTTTGAGTTATTGATTGGTATCGTGAAGTAATATGAACTTACTTAATAGCCAACAGGTTCAGTAAAGTTTCTTCGTATAACTTGTAGGAATCAATATGGACGTCCAGTTAATTACCTTTTGTTAATTACCTTTTATATCTGCTAATGCATGGAAAAAACGCTAATGCCATGCGTGATGAGTATCTTGAGTATTTGATCGGAGGAAGAATCAATTATTGGTATAACCACTTCGAGTTGCTTTTTGCATGATTTACAAACCCATTTAGGTTAAAATAACTTTATTTTTTATATCATGCATCTTAGGTAAGTAGATGAATATACACATGAAATGCAGGTCACTTATTTCCAATAATTTTATTTGAATGATCAAAAAGGGGAACATATGGTTTGCATAGACGTTGCAGTTTATTTTTAACCTAGGACAATTACGTCTTCATGTAGTATGATGATCCTGGAGTTTATTTTAATTTGTGAGGATGCTTTACTATATCCCTTTGGCAACGTACACTGAAGTATCATCTATATATATACGCAGGTATGCAAAAATTAGATGGGACAAATATTTAACTGAAGTGAGTCTCACATAATCAGATCCCTGGATTTAGAGTTATACATCTTCCCATGCATATTACCTATTATAGTTTAGAACTTAGAAGACAGTGTAGTTAAAATTGCACGGTTTTGCCTTAAATTGCAAGATCAAATATATAGTAAGTTTATATTATAATAAATTAACTATTCTTAGTGTTTGTTATTCTTTTTAAACCATGTTTGAGAAAAGGACATCATATACACGCTAGGAGAAGGGGCTGAAATGGGGGAACAAAAATCAATCGATCCCGTGAGGGGCCATATATACTTCATCGGCAGTTGTAACATCGCATACTCCCTTTATCCATGTGGTCGCGTGTATATGCATAGTAAACATCATACATCGAGTAATGGTGTTCCGCGCAACGAAAAGAAAACATTTTCTTTCAATGTTCGAAGTACTATGCGTATACGGTTCTATATTATTTCTGACGACATAGTTGGTATTTTGGTAATTCCGTTGAGAGTAGACTTTTCTTTGAAAAGCGAGTAATAACATAATCTCCCGTAGCAACGCGCGGGATACCATCAAGTACTAAAATAGTGCATATGACACTAGTCTATGTTACTAGTTTATAGTGGGTAGTAATATGTGTGTGGTATCATGTAATACTGATTTATTAGGTTCTAGACTTATGTTCTCTTAAAAAACGTTATGTTACAATATCTATGTATGGTTCCACTGTCATATCTATCATCAGTAGATGCAGGGCCACATCAGATTTTTTGCAACATGGCATGCATGATACTATTTATGATATCCTAACTATGGCTAGTCTTAACAATGTTGCTCCTCGGATTTTCGTAGAAGCATAGACAATAGTCCCACAAATATATCCTCGGTTTGCAAATATGTACCTAAGCAAGTCACTTAGCTACTAGAAGGATCTCAAAACTCAGACTAATTAAGTTTATAACAAATAGCCTCCATCATTCCGGTTATTAGTACGTCAAACAAATATACCAATAGCCAGACAAGTTACTGCATGGTTGTTCTATGATTAAGAAAGATACAAGAAGCTTGTATAGAATATGAAAATATTATCCCATAGTTTTTTTTAACCGAAGGAAAAAAAGTTGTGCCTCAATCATTTATTAAGGATTTCTATAGAAAGTGAACAAAGCACAAAGTAATAACCAACTACTCTCCCCGAAAAAATCCTCCTAATCGGTTGGCACCAGCGATGACCCAAAGTCTAGCCTCTTTCTTAATCTTGTCAAGAAGCACAAAATGCACTGAATACTTGTTGAAAACCCTACAATTCCTTTCATTCCAAATACCCCATGAGATGTGAAGGGTAAGAGAAGAGACGGCTTTCCGGTTTGGGGCCGAAGGGGCAGTCATAAGAAGCCACCAATTCTTGAAAGAGAGGGGTTGCCAAAGGTGCGGATCCATGTTGTATAACCCAATCCACTCTTCGACGAGGTTACAAATTCTCACGGTTCAGCGACAATGGAAAAATAGATGATCTGTTGTTTCCAAGCATCTCTTGCAAAGAAGGCAAGGGACGATAAATTTTCCACCCTCCTTTCTCAATCCTTGCCTCCACCCAAGTCCTATTTTTAATTGCTAGCCATGTAAAGAACTTTACTTTGGGTGGAGCCCAACTTTTCCTCATCATTAATTATCTTCATGTTGTTGGAGATGGCTCCCAAGAATTGCGCCTTTGGTCGAGTACTCTCCATTAGTCGATAGCTTCCACAAGATGGCATCATCAACCTCCACATTAAGAACCACACTTCAAAGTCTCGTCCAAATATCAACGAATTGCTCCCCATGTGCAAAGGAGGAATGGGCGTCAATTTTGATCATAGCAATCCAACAATCGTTATGCAAGGCATTAGCCAAATTCCACTTTTCTTAGATGCAACATAAATGAGGGGTACAATATCCTCCGGCTTAGTATCATCAATCCAAGGAGCATCCCAAAATGGTTTATCCTTTTGTTGAGCATCCAGAAGGCCACCTCCAAGCAAAATAGTTAGGAATAATGCAGTATTAAATATAAGTTAGGATTCGGTCAGTATGATTTCCTCTATAAATACGCTATGCCGAGCTTCTTGTCTCCATGCATAAATAGACTAGTTCTTCTAGGTTAGCAATGCATGTGCTTCACATTACCATCAGCCAAGTACCCGCATAAGGCCATCTACAATATCTAAATGGGAGAAACCCACTAATTCTATTTATCTTGACATGAAGGGTATCCACATCAGTGACCATCTGATTGGTCCATGTCATCAGCTTGCTGACTGTATTTCTCTGTTCGTGTCACCTTCGGTCGCTGGTTGCAGCCCATTTTTTCTATTCGTTCAGTTAGGCACCTTCTTAATCACAGCCTCATGACCAAATACCCCTTTGGCTTTCCCGTCACCAATCATAACGCTTTGGGGTTTTAATGCAATCTTGAATAATAGAGTTGTACACCACCGGCCACACCATCCTTTCCCCTCCCCACTACCGATTCCCTTTTGGAAAACGTTTTGTTTAGGGGGGACCTAAACAAGCGTAACATAGGTCCCTTTCCTTCCAGCGCACATGAGCCTTCTTGGGCCAACCTCCAGGCCCAGTTAGCAACCGTTTGTCTTTTTAGCCCAATTTCCGAGTTAGCAGCAGCCCACCACGTGCAGGCATAAACTCATTAAGTGTTTCTTCATTTTTATGGATGTTGCGTACATCTTAAAAATTTGTAACAAATTTGCATGCATTTTGTTGAGAAATCACAAGCGAGATGTTGCAATGTTTTCTGGATGATTTTTGTAAGCAATACGTATATGTGTTTAGAATTCATTTGGAATGATATGTTTTTATGCGTTCATTCACATGTTGTAAACATGTGATTTTATTGTTGCTATCGTTTTTCTTTTTTGTTGCAACTTAAACGGTGACAAATTATTTTGCTGCTTATCATCTTTTTAATTGATGCAATTTTTTTGTTGTTGCAATAGGTTCTGATTTTTGTTGAATTGCTTGAACTTTTTTGTTGAAACGAAATAAACACATTGTTTAACTATTCTTTTGTATCATTACTTATGTTTTTGATTTTGTTTCGGAACAATTTTTTGCAATACTTTCTTTTTTTACACATGGGCGATAATTTTTGTTGCGATACCAGTGAATTTGTTGCAATGGCAGTTTTGCTGTAATTATCGAGATGACCGTTGGCAACGCGATATACTCCTTTGCTTAAGTGGGGCTGTTGTGGACTGCGGATTCTATATCCAAAAAAGTGAAGGGTTTAAACGCAAAAACACGTTTTGCGGATTTTTGGCCGTTAGATGGTGATCCGATGGCCCGCGAGGGGACCTAGGATTAGAAAATCCTAGGTCGACCTACGCCTAGCACTGCCCTTCCCTTTTTCCCCTGTCTCCTTATCTTCCATATGGGCATGGTTTGCCGATCTTTATAATTAAGAAGCGCAACCTCAGATGAGCAGCCGATTGTGCAAGCAGATGTGTTAGTTTCACGGGAGTCGTTCCTCCAGAACGTCTGTACATGCCTCATGTTTTTCCCTCCCCTCGGATAGGTACTACTATAGCTTAATTATTCGCTCTCAAATAATTGTTCATTCACGAGTTCGTATAGCTCTCTGTCCTCCAGGTCTCCGGCCGGCTGTTCGTATAGCGAGTTCTGGTTCCTTTTTTGTCTGAAACCGAGAGTTGCAATTACCATAATATAGCTAAACAATTTTGTGTGATTTCTTTAGATCATTTGGATTTCAGGTGGCTAATTTTACAAATCTAAGTCTTCTTGAAATAATATGTTGCTACACTAGTATTTGCAGCTTACATTGTACTGGTCTGCCCAAAAGTTTCGTCGTCCATCATCTGGGTTGTTTACTTGGCATGTTTGGATGAGTTACGTCGAGTTTTAATAGCATGGAAATTGGAGAAAGTTCTTCACGTATACCATACAACAATGGAGTTTCCCGTATTATGATACATGTACTCTTCTCCCTTTTCCTCTTCTCATTACAATACCTTGAAGCTCCATCTCATTCTGTGTTTTGCTAGAAATTCAATACGGTTTGCTCTTAATTCTTTACCGAGTTTGTAATTTGTCGTTCCGCAAGTTCAATTATATATATTTATATGACAATCTCTGCAATTCAAGATTGATATTAGGTCGTTGACACAAGTATCGACTCCGATAGAGTAATTCAGTCTAGGAAATGTTATTTACTCATCTGATTTTTTTATTCGTGACATTGTTCTTTGTCTGTTGAGAGATTCTGTCCGACCATATACATATGCTCACTCTGCCGGGTGCAGCCAAACTAATTGTGCCTCCATTCACTATTGGCGTGACTATGATTTCCTCCTACTAGGTTTGTGAAACAATAAAAACTTTACATTTGGTACTCTAAGGACATGTTCTTTTTCTTCTTCTTGCAGGTTGCAGTCGCAAGAGAAACTAAATAAGATGGGGGAAAACTCAAAAAAAAGGGGGAGGGGGGAGAGTGCTTTCCAATGGGTGCAATTTGTGGTGATTTTGTACACACTTCCGTTTGTCGCGCAAATATTGCTTCTTTATCGGCTCAATTCATAAGCTCGCCCATTGGTCAATAGGAGGTTCTTCATATATGCAATCTTGCTCAATGTTGTGCAGCTGTGTGGCAACCGATTATATTATCTGAAGGCTGGATCAATTATTCAATAGTATAGTGTAACACCTGGGGTGTTACCTTAGTAGAAAGTGTTTGTTTTCTTCTTGCTTTGCACGCATCACATAAGCATTGCACCATGTTTTTCAAAACCACTTGAAAACTAATGGAATTTCAGATACCAACTTAAAACTCCAGTTAATAATTCAAATTGTGGAATTAATGTGCACAATTGCTTTCACTCATTATTTTGCAAATTAATAAAATTCAGTTATAAAATTTAAAACCCCAAACCATATTTGAAATTCAACTAACCACTTAAACATCAAACTAATATTTCCAATTTTGAATTCATTAACTAACCTTTGCTTTTGATTATTGTTTTGCAACTTAATAAAATTAATTATCAAATAAAAACCCAATTCCTTTTTCCATCTCTCTTTCATCTTTCATCCTTTACAAAAAAAAAATGTTCCTAAGGAAAAAATAAAATAAAATAAGAAAAGAGAGGGGTGAGCTGTGAGATGCAGCCCACAACCCACAGCCCACCCCATCAAGCCCACGCCAGTTCACCCCCAACCTCCGTACGATCCCCCCCCTCTCTGTCGTTTTCTCTGCAGAAAAGACTACAGCACCCCCCACCTGCTCCTTCCCCCCTCTACAAGAAGCTACCGAGGAGACATCCAACCCTAACCCTCTCTACTCCACGCCACCGCCGCCACCCGTTTCTCCTCGCTGCACCCCTTCTTCCCTCTCGCTGCTTTTGCCTTCTCTGAACTACTGAACCTTCCATGGCCGGAGAAGAGGGAGCTCGGCGCCGGGGGCTGAGCAGCTGCCACGGGCCGCTGACGGTGGGAATGAAACCGCGGCGACGTCTTCTTCCTCTACGCTCCACAGCCCCCCCCCGGATGATCTCGGTGCGTTCCCCATCTTCCCCACCCTGTCACGCTCGGTCGTTCCCTCCCTCTCTGTATTTCCATCTGTGCGTGCGTGTGCAGTTCGCGCTTAAGACCCGAACCAAAGCCCTAAACCAGATCAGTTGATCTCTCCGCATCAGTAGGTCAAGTGTTGAGGATGCTATTGCCGACCCTGCGTCCAGGTGTTCTCTGCCTCAGTTCTCCGCCGCTACGGTTCTGCCGTTCCCGATCACCGTTCTTTTCCGCCAAGTTCAGAGAGCGACCGCTGTGTCAAAGTTCAGTTAACAGCGGTACGTTTGCCTCTTATTCCATCGTACCTGTAACCCATCACGAAACCAGCCGAGGCGCAGTGGTCACGGATGCGCGCGCTCCCGTCCCAGCTCGCGAGATCGAATCCTATGTGAGGCAAAGCCCCACTTTTTTCTTATTTTCCGCGCACCTCACTGCCAGGTCCACCCGTCAGTGACCGTCCAAGCCACCTCCGCTTCCACCCCATCCGCGTCAGCGACAACGTGGCCCCGGGGCCCGCTCGTCAGTGTCTCCGGCTGGCTAGCCCCGCGGTGACAGAAGTATTAGATCCAGATCTGGATCTGTAATCTTGCATCCAGGCCCCTGGCCATTCCAGTTTTGCACCGGAGGACTTCCACACGGAGTTTCTATCACAATTCCGCCCCTGCCTTTTACAGAATAATCCCTAAAACTCAAATGCCCATATCTTTGTCATCCAACAACCAAATGTGAAAAGTAAAATATGTTTATCACTCAAAATTCTCTGAATTCTCCAAATATGCCATTTGTTCTCTGTTTTGGGCAAATAAAAATTATGCAATATTCCAATACTTTACTTAACCCTTTTAAATTGCAAAATTCATAACTTGCTCAATTAAATTCCAATTTCAACAAACAAAATATGTTTTTCAGTCAAAATTCAATGTACTTTCTGTTTATCAATTTTGTTTTGCATTTTGGGCAATTAAAATTAATGTTATCTAATAATCCTTAAATTGGTTAGTTAAATGGCATAATTAATAACTTTCAAATGGTTGCTCCAAATTAAATACTCAAAACATGAAATCCATCCAAAATAAAATGCCACACTTGAATATCAACTTTGTTTTCTGGTTTGCCACATCTAAATTGAATATTTGTTTCACCTCTTATTTGATGCATTTAAATTTGGTAATGTGCTTAACTAATTCATTTAAAATTGTTTCTCAACCAATAAAATATGTTTTCCAATCAGTCTCATGTCATTAACATGTTCATGCCATTCATATCCCTGTTTGCATCTTATCTTGTGCATTTTAGATCTTGTTATGCATGTTCATCTATATGACAACATATGGAATGTGTGGGCTAATTAATTCCAACTGTTGCCCCATTCCATTTAAATTGCCTAACCCATCTACTTTATTGTTTGCCATGCTAAATAACAATTAAATTGATGGTTAGCTAAACAACTTGAACCAATTCCTATTTCTCCGGACTCCGGTTCCGATTAAATTGCTTAAGTTGTTTTCCCTGTTGCATCTTGCCATGCCATGCATATAAAATAGGATCATGCTGGATCTTTTGCCGTAGTAGTAATTGTTGCATCCGGTGTTTCTTTTAGTTCGTTGCTTCTTCGCGGATAGGACGTTGAGATGATGTGAGCAACGACAAGTTCTGCTACCTTGCGGGATCTCAGGCAAGTATACTCACTTGCTATCAGTGTTGCCTTTCATCATTTGTTACCGATTCTTTCCGTTGTTCTTATTCTAGCCTTTTGATTCGATGCTTGTGTCTCGATCCTATCGTATGTTTACCCTGCAGCCATGATACAGCCTTTCCTTCCACTTCCTATTAACTGTGGTTTGTTTACCTTGTTGGCCCTCGTGTCATAGTTGCATGCTTAGTGTTGTTTGCGCTCAAGTCTCGTTGTCCGTCTTATCACCTGTTTAGTTGATAGTTTGGTTTCAATTAATCAACAACATGTTAATGTTTTGGGTAATAATAATTTGATGATAAGGCACCGGCAGGAGGCCCGGGTTAGGGTTTTGGAGCCGGCTGGTGTCGAAACTAGGAAAAGAGTCTTGTCTACTGATCCATGATGAGCGTGCTCACCGCATCCGGGTGGTAGTATGGGACCCCCCTCGACTTAGATCTGATCTGCAGCTTGTCCGAAGAGCCACACTTAGTTCGGGTGTTCCATTTGCTCCATTGCATAATGGGTTGGCCCCCCTTGGTTACTTATGATGATGATGATGCATATAGGGCGAGGCATGTAGTGCCGGGGTGTTGTGTCCTGCGGGAGTTTTGCACACCTGCGCTGAGTATTCGGCTGCGTGGCTGGGACCTTATAGCTCCGTGGCTCCTAGGATGGGTTGTAGAGACGGTTTGAGTCGTGTCGAGCCCACCTGAGTTTTAGTTGGTGGCTCGAGTGTGTACGGGTACTGGAGCACACCCTGCAGGGATGAATCTTCTCGAGAAGCCGTGTTGTCCGCGGTTATGTGACGACTTGGTGAAAGTGCTGGCTAACAAGTACTCAGACAACTTACACCTAATTAATAATAACTTGACTAGTAATAGGCATATTGTCACAATAACCTGATGTCACCCTAATCAACAGTGTGAGTTTCCTTGGGTTGCTTCCTTAGAAGGGGGTGACATTGGATGGGTATTGTTTGGTGAGTAGTTGTAGTTGGTTACGATACGCTATCTTATCTTCTTTCTGCTAGTCGGAAGTTGTAGTGTGTTTCTGTAGTTGGTTAGTGCAGCCCGCTAGCGCTTATCTGCAATAATCCCTTCCTTTCCGTTGAACCCAAAGTATTGGTATCTTGTGATGATTGGTTACGCCGGTATCTTGTGAGTATGGGTTTTTATCCCCTTGCCAGTACTTAACCGTACTGACCCACGAATTCATTTTCGTGGCTGCATATTCAACATTGCAGTCAACAGGTTTGAAGTCTGACGACGTTAGCTTGGGAATCCCTCCGGCTTGGCCTGGGCAGGGATTGGACGCTCTCGGTTATCTTCAGGACTCTTAGTCCAATTTGGATCTTGTCCGTAGCCGGACACTTTGTTGTTTTCTTCCGCTGTTATTTGGATCTTTGTATTGTATCAGTTGTATCCTTGACTCGTTTGAGTCCTCTTGTATATCTCCTTTCTGTTGTTGTTGTGGATTATTCGTGAACTGTTGTAATGATTATCACAAGTGGCAACCTGGAATCGGTTATTATGCGGATTTGGCGGGAATGCTGAAATCTGCATAGTGCCCGATCTCGGGGCGTCACATATAGTTGTGAATATTTCGACATGTTCTACATGTCTTTCAGCTCAATTTTACTAACAGTACTACCACAACCGTCATGTTTGTAATATGCTTCCCAGTCATATTAAAAAAATTATACACCTGTATGACATCGTTTTTCAGTGGTGGCATTTGGTAAAACTTCCAATGGGTTATTAACTAAAATGTAAATGATTAATAGTCAAAGCAGTCCATTATAAATTGGCGCACTAGTTGATGAAATTTTATTTCAGTATTGCCTCAAAATCAGAGGCGAAGCCAAAGCGAGAAATCATTGGGTTCTTTGTATTGTAGTGTAATTTTATACTAATTAGCAATATCATAGACTAATCTAACAAAGTTTTAATGCATTTTGTTGGGTTCATCTGAACCCAATGGATCTATACCAGCTCCGCCACTGCTCAAAATATGATAGTTCATAATGTACATTCATTTATTTTATTTTGATCGTGTTCTTCTTTACAACATAGCTTATGGTATCAATGTGTCCCGCTGCAACGCGCGGGGGTGCCATCTAGTGTTTTTAATGCACCGACACATATCTACACTCTCTAAGCTCTTTGCACAGAAATGTACGGAGGAAGTCATGAAAATATAACCACAATGGGTATTTTCTGAGTAGCAACTTCTGTTTTATTATGCATTTTTTCAGAATATATGCACTTTCGACATCTACCTTCTTTATTTTTATAAGTGTTTGAGTTTTAAGAGATTTCTAATTGATTATAATGAAGTTGTTTGTCGTGCTACTAATGATACCATGTCTAGCCTAGTGATGCAATTGGTCAATAAACTATTGTTGTTTATGGGTTCCTTTTCAGTTGCACATCTGCATAGACCATGTTTGCTACAATATTACCTTATTCATGACTAGAAACAACCTCAACTTTCCTATAAATCAATTATCTTTAGAAACCCCATATTGTATTACAGCTTTTATATCTAGAAACAGAGTAAATGCAACACAATTTCCTCTTTTTGATATTAATTTTTTATATCCTCTTTGCCAAATTTCATCAACCCCCAACCTTAATTTGTATCATAAACTCGAACCACATCATGTTAGGCATGATGAGAGAGTTGCCCTACATATACTAGCTAGGTTTACGATATCAATATAATTTATATAAAACTTTATACTCATTCCCAGCATGATGCAATCTTACTGAGTACAATGTTCTATTTCTTATTTGGAAATATTGAACATATTTTTATATAGTCATAATTCATCTAGTTAACAACACATATTTACATTTTCTATATTGAAAATATATTTGTAGCATATTTACTTTCCAATTCATTTCATATAACTGCACAAACTACATAGTATATACATATTTATGATAGAGATATCTAATGCTATGGTTTAACAAATATCTTAGCTAATTGAGGGAAAAAACAATGGTAGACAATATAGTTTAAATATCCCAAAAATATTGTATATACGTGCGCCCGGAAGGAACCTAAAGCAAGGTCAAGTGAGAAAACCCTAGAACTGTTTTTTAGTTTCGTTTCAGTCAAAGGTAGGCTGCATCAAGATCCGAATATTGATTGAATTCTTTGGGTACCCCGAGGCGTGCTCAAAGATAAATTCAATCCAATCAACTTGTTGCTTTTGTGAGACCTTCTCCCAGCTTGTTTATCCTTAGAAGCTCGCGGATAATGGGTCGACACCTAATTATGATGCGGGCATCTATAGGTTAGCACGCTATGACAATTAAAAATGATGTGTAATGTTTAAGGACTGCGACCTAGTTGTTTTGTTCGAGCCATTGTTAAACAAGGACAGTTTGTATAGTGTCAAGTCGAACTAGTTTTAGGGTTTGAGTCAGGTTCAGTTTGATTTTGTCCAACCGACGTTGGCTCCAATATAAAGGAGACGTCGGCTAGGGTTCACATATGGTTGAAATTATGTAGAACACTTTGTTCAAGTTGTCACTATCCCTCCGAGAGTGGCGTATTGGGATGGCGTCTCGGATGGGGCCATGGAGAGGACTTGTACCATATTTCACATGACAAATTAGGCCATGTAGAGCACTTGTAGACCGCATGGGTGTTTTGGCTACTCAGATTGATGAAATATATATAATATACGTTTAGTTTTCAGTGCCGAGGTGAACCCCCTCCATAAGAAAGTGTGCTTAGCGCACTTTGAGCACCAATGATAGAATTAACATGACCTCATTATCTGCTAGATTCATGGTATTACATATCAATTAGTCCACATACTCGACACACCAAACCTTGCAACCGATTCATATTATGACCATCGCACCACAATAGCTGAGATGCTATCATAAAAGTATTGTGTAGTAAAACTTTAACACATCAAATGAGACAACAACATACACTATCACGCTGCGTCGTCCCTAGATTTGAGTGTAAGAAAACAAAAGGTCATCAGTAAATTGTAAATTGAGATGGAACACGTTGAAGAGCCAAATTCGAGATTAGAAAGTTAGGCATGGCTGAGGAAGTGCCTTGTCATCTCCATATTTGTGTCTTTCTACTAGTGTATGTTGCATAATCTCAAAACAATACCTACGTAACCGTCAAGATCACTATCTAGATCACGATGCAAGCCCGGACATGCATTGATCATGATCACGACTCATCGGGCAGCGGAATCGATATAGTCATAGAAGAGTTCTGAACAATCATACATGCTCACAACTAGGCCTAGTTGCAAGAATGTCGATAAGCTTCCCTCGCAAAGTATCACATGTGTAATCTCTGTTATGGTGTGCAGTGTACGCTCGTGTCAACCCGCAAGCGCTCCGTCGTCAATGATTCAGCACCGACGAAGGAAGAGCGAGCCTTTTGGCGTTACTAGTTGGTAGCTCCAATAAACTATGATTAGAGTTATATGATTCTGAAAGTTTCTCAACATATGAGAGAGAATAGCAATTAGAGGTAGGTCTAATCAGAAGAGGACACCTCAAAAACTCAATTAGATGAAGCCCCAAACAAATTAGAGGGGATCTAACTAGAAGCTCTAGTTAGACCCTCTACACTTGTCGAGACATCATGGTAGATTTCATAGACGGGGGTGCCATGAGACTACCGGTAGAGACGTGGGGGGACGTGGTTGTGCGAACGACAATCACACAGGGTTTTTACCCAGGTTCGGTACGGCGCAGTAATGCGACGTTCCTACTCCTGCAATCTCACTATTCAGAACTAAAGCCTGGAAATACAAAGTACAATGTGAGATTCTATTGGCTTCTCGTCAAGGATCAACCTCTCGCGAGTTAGACTTTAGCTTCTTGTCTATCTATCATATCTCCCGTCCGGCTTTATATAACAGTCGGATTAGGGCATATAGAGTAGGAAACCTAGAAGACTACGGCAACTTTTTAACTTGGAAAGTAAGGAATCCGCCTTCTACTCCAAGCCAGATCACGTGGGCCGTGATCCGGGTTCTTCTAGAATCCGGCTTATGTGCGTCAGCTTACTGGGCCGCCTAACGGACCATAGCCCATTACCATTTAGGCCACCCTGGTAATCCGGCACTTTAGACTATCATCTGATATACCCCTAGTTGGTATATATCTGACAACAGTAGTAGAAAAAGGGGGCCCTCGTCCTGGGCTTTAGTCCCTGTTACATATTGAACCGGGCCTAGAGGGGGGAGATAACCATTCGCCTCGTCTCGGACCCTTTTAGTCCTAGGTCATAATACAGACCGGGACTAAAAGTGTTCTGGCAACCGTTTGCTTGGCCGAGACCTTTTAGTCCCTGGTCGTAATACGACTTGGGACTAAAAGCTCAAACCGTTTGCCTCCCGCGCGCTTTAACCTTGCTGACATAAGGGACGTTTTGGTTACAGGTGGGAAACCCAGAAACATATCTCTGACAGATTCTCGTGGGAAATGAGGCGATAGCAATAATCACTCGTCGTTTCATTTCCCGGAATTTCCGGCGAGTAACACGCGTCGAACATCCAACGGTCAAAAGAGCCGTTAGCACGCATCGTAACGGAAATCCGGCTATAAATAGCCGTCTTCGTCCTCCGTGAAAATCTTACGCCCTCACTCAGCTCCATTCCCAGCGCCAAGTTCTCGCAGAGCCCTTCCCGAGCGCACGAACGCACCCGAGACCTCACTGGAGCGACCGAGCGCCGCCCTTCGATGGCATCTCCTAGCTCTTCCCCGGCCCGCACCGTCGCAAAAGACATCGATGAGATCATCGATACAATGGACCCGCAGCTGGATTCCCCAGTGCATGTCTTCGGCGACGAGCCGGTGAAGGCCGCAGGCGGCGCGGAGGGCGAGGAAATCCCTCTCGCCTCCGCGGATCTTGCGGGATCTTCTTCCGCACCTCCCCCACCGTTCGCGCATGAGATAGTGGAGGAGAAACCCGCGCTCGTCGGAGACGAGCTCGCGGCCGCGGAGGCCGCAGCGTCCGCCGCCACCCGAGCCGAAGAAGAGGCGGAAACTGCCGGCAACTGGAGTGCCAGCAGTATTCCGCCATCCCTCCTTCCGACAATGGAGAAGGAGGGGCTCATGTTGAAGGGGAAGTGGCGGCTCCCGGAGGACGAGACCGAGCCCATGCCGAAAGACGGAGAACACGTCCTCCTTACCTCTCATATGGCGAGAGGTATGGGTTTGCCGCCTTCCGCCTTTTTCTTAGAAGTTCTCCACCACTACGGTGTCCAGCCTCACAACCTTCCCCCAAACTCCAATCTTTATCTAGCTGGCTTCCAAGCCCTTTTCGAAGGGTATTTAGGAATAGCTCCTAGACTAGATTTTTGGCAATACTGCTTTGGAGTGAAGCGTAACCCCATAGAGGGTGTTCTTCCCATCTGCGGGACCATTTCTTTCACTCTTAGGAGGTTTAGGGAAGATTGGTATCCCAAGATAAAAACTTCAGAATCCGTCAAATTTTGGACGGGAACTTTCTTTTATCATCCTGACGTCCCGTTTCCCAGGAAAGAGAACGGGGTTCCACCTTTCGCCAACTCCGCCATTATCCCGCAAGAGAGTTGGGCAGTGGAGGCGGTGCAAACTTTGCCGGAGGATTTTATGAAGATAAAGCGACGTATCGCCAAACTTACTTCTTCTAAGCCTCCCTTAACCGGAACTGATACTGTTCTGTGCTAGTTCGGCCGCCGTATTCAACCTCTCACTTTCCGCTCCCGACTCCTTTGTGAATACGAAGGGCCAGAAGATGAAATGAGAGGGACGAACAAAGCCTTCTCCAAAAGGGACTTCAAAAAACGAGTCAACCAATTGGTCGCTACTCGCGATCAATACGTAGAAAGTTTTGAAATGTATCACGAGGAGAACCAGGTCCCTAAGGTATTTTTATTTTCCTTGATTTGGACTTCTCTCGGACTGCTTTTTTTTCCTGACTTAATTGAGTACTTTGCCTTCTCCATAGTTCGACGAACTTAAGGAAGCTGATCTTGCATCCGACACCGAACTTGACGAATTACATGCCAATTTTTACGATGGTCGGAAACGCAAAAGGCAAGTGATCCTCGAGGAAGTAATAAATCTTGACGGAATCCCCATCGCCGCATCCGGGTATTTTACTGGAACTTTTTTACTTATCATTCCCTTCTGGTTCTTCGAGGTATTTACTTCTTGGATTTTTCCTTTTCATTCTTGCTCCAGTTCCTTTGAAATCAAAGAAATTGAAGAAACAGAAAGCTGCTACTAGCAAAGGAGAGCCGTTTTCTGCTGCAGCTTCTCCCGTTCCAACTACTCTTGGTAGGGAGGAGAAGACCATGAACCCGTACATACAATTCCAGCAATCCAGCCAGCCTGTTGCATCTAACATGGATGCGAGGGAAAGGGCGGGACCAGAAATGGGTAGACATCCTCGAACTGGGGAGGATGAACCTATTCCTACTTTCGACAGAAATTTCCAGGTAAAGGAAGAATCGTTTGACGATCTCGTATATATTCGTCCGGAAGCTAAGAAGTTCTTCGCTCCTGCTTCTTTGATCCGTCCTTGGCCACAAGGCGGGCTAGTTGTCCGAAATAACTTTGTATTTTCACCTCGTCAGGTCATGCAAGACGGTCTGTATCATGTTGGAATTCTCATTTCTGAATATTTAAGGGAATTCAACGAAAACTTGTCAGGTTTGCAGCAAATGAGCCAGGTAATATTTCTAGCCCCCACGCAATAAGTCGAATGCATGCTATCAACTTAATGCTTCTTTTTACGCTTGTTCTAACTTAAGCGCCTTGCTTTCATTTCCGTGTTTCAGCAAATCGCTGATCCAATTTAACTTGGAAGTTTTTAACAAGCTTAACATAAAAAATAAGGAGGTTTAAACCCTCCTATCTATTCTTGATGAGAAAGAAACAGAGCTGGCATCATCTCAGCTAAAGCTGGAGGAAACAACAGGTATACTTTTAGTTCTCTGTAGTTCCTTGTCCATAATTTTTTCTAAGTACTTTTTTCCGAGTTTTCTTAACCCAGAATTTTTTCCTTGCTTTTCAGCTGCCTTGGCGAAAGCCAAGCAAATAGCTGAAGATGCCGGCAATGCCGAGAATCTCCGCCGGGAGAACTTGGACCTTCACAAGGAACTTGTGAAGGCTCATAAAGATCTGGAGGCCAGCAATATGGCTCTTGGAATTTCTCAATCCAAGGCCTCCCAACAAGCGGACAAAGACAAGGCCACTATCCAAGATTTGGAGAATGCCTTGAACCTGCGCCTGGAGGAAGGCTCCGAGATGGACAAGATTCTCGGTAAGTTATCAACTTTTACCGGATTTTCCATGTCTTAACTTTTTTCTCTGCTTTTCCGCTAACTCTTTGGTTATTTTGTCTTGAAAAAATAGGAGATGACCCAAATCTTACTCGGATTGAGAAAATCCGAGCTTTCGGGAAGGTGTTCACTGCGATCCGAGTTGCAGGCATGCAGCTGGTCAACAAGTACCTTCCCGCAAGAACTGGGGAATTCTCGGAAGTTGGGAAACTTCCGGAAGCTATCCTGGAGGTGGCGGAATCCAAGGAATCCACCTTGCGCTCCGCAGCACGGGGTGGGCACGCATGGCCTTAGGCCTTATGCGTATGCATTACCCTAGTGCCAAATCTTGGCGCGTGGCGTCCGGTATCCCTGTTGGATATACGGAGACCTAGCGGACCACCATATTTGATGAGTTCAAGGGTCACGCCACCAAGATCGCATATATGGTGAACGTCTCCATCACCTATTCGGAAGAAGAGATTCCAGAAGCCCCCGAGGATGACAGCAGCGAGGAAGACTCGGATGCTTGAAGAATTATTCTTAACCTGGATGGTGGGAATAGGAAATAGGAGCATTACTGCACTTTACAATGTAATTTATATTTTAGTGCTTCTATTCTTTTGTATAAACAAGTACTCCTCCTTTTGCAGTTTAACTTTTATGAAATCCTTTGCAAGTTTTCCGGGTTTTATATTCCTCTATCTTCCAAGTTCTCTGGTTTGTGTGCTTTAACTGTCCTTAGCGTTTGAAATGCCTCAGTAGTACTTTAATCTTCATGCCAAGTTACTGGGTAAAACCGATCAGTTTAAACTTGGAAACATGGATCATACTAAAAGCATATTTACTTACTAGCTCTAGTGACCCAGCACATAAACAATCAGATAATGCTTAGAGAAAAGTAAGGAACTTTTTTGAATGAAGCTCGGGCACGCAGGAACAATCCGAGTTTCCTTTAACCTTTTGTCGGATATATACCAAATAGGGGTATATCAGATGGTAGTCAAAGTGCCGGATTACCAGGGTGGCCCAAGCGGTAGTGGGCTATGGTCCATTGGGCGGCCCAGTAAGCTGACGCACAGAAGCCGGATTCTAGAAGAACCCGGATCACGGCCCACGTGATCCGGCTTGGAGTAGAAGGCGGATTCCTTACTGTCCAAGTTAGGTAGATACGGTAGTCTTCTAGGTTTCCTATTCTGTATGCCCTAATCCGGCTATTATATAAAGCCGGACGGGAGATAAGATTGATAGACAAGAAGCTACAGGCGAACTCACCGGGAAGTTGATCCTGAGCGAATAGCTAAACCAAACCTCACGTTGTACTTGTATACACAGGCTTTAGTCCTGATTAGTGAGATTGCAGGAGTAGGAACGCCGTATTACTGCGACGTACCGAACCTGGGTAAAACCTGTGTCTTCGTTCTTCGCACAACCACGTCCCCCCACGTCTCTACCTGTAGTATCATGGCACCCCCATCTATGAAAACTACTACGATGTCTCGACAGTTGGCGCCCACCGTGGGGCAGGCTACGTCAGGCGTTAAGTTCCGATCTGGGATACTAGGCGGAATCGGCAGTACAATCACTGTCGGAAGCTTGGAGTTCGACAACGATATCGGACGCTTCCTCGACAACGGATCATACATGCCAGCGCGGAGTCACCTGGTAAGTGCCTGCATGTTACCAATTGGATCTGCAAACATATTCATTGGATTAACTGCAGAGGCCATGGGGTTTCCCGGTGGAAGTAATTTTATCCCACCCGCCCTATACCCAGTCGAAGAAGACTATGATGCCGGATTTTGCTCGGATCGTCGATTTACAAGTGAATCACACTTTATCGGCATGGTGCAATCTGAGGTCACCGAAAACACGGATGACAGCAATCCCGTGCAAGAGGTAGATAACACCAATCCCACAACAGAGGTGGAAGATCCGACATCCGTCAATCAGACGACGAACTCGGAAGCTGATTCTATGTTAGCCGCCATTGAGGCGAGATTGGAATCAGAAACCGGATCAGATGCGTTTGATTCCGAGGACGAAGATGAAGATTCTTTCGAAAGAAAGGTCAAATCTCTTCAAGAGGGATTCCACGAGGTGCTAATGGCAAAACCGGCTGAAGTCACGGAAGACGTAGTCAGGATACCCCGAAAACCCCTCCGCCGGAAGAGAGAGAAGAAGGAGAAACCTCTCCGAGATACCCTGATGTCAAAGAGATGACAGAGGAAGAACCTGGCAAAAACCTCCCTCTTCCAAGAAGAAGAACAAAGCTGCTAAGAAACTCCAATACCAGCTCCGGAAGAAGAAGCTGGCTGACTGTAACATCCCAGTGTTTGGGAAGTTATTAGGATCTAAATTTAATATGTGCATTTGCAAAGCATGCATCTAAAAGTACGGGAAATTTTGGCGCGAAAGTTTAAACGAGTCAAAGTGACCAAAGTTTCACTTAACATGATGGAATAGGTCTAGTTCATCTAGTTAAGAGTACATTTGGAATGATCTTTATAACATTGTATCTCTACAAACTAAATCATCTGGTTACACAAACCATAATTGGTTGTGACCAACACAAATTCTCAACCACCTAAACCTCAAGTCTATAAGTGACTTGGGATAATTCACTAGGTATCTAGAACTCAAAGAGGGGTGAGAATCCAAATCTCATAAATGATGATCACACTTTCACTAATGAGTAATGCATAACTGAACCATCTCATCAATAGAGGTGTTATGTCCTCTCAAACAATAACTCTTAAGTTATAAACCATCCACACAACATCTCTATAAACTATTTCATAACCACTAAGTGAACCTTCACAAGTATATAACAAAGTCTCAATAAGAACACCAGTGATACAAACAAGTGTTAACTCAAAAACCCACAAGTGGGAAATGGCATAATAATTGTATTAACACATTTATCGAATATGTACATATCTCCTCAACCATAAAAGAAGTACCTTAAAGAAGAAGTAAACCTTCTTAACCAATTGTTAAACCTTGATCATTACATATGATATTTCCAAATCTCTATATCTGCATTATGGATGACAAAGTAATTAAGAGTAGAATAAAAAGTAAAAACATGACACCAGAGAAAACAAGTAACAACCATGATCAAAGCCATTAAGTCCAATCACTTTCTCAGGCTCAATGTTTCTATCATATCAAACAAGTGAGCATATGAAATCTAAACACATTAATGAATCATTTGATTAACTTATAATCTTAAGTTTCCATTTCACAAACACTCCACATTTCTATCCATATCAATATTCAACAACTAAAGTATCTCTGGATGTGAGTAATGAATGACAACAAGTTATAACCTCTATTAGAGGAATTGAAATAATAAGTAAGTAAACCAATCATGTATGATATAAGAACATATTTTATGGGAAATAAAATAAGAAGTTTATAGGAGGATAATAAAAGCATGAACTATATCTTAATCTAGATCTTGTTGTGTTGTCAAGACCATTCTATTTTGTTTTCCAATCTTCTCTAAATCATTCTGCAAGATAAGCAACCACAAGGAAGGAGGACTACCACAGGAAGATGTCCAAGAAGATTAATTAGAGTGTGCTTGAAGTGCTACTCTAATCTTCTATAAGAGTACTTGGAAACTCTTATATATTGATCTGATCTTATTAACCTCCTGAAATAGTGTGATATTCCAATGTTAGTGTTATAGAGAAGTAGTTTGGTAACAAGCTGTATACCTTGTTAACAAAACACTTCTGTATACTCAAACAATTGAGTGTCATACATCAACAAACAAAAGATTGAATTAAATGGTACATCTTAGCCTGTTGTATATGAGTAGTAGTTTGGAGGCAAGTCTGGCCCACTTGTTAACAAATTCTTCCTATATGCATATGGCAACTTGATGTCATATAATATTCTTTTACAATCATCTAAGTAAAATCTTTGCTTGGAATAACTGTTTGTTCTCACCACAAGGGTGAGATAGTTGAAGATTGAATCCAAGAGATGATATTACTTGCAATGGACAAAGGTGATAACAGAAGATTAGTGACAACCAGTGACAAGAACATTAAGCATCAGGAGTCAACAAGGAGAAACCCTAGTTTAGCAAGGAAGCCTAGCATAAGAAATTCTCTAGTGAAATGTTTAGTGATATTAGAGAAACTATAATCCAATGCCTTGTTAAGACTCATCATAGATGAGAAACAAATAACAATCACTTTAATGGAAACAATTGGCAAGAGAGAAAATAGCAACACTGCCTCAGTAAGGGAGAATAAGAAATTATCCAGTGAATCCTTAGGATTTATTAGGGAACCATTAACCTCTGTCAAACCCATCAGAGATGAAGAGCTCATAATAATGTCTTAGATGAAAACAATTCTCAAGTATGAAATAATAACAAAATCATTACATACACATGTCTTGATATGTGGAGGTAGGTGAAAACAAGATTGATACCTTGTTTTCCAAATCCTTTTCATATGTAAGACTAACAGATGATAACAAAAATCCATCTACTTATAACCATATAAATTATGAAATGATCTATAACAACATGAGATAACATCCATATTTGGAACCTATGTGGAACACAAGTCAATAAGATTTCACAACCACACATGTTTTCCAATTGATCATGTCCCTAAAATAACAAATCTGATTGACACACACTTAAGTAAAATGTCAACCAAAATTGCTAAAGAGTTTTAGCTATGAAAATAACATAGCATTATAAAAGGAAAACAAGTTCCTTTACCCCTTTAAAATCATTTGCTGTGACATGGAATATAATTCCAAATTAAATGATTTTCATAACAGTACATAGAACCAGCACCAAGTATTTTACTTAAATACTTTCTATAAGGAATTTGTATCTAGAGGTTCCAATGAGAACACACCACTTGGTGGACCCCATGTGTTCTGTGTGGATATAATTTTCATGCCTAAAATAGATTTTAAGACATCTAATAAATTAAATAGAGTGAAAACAACAAAAATCACTTAATCTAGCACCTAAATAAAAAAAATACAAATATTGATCCAATTCACCAAAACAAAATATGGTGAGATTGTAAATTTGATAAGCTTTCCAAATATATTTTTTAATAATTTTTAGGTTCACAAGAAAGCCCAGAAAACAAGCTTTTCTTCTCAGTTTTAAGTGACAGAAGGACTAATACGCAAATTACAGAAGTTACAGGGGGTTATCAAAAATCACCATTTCTTTTTCCTCTTCTTCTTCCTCTGCCAGAAGGCAGAGGAGAAGGATGTCGTGGCGTGGCCACTGCCACCTTCCCGTGGCCGCCCTTCCGTGCGGATAAGATGGAGGAGGAGCCCTCCAACTCGCCCTCTTCCTCTCTCCTCTCTCTCACTTGCTCTCTCTCGCAACCCATCTCTCTGTATCTCTAGAACCCGAAACCCTAGCTCCATGGCCGCCGGCCATTGCTATTGATTCCGGTCATCCCCAGAGAAATTAAGACCACCAGGATCTTCGCCTTGATGTCCTCTACCGCCTCGGTGACTCTCGTTTGCTGGGAAGCTCGGTAGAGGATGAATCAGACCATCTCGTTCACCTCCGACCGCCGGACGTCGTGGATGATTCCGGTCGATTCCGGCGAACTCTTGCTCCTCCGACTCTTCCACGAGCATAAGGGTGAGCTGAGGAGTCTCCGGGTACTTCCAATTTCAATTTTCATCAAGTAATTAGTCGTGCCGCCGTCACCCGCGTACTGCCGCCGCGCAAGCTCGCCGCCGGCAAGATTCCGGTGACCATTTGGTCACCACGCCACCACCCCTAGACTCGTTCTGTCATCCTCCACCACATGGTGCCAAGAAATCAGCCCAATTCGGAGTATATCTTCCGATTTCAGATCAACAGAGAAGAATTTCTAGTTGTTGATGTATAGATGAGGTCATCATGATGTCATATTCCGTTTCCTTTTAATTTTGAGTTAAAAACCGAATATGACAGGTGGGACCCACCTGTCAATTTAAATAAGGCAGAAATTAATTAAAACTATTAATTCAATAACTTTAATTCTGTAAATAAGAAAAATATAAATAATATATCATATTAATCAGAAAAATAAAATCTATTTGATTTTGACATTTCCAAATGGATTTGATAAAGTTTAAAATTAAACATTTTCCTTAATTAATTAAATCATTTTAAATAAAGAAAATAATAAATAATTCCTAAAAACAGAAAAAATACAAGTTATATACCAAAATGCTCCAAATGATTAATACAACTCATCTATGATGTTTAGAAGGTCATTAGACTAAGTTTTCATGTGTGCAATGTTTTGCCTAGTTATTTAATTCATTCAAATTTAATAAAATAATAACTTATTCAAATATTTTCATAAAACATCAATTGATATACCAAATTAAAGAGAACAACATTTCCAACTCAAATATGTCAATTGTAAAACATTTTACTTAACTTCTAAACTTGCTTTTATAAGTAGACTAAAGGTCAATAAATGTCTATTAAAAACCAAAGATGACTATCACCTCATCATTTTCTTTATTAATAAAACCCACACATCTTCACACCAATAAAACCTATCCTCACAAGTCATTAGCAAGTATTGTGATGATAGAGTTAGTTGTATTAGTTCATCATTCTAAACTAAACCTTTTTCATTAGCTCTACTCTTTTGAACATAAAATAAAATGTGTTTGTTATCTATTCAATAATTATTTTCTGTGTGTTGTTGTTTTATTATCTAACCATGTTATCACAGTTCTACTTAAACATGATAACAAGTGTTTGTTCAATAAAAGTGAAACACACTTAAGCCGAAACGAAATAACAACATCACCAC